>JBBYHL010000016.1:7141887-7161527 GCA_038381835.1 Adansonia madagascariensis | reverse complement strand
TAGATTGAATTTTAAATTCAAAATCGAATTTGATTTGGTTTAATAACTTAAATTATTATTTAAAATATATTAAAAAACTATTTTTATATTAATATTTATTTATTTTTATAATTAAATTTAAATAAAAATATTATTTATTAAATAAATAATGATTTGAGTCGTGTTGGATTGATTTTGATCAAAAATAATATTACAGAGATTTCATGTAAACAGCGGGCGGTCCTGCAGGTTCAGTTAATATATAATTAAGTTTGATTTGTATTAGATCAAATTTGGATATACGTTTTAATGAAATAAATTTTATTTGGAATGAGATTTGATAAGATTTAATGATTTAAATCAATTTGATTCAAATAATTAATAATAAAAATATTTTTTATTTAAAATTAATTGTAAAAATATATGAATATTAATAAAAATAATAATTTTAATATTTTAAAATAATAAAACAGGTTTTTGCCAAGTTTAAGGAATTAAAAATGAAATTAGGACCCAACGCGACTTAACTATGCTGTCAGCGAACTGGTGTGATAAAGCCGAGGAAGACGGTGTACCGCCGGTGGTTAAACGTGCACTCTATTTGTTAAGATTCACGTCAGCACAAAGAATATCTATTAATTATCTCTGCTAAATAAAATGTTTTTATAAAATTTATGCTACGAATTAAATAAAATTAATTTAATTAAAAAAATATTAAAAAATTTAAATTTAAATTATAATAAATAAAATAAATTTAAAAATATTTAAGTTTATTATTTTTAAATATAATTATTTCTTCTTTTATTAATATTTAATGTAAAAAAAATTACTCTTAGTTAATATTAAGATTAAAAAAGTAAAATGAATTGTTTTTTTTTTAATTTAATAAAAATAATACAATAAATATAAAAATAAATTCTTGAAATAATAATAAAATAATATGTACCAATTAACTGAGAATTTCTTTGGCCCCAGAGGGCAGGTATCATTATTTACTTCTTCATCCTATTTATTGCAATCAAATCAATTAAAAATTCCCTGTCTGACACTTGTAAATCAGCTGTCACGTGCATGAATCCTTTTTAGGTACCTTGTATTTTGGTACGTTAGCATCAACAATCAATTGCTCAATGGTTAGACTTTGGACGTAGAGTGAATATAACACTGTGAGTGAAAGCGTATTGCGTGCTGAAAGTTTTTTTTACGTCTTTGTATTATGAAGGTTAGAGTATTTTAATTTTAATATTTTTAAAATTATAATAAATAAATAAAAATAATTAATAATATTAAAAAATTATTTAAATATTAATAAAATATTAATATATTATGTAATATAAAATTTTAATTTTATATAAAAGTAAATTTGAGTTCAAAGTCTGATTTGCGTTATCTTACTTTTATCATATTATGTAAATGTCGTTTCTCATGTATTTTTTTTATTAGGAATAAAAATATAAATATAAGTATAAATGTAAATATAAATATAAATGTAATAATATTATTAAATGTATTAAAATGTTAAAGGCTAATATCATTTATATTAAATATTAAATAACAATCAATAAATTTAAAATTTAAATCTTAATATTTATAATCTCTTTTACTATCTTTAAACGGTGACAACTTTTTTACACAAACGACACCATAACATGAGAAAAATAAAAATATAAAAATACTGAAATTTAAATTTTAAATTTATTAAATATTATTATAATTATAAAAATTAATTATTTTAAATTCTCTAATACGTCACTTTATATATAAAAAAAAAATTTAAAATAAATATGTTGCTAAGATGACAAAACCCGATCAGATCATCAAAATCTGCATTAATCACTTTAGTGCGAAAGTGTTCTTCCTTTCCCTGCAACCAAAATAAAGCAAGATGAAAGACCTTTCAAGTAAATACTCGCTTCAATTTATTCCATCTTTTAAAATTATTATTTTACCTCTTAAAATATTTTATAATTTATTTATAGTTTTATATATAAAATTATAAAAAAATTTATAATATATTTTTATAATATTAAAACAAAAATAATAATTAATAAAAAGCATATAGTTGAAATTTCTATCTCAATTCAGTCTATTTAAACATATTCAAAAATCAAACTATCGACCTAAATAGAGCTTAAACAAAATTTTTATGAATTTGAACATCTTAATCTAACTCGAATAATTATTTAATAATAAATATAATATTTTTATTCAAATTCACTATAAAAATAATATTTTAATAAATTATGAAACAAGTTTTAAAGCCTAACTAGGTAAAAATGTTTTGAAATTTTCAAAACCAACCCTACCCCACCTATCGTTGGCATCCCTACATATTGCTAATAGCATAAAATAGTGACCGGCACATTACGACATCAACATCACCGGCAGCTGCTAAAACATGAAGAACATCAAGAAGACAGAATCAACAAATGAATTAAAGCGGTTTCGTTGACAATCTTTTTCAGACAACAAATTTTCAATCACCACTAAAGCAATTTGGTTTATAACTGACAAAAAAAAAAAATGAACAACTTGAGACTGCAATGGAAATTCACTGAATATACTCTACATCCACTATTATAATCATCTAATATAAGCAAATCAATAGGGGCGATACCGCCGGCTATAATTGCCATGTTTTCCCCGGCTTGAACTGCCACCACCGCTCTTGCCATCACCCCTATTATTCCTCTGATGTACAGGTGGGTTTTGCAGTTGAGCTCCTGGTTGTTGCCTGCATTGATAGATGATTGAGGGTTTTCGATCATCAGGCATGATACTATAATATGATCAAAATATAAGCAAGTCGATTATCATTTTTTTCACCATGAAAATCATAAACTGCATCCACCCGAGGATTCGGGTTTAACGCATCTAATTACTAATTGCATCTAAGGCTGGCTTCTAGCGTGCGAATATCCATAGCTCATCACACACCCCATCTTCCTTTCCTGACGACAAAGTTTAACTAAGGGCCACATAAACTTAAATCACTTTAGTTCGGTTAACGCATTAACCCCATCCTCCAATTGAGTATCACTTTAAATAACTCATTTTTTGTCCTGGAAGTTGTATCAATTAACCAGACCCTTCAATGAAACTAATTCAATCTCAGTATCTTCCTAAAAAGTTAGGAACCGGTGCCAATTGGCTCCACTTTCGGGATCCGGCTAGCAAGTCCACGCATGGACATTTTATATGACATTGTCCTATAAAGTTTTTACGGGAATAACAGATTGTACATACTTGCTAACCGGATACAAATAACGGGTTATATCTCAACTGAAAGAGATTAGAGTCGAAAGGAATTGAAAAACTATGTTAGTCGGACTATAATGTGAGTGTCGGGTACGTGCATGTTCAGTTTTTCTTTTTTCTTTTTTTTTTTTTTAAGTTTTTCCATGTATATGGAGGGTCATGCTCCCATACTCATGTTTGAATATGTATTGGACACAAATGTTGAACACGGGTACTTCAAGAAAAATAAAGAGTCTGAGCAACATAACTGAAAAATCCTGCCTAGCTCTAGAAAGAAAGATGATACAGATTTTTTTAAAAATTTGAAAAATTGGAAAGAAAATATAGCTATTGAACTTACAAAACATATCCGATTCGGCCATCAGGTAGAAGCGTCGGCATCATTGACATGCCAGTAGGAGTTGGTCCCCTTCCATAGATTAAGGGCTGTAGGTAATGTAAATTTTTACATCATATTATGCGTCGGTAACTCATAAAACAAGTAAATGTAAGGATATAAAAGAGATTAAGAGCATTCTATTAACCTAACAATGTATTGATCTTAAGTGGCACCCCAAAGGTCAAAATACAGTTCCTACATCTTTCACTATATCACTTACTGATCAAAGTAAACATGAAAAGAAAATTAAAGACATTTAACATGGGCGCAGCGGAGGATAAAGGTTGATGTAACAAACTTTTGCCCCCTTAAAGGAAGAAGTAATAAGCTTTAAAACTTGGAAAAGAATACAAATCAGAAAAGCAGCATTCAGTGACTAGATGTTAATCCTGTAGAGGAATATCCAGCCGTAAATTATACCAGTCAAGCTGTCAAAGATGCTCTATGTTACTAGGACTTGGATGTGTCAGATACGGGTGTGTCTGCATGGGTATGTTTAATTTTTTCCAAGTTTTTCCATGTATTCAGAGAGTCATATCCCTATTATATTCATATTTGAATATGTGTTGGACATGCGTGTCGGACAAGGGTACTTCAAGAAAAAAATGAAGAGTCACAGCAACATAAAAAATATGCTCATGGGGATACTAAGATAGCCAAGGAATACGAACATAAAAAGCACCACATCAATAAAAGAGTCCATAAGCCAAAGGCCTAATACCCCGATGAAAATGCAGACATGTAATGTCAAATGCTCCATTTGGAAACAAGATAAAAGTCTCGATATATTCTCTATGCCCAGAAAACCTAAATAACTCCATCTCGAAAAATGTCCTTTTTCTTAGAGGAAAAAAAAAAAAAAAAAAAAAAACCCTCACCCAAACCCGTGTCAGACACATATTCAGACATGGATATAATGAAGATAGAAGCAGTCAAACATACGACTGCATATTCATGATGCACGGAGAAAAACAATATCTCACCTGTGCAAGGCCTGCAACACCATATCCTGGACCTAAAGCACCATAGGCACCCCCAACCAGACCATAGCCGACATGAGGTGGATAATTAGGAAGAAAACCTGAATTCTGAGAACTTGAAACCCCAGGAGCCTTTTGATCCACCTGTGGCTTTGCAAGAGAACATTCCACTACTTGGCCTGGAAAGCAGAATAATAACATTCAGAATTACATTTAATGAACAAAAATATAAGCAAAAAGGATACGAACTCAGTAATCACCATCAAGTTTGTATTTTTCTGTCTTTTTTAGAGCTTTCATGGCACAAGACCTCTCTGCAAAATGAACAAAACCAATTCTATTTCTCTCTTGTCCAGGTTTTGCTGGAGGCAGAACCACTTTTGTGATCTTTCCATGGTGTTCAAATAGCTTCTTTAACTGATCTTGTGTCACGTCCTTTGGCAAATTCTTTACATAAACTGCCTTTACCTGCATAAGACAGGTCAACTTGGATTAACAAATCCAAAACAGGATTATGAAGACAGCGCAAAATGAATAGGAATCAAGGAGATAAGATAACCACTAGAAGATAAACTGATTCACAAAGTTCAGGATATACTTAACATTTGAAAAAGAAAAGTGCATGCAAAATACCCATGAAAGCAGGGATAAAAGTTAATGCAATGATATAGAACATATCAAGAAATTAACAATTGTCAAAGCTAACATAAGAGACAGGAAAGCCCGGTGCAAGAAATCCTGCATTGTGGGGGCTTGGAAAGGGCCAGATGGACACAGCTTTACTCTCTCTTGTGGATATCCCGTTTCTGTTAATTGAACCTATGACCTCCGGGTAAAAAAGAAGCGACCTATCTGTTGTGCCAACACTCACCCTCCAGCAAGAGATGCAATAAACAACTATTTAGCCAATCTCCCCACGCCTACCACTAACAGACACATTTTTTTCTCGTTATGCCCAAAAAAAAAAAATGACGGCCCTCAATTTGGGAGAACCAACAGATAAAAGCAAAAGAGATAGATAAGGTGATTGCTTTGTGTGAGATGTTTACACATTGTAAATGCACATGATACACAGAAGAATGAATGCATGTCAGCTTCAAATAAAAAAGAGTGGGATGCTGAGCAACAAACTCATCCAATGAGACATGCATGAACACATAAACTGTGAAGAGGTGGCTGCAGGAAGCCAGGAAGGGAAAACATAGCCACTTAATGATACCTGAGAAGCAGCAGAAGAATCGGCATTTTTAGGTTCAGCCCAGCTCACAGTCGGAGCATTATCACCCAGCCTGAATTCCGGGTTCATCATCTTCTGCCTTGAATACTCAGCACAAGCATTGTTATAGTACTCAACAAAGGCAAAGCCCCTGTTATTACTTGAGTTCTTCATATCCTGCAAGCACATAAATGAACATACGACTATATTACCACTAAAAAACCCTTTAGAGATCGACAGTGACCAATGCTCTCCAACATTAGAGATGCAAAAGAAATATCAAAGTTAATCTAACCTTCACCAATTCCAAACCAGTAACTCCAGGCCCAACCTTTGACACAACCTTCCTTAGGTCTTCCTCTCCCCAGCTTCTAGGAATATTACCAATAAACAATCGGTGCTTTGATTGGGATGTAGAACATTTAATTTTTTTACCCTGAGATAGAGAGAGACAGGGAGAGAAGCTGCAAAGTTATTCAGCATCCAAAGAAACATACTTGAAAATATCAAATGTACCAACATTGTTGGCAGAACAAAAGAAAAAATGCGGATGCGTGCTCCCAATGAGATTGCTACTAAATTTAAAAAAATATGCATCACAGCTAATAATCCGTCAGTTGCTTTTCGGGAAGACGGTCATGCAACAATTTTAGTTTGGATAAAGTTAAAATATACGTTACGCATAGAAGACTTGTCACCTTAAATTCGGCATTATTTAGTTCATCAGTGGCTTTAGAGGCCAATTCTATGTTTCTAAAGGTCACAAATGCAAAGCCCTTGTTTTCACTTGAATCTTTACCTTTCATAATCCGAACCTGCCATCATAACATATGATGTGTCAGTTTTTATCTCAAGGGAAAAAAAAATAGTTCCTGACAAGTAGCAAAAGTGAGTACCTCAGTAACTTCTCCAATAGATTCACAAAAGCCTTTCAAATCCTCCTGAGAAACATCATGCGGAATGCCTCCAATATATACTTCAGAACCATGAGGAGGACGAGCAAGAAGCTCAGCGTGTTCCCTCTTTTCGTCACCATCCTGAAGTTTAGTCTCATCAGCATTTCGAACATCCTGATCTTCTTCTTCAACCTCTTCTTCCACCTCCTCTTCTATTTCTTCCTTTTCTTCTTCTACTTCTACTTCTTCATACTCCACCTCTTCTTCCTTGGTCTCCTCGGGATCTTCGTCCATGGTCTCCTCGGGATCATCGTCCATGGTCTCCTCGGGATCGTCATCTTCATCAAGATCAACCCTCTCGTCAGACTCAACAGGCTGTTCAGAATCACTCGGTTCTTCAGAGTCCACCGACTCAGCAGCCGTACTTGCCTTTGGCCTTGGCATCTTATGTATCTATTTAAACAAGCTTGCAAGGCAGTTCTGGAGAGGGCACAGAGGCCAGAAAAATTCAAGGGAAGAAGTACACACATATTGAAAGGAGGAAACAAAATGATGGCCACAAGGAGTTTTAGCTAACGTATCTCAATTGAAACCATGTCATGAGATGAGACTCAAAGGGGTTTCCAAGGTTAAAGACTTTCACCAAAGGCACAATTAAGCAGTAGATTTTAAAGAGAAAGGCGAAAGAGATTTCTGAGTGATAACTAAGAGGCTTATGAAATGGTGCAAATTATCAAGGAATGAACTTGCTCAAATCAGAACAAGAGTCACAAGACTGCTGTGCAAAAGAAAAAAAAAAAAAAACAATATTGACATGTTTAAGCATATGCCAGCTTCATTCAAAATGTAAAGCAAAGTGACAAAACAAAATTACAACATAAGCAGGCATGAAGCATTCAGATATACAAAAATAAAGTAGGATTGAGATTACTACTGTAAAGGAAAATCAAGAAACATTAGCTAATGACCAAAAATAATACCACTTCCAAACTAAATAGACACCGTTCCTCCACCTTGATTATAAATTATAACATAACCTATAAGGACTGAAATTCTCGTTCTTACAGATATCATAGTTTATTCAAAAGAAAAAAATTGATTCTACCATCAACATTCAGCATAACAAATTTCACAATTGTCCTCAGTCCATAGAATGTGATTCTACCTTCATGCAATTGAACAGAACTAGTTTAGCATTACCGTTCGAAAAAGCTTGGATTAGAGAAAAAATATATGTTTAAAAAGTACAGCGTAAAAATATGGTCGAAGAATTTTTACGTGTTTGGCATTTGCAGCGAGAAATTGAAATATATAAAAAATTATGTTTTAAATAATAAAAGTTTAAAGACAAGAAGATATTAAAGTTATTTAACTCAAAAACCAGCTTCCGCATCGCAGAAGTACCATTTCCAAACCTAGGCCTACACAGTTGTTTTCTTCCCTGGCAAAGACTGCCATTTGATTGCAGACACTTATTGCATTTTTCAACAAATCTCTACAGCAAATAATGTTAAAAAAAAAAAAAAAAACAGCCTCAACTAGTAAAATTTCTTGCAATTGTAAAAATACCCAGTTCAATTTTACTCAAAATATGCAGAATTCCTTCACTTTGAGAGAAGCCATTAAATTAACTGGGTATAGAACTCTTTACCCCGCTAAAAGTTCAAAATTGAAGTTCAAAAATTTGAAAACCCCACTGAAGTTCAACAAATACCCACCTCAAATCAGCTAATAGAGTAGAAAATTAACCCAAAAAGAAAGTATATATTTTTTCTCTAGAAACAAGCAAAAATTGGAACTTTTCAAGCTTTGAGAGAGAGAGAAAAAAAATACCAGAGTTAAAGCTGCAGGGAAAAGAATCTAAGAAGCTTTCAAAGCTAAGCTTTACAGTAATTTGAAGCTTGGAAGTGAACGGATGAAAGGAAAAGCCTTTTTTTTTTTTCTTTTTCTCCCTTTATTTTTTCATGGGCTGAAGGAGAGCGCAAATAAATATAGTAACTGAAACTAAAACAGATTTGGGTTATCGTATAAATAGCTGCTGTATTATATTATTTTTTTATTAAATATTTAAAATAAATTTAATTAAATAATAATTATATCATAATCTCATTAAATAAATAAATATTTTAAATTAATATCATTAAATAAATATTAAAATAACGTTTAATTCAACAAAATTTTGCAAAAATTTAAATAAATATTAACATGACCATTGGCATCTATTTTATTCAAATATTCAATTAAAAATAATATTATACACGGTCATTTATAGATCTAACAATTCGTGTATTCATGTTATATTTGTATATTTTGTTATGTCATAATCATATTTAAGGTTTTTTTATATTTATATCAATTCTGATATATTTATAATTTGTATTAGATAAATATTGAGAATATATTCATGTTATGTCATGTTATATATATATTTTATTTTATACGTATTATATTCATATAATTATGTCAACTTTACATTTTTAAAAACCGGGTTGTACTACCTTTTAATAATCCCTTTTTCACAAAGTTTGTCCTCTGATCTTATATACTATCGTAGATATATATTGTATTGGTACTGTAACATCAATTCAGTTATAAAATTATTAAAGTAATTTAAAAAAATATTAACAAATAATATAAATTTAAGGATAAATATCTTATTTATAGTATATTCACCAATTTATTTTTTAAAACATAATTTTTAATTATTTTTTAATTACTCACGTAGTAGATGTGTCATGATTAGTACACAATAAAACTAATATCATTACCGGTAATAATTTATGATTTTTTATAAAGAAATTTATAGTTAAAAGTGTTTATCAGTCAAATTTAGATCGAGCTTAAGATCAACATCGTATATACTTGCTTAAGGTTGATCTGGCCCAAAATATAAATTTCAAATTTTACTTAAACCCGATCACATTGTACATGAATAGCTCAAACTTGTTTACGTCTACTCATATTATTTTTTTAAAAAAGAATTTTAAAAAGTGTGTTGTTTATTTAATCTTTAGTAATTTAATATTTATTTTTATTAAGTTTTTAAAAGATGGATAACTTAAAATATTTTTTAATCTTTACATTATAATATTATATATATTTGATCTTTATTTAATATATATTAAATAATTATATAAAAATATTATATCATATTATATTATATGGTTTGTATTTGATATACTGACTGGTTAATTTTATGCACTGCCAATGAATTAAATCATGTTATCTCATTAAAAATTATTTAAAATAAATACAAATTACTTTTTATCTAAATGAGATGACATGATCTATTCATTGATAATGTTTTCAAATATAAAATCCTATATTATATTATATAAGTGAAAAATAGGTCAAACTTGTACCTTGAATGTTGAAATCAATGCTTAACCCATTTTTGAATCTCTCGATAAATATACATATAGTCTAAGCTCATTTTCAGCTATAATACTTTTGTCCAAACCTTATAATATCGAGCAAACTTTTGAGTATTAACATAAAAAAATTTTATTTTGATATAAAAGTCTCAAAATTTAAAAAAAAAATAAAAATATTAAGATTCGAACGATAATTTTTAAATATTATCTTTTAAAAATAATTGCATAAATCAACCGACTAAATTCAAATTTGTTAACACTTTAACCCAAAAGAAAAAGTAATTTTTCCCTACTAATTCAAAAATCAAAAGATATATACCTAGGTAAATACTAAGCTTAATTTGATCATCAAACTAAACTCAAAGGAAATTGAGTCCACCTAAAGACTATATCAAAGTAAGTTCTCCGTGAACAAAATACTAATTCTATTTTTGGTTCAAAAGCAATGAAACATGGTACATGCCTGATAGACAAGGCTGAAAAGTTTTTCTCGATTCTCTTGGAAAAAGTAAGCCTCTTTACAACACTTCTAACATGAATGAAACAACTAAAATTCTAAACCAATTCGTACTCTAATAGACACCTGTGCGTGTAAACTACTCGGGTTTGCCTCGAAAATGACTCAAATTTGGCTCGATTACATCCCTACTTGCGACCTGAAATCTGGAAACTCCCAAGAGCGTTAAACATCAACATTGTTATCTTGTCGAGTTTGAGCCCACTGAAATGGGTGAAATGAAGATTCATCTTTTAAGCGAGGAAGGGTGACAGGTGACAAATTGAAACTTCGCTGGAAAGTGTGAACCATTTTATAGAATATCACGTCTAGGTACTTCCGGTCCAGGAAACATGACAAACAGGTGTGCCTATCCTGTTACGTAGTCAGCGTTGCCTCTGTTATATCATCTGCTGATGAAGATCAGCAGCCTGCTGAGCCAGCTCCACCACCATAGCCTCATCAAAGAACTTATTGATGGTCACATCTTCACTCATTCCCTGGAAAGTTCAACAGAAAATACAGTCTCATCAACTGTGTTTGGATTATTTTTTTTTTAAGGCTCTTTGTCCATGTTACACATGGAACGCCTGCATGCCTGCGTGTACATATGTAAATAGAAGTAGCAATACCTTTCTACGCCTTGTCTTCACCATGAACTCCCGAGCAAGGTGCTGTATTGGTGCAGGTTCAAGAGGCCGCAAAACTATGCTCTTGTCCAAGGGATCTCCAGGAACTATGGCCCAGTGGTCGAATACTTAGAGACAAAAGGCTTGCCCTTGCGTGTGGTACCTTAGATCTGTCTCTAATCCAAATGACTCTATCACAGGTAAAAATGCCTAAATTGAAAAAGAATCAGATAAAGTTGTTAGCATATAGATGGGGTAAGCAGTAAGCTATTAGGCAATTTCATGAAACCCGCCAGAATGTCACCTTACTAGGCAATGAAATTAGGCAAGTGAATTATGTAATTCATGTGTTCACTATTAATTGTCATCCCTCACGTTACAAAATAAAACCACCAGTCATGCAAATATTTCTAAAGGAATTCAAGCTTAGCTTCCAAACCTTCACAATATAGGCCGGGGTTCCTGGTTGTGGCACATCAGCTGTAACACGGCCACACCTACGGGACAACACTGTGTAGATAGCAGAGACACAGTAGATTGGTGTTTGTATCTGAAAAACAATCATGAATTTAATCACGCATCATATGAAGGACAAACAAGTTTGTCATTTGAGGCAGTAGCATATGATTAAAGATACCAGAATGATGGAACTTTCTTTAACTTTCCAGTTTCCCCTTTGCTGGCCAAAATAGGCATAGGCTTGCTTCGAGGCATTGGAACCTCCGTGCAGCCTTTCCCTCATACTAGCAGGAAAAGGATGCCATTTGCCCAAGAGCCACAGCAACCAAGGCAAGATGGAAACTTAAAGTTTGACAGCTTTCATATGCCAAGGCTATTATATTATGGTTTTTTATTCCTTTCGTCATTTGAAGAATGAACTACTGCTTCCAATCTATCTTGATTTGCAATATTATCTCGTTTGGTTTCTCTTGCATGTTTAATGGGGATAAGCCCCTATATGGAAGGCTGGAGCCAGGGATTGATCACTGATGCAGCGGGATAACAACTGCCCTCCCCCACTCCAGCCTCTCTTAAAAGGGAAATTGTGCCAGTGGGAATATCATGAGGAACATACCTCCACATAATATACAGGTTCCATAAGTCGTGGGGTTGCCATAAGGAAAGCTGAGTAGGCCACACGTCGAGCTGTGGGGATGATCTGTCCAGATCCTCGATGCAATGGTTCAGATGCAATCCTTGCATCCACTATTTCGAACTTCACATTTCTAATTGGTTCATCACAGAGAGGTCCTTCTCTAGCACCCCACTGAAATCTGCCCACCGAAACATGCAATCCTTAATCACGGTCAGTCGATTAGGAACTTAGAAGATGAGGAAAGAAGATTAATCTTACCCTTGGACAATAGAATCCCTGACAGATCCCAATAATGCCTTGTCAACCTCAGTAGGAAGTGTATCATCTAATAAAATGTTAGGTCCCTGCAAAACGAGATTTGAAAGAGTAGAGGTTAACCAAAGATACAAATTATTAGGACCTGAATTCCATTTTTCTGCTCTTCACAACCAGGAGGAACAAGATAGAATCACCAAGTCAGGGATTAAGTCAAAAAAATAAAAACCAGAATTGCACTTTTGTTACCTGCTTATCAGGGCCAAATGCCCAGATCGAACGTGCAGCAAGCAAATCCCAGTCATATTTTGTCTTGAAGAAGTCGCCAAGTTGCTTCCAACTCCAGTCAACACTTACAACGCCGTTCTCAATGTCCTCTGCAAGACCTCTCTCCAATGGCTCTGCAATCTTTAAAATCATGGAAAAGTATATGATCAGACAGCCTGAAAGCAAGTAATACTAGTATTTGTTCCTAAAAGCATCTCGATTAAAAAATTTTGATGGCTGTCTTACCATGGTTATCTTATTCTTCTTGTTGGGTGTTTCAGCAAAGCATTTCATGGATGAAGATTCCACTACTGTTTCACAGAATGAAACCACAGGATCTGCCACCTATATTTAGGAGAAGCATAAGAAGTGAAAGCACACATATTAAGTTAAGCAAAGCCCTTATACTGAAGAGAAGAGTTTCAAAAATAAATAAAACTACAATAGGACAAGGAGTATCAGAAATTATATACCTTAACTTCCACCTCAGAATAGAGCTCCCTAAGGTCCTTCATAATTGAGTCCAACTACAACTCGCCAGTACCTAATATGGTGTGCTCACCAGATTCCTCAACTTTGGTAATAGCTAGTGGATAGCTTTTGCTGATCTTCCGAAGCCCCTCCACCATTTTGGGTAACTCGCTAGGATTTAATGGCTCAGTAGCTGTTTTCACAACAGGAAGAGGATTAAACTGTAAAGGCCGGAATATGTATACATCTTCATCAAGATCCATATTACAGAGAGTGGCAGTTTTCATTATTGAAACATCAACACCTTCAATAAGAACCCAAGAGCCAGGAGGAGCACTGCTTATTGGTATTCTATATCGAGCTTGATAAATCCATAATTTGGTTACTTCTTTTACCGTCATGTCCTCCTCATCATCTGGTGAATAGCCTTCTCCCAGTACTCTCAAACTCTGTCCTGTTTGGATTCTACCACTGTAAACCCTACCAAAAGCATAAAAAAAGCTACAATCGGACTTGGGATATAATTTGGTCACATTAACCATAAGGGGGCCAGAAGGATCACAGTCTACCATGGCCTTGTAAATCATAGAATGTTTAGGTCCCGTGTACGTGTGATCAACCTTCTTAGCAGCAGCATCCTTTGGAGATGGTATGTGCTGAACCAGCATATCAGTGAAGCCTGAAGCTGAACAAAAAACTGTGCTGCAGGCCAGCCTCAGCAAAGGCCTAACGTTTAACTTGTAAGCAGCATTGCTAAGAGTGATACCCAACTCTGCGAGAGTTGACTCTACGCTCTTCCTTTGTTCGCCAATCACCTGGCTATATATCTTATAAAGGGGTTCAAGCACAAATTCAACAAATGATCGTTCTCCTCCACCAGCAGGGGGCTTCCTTTTAAAAGTCCTTGTATCCGGATGAAAATAAATATCTCCCCAAAGACGAGATGCAAACTTCTCAGCATCAAATGGAATTCCATGGAGTTTGACATATAATTTTGCAAAGGACTGCAAAGTGAAGGACCATCCTGCACTTGCACTAGGAAAACAAACATTTCCAGCAGCAGGATCAATTACTGGAACATTACCAGCGGTTGTTGAGGCTGCAGATATGTGGTTATTGATTAATTCCAGGGTATGCCTCAGTTTATGATAAGCATCCTTGGGGGGCAACTTAAGTTCTGTTATCAGCCGGTCAACCTTCAAAAATAAAAAACATATGTGCACAAGTGGGATGTGGAACATCATTTTCATTAAGAGTTTACAATAAAAAAAAAAAATATATATATATATATATATATATAAAGCTTAAGGTGAAAAGTGTTTTCCTTGTTTATAACAACTACAATAGGTAGGCGCTCCTGTATTGCATGGCGTATAGCCCTCTCAGTCTTTACCTGTTCACAACAGGAAAGCATAAGTATCATTCTCAACAACTCTATATTGTTAACAATACATTCTACAAACAGCAGCTATATCATGTCGAAACCCAAGTTAAACAATTGGTAAAGCAGTGGATTTGAAAGCGGTGGATTTGAAAAGGATTTGACTAAGCACAGAAAAATTTAACTGCAATAGATATCAGAATACTCATTTTCTTTGGAGTTCATATTTTACTCTTATACTTACCTCCTAAGTTTCATAGAAACATTTCCTATTTCCATGTATGACTTACGCTGCTCTCAAGCATAGGCATTACCAGAAGGCCAAAATAAATGGCTTATTAATGTATACGCTACTATAATATGCATGAAAAGATATACTTACCATCACTCCTTCAGCAGCATCAACAATCAACACAGCACCGTCAGCAAGCCTAAGAGCAGCAGTCATTTCATCAGAAAAATCCACGTGACCAGGAGTGTCCATAATGTTACAGAGATAGGATTTCGAGTTACTATCCTCAAGAATAAGTGACATTGGGATTGCCTTGATAGATATCCTTCTCTCTTGCTCGTCAATTCTTGTATCAGTGTATCTCATGTGCTTCTCACTATTTTCATCAAACGTGTTCATGTGGTGGGTTTGCTCAACCAGCATGTCCATAAATACTGTCTGTCCATGCTGCAAGTGTCCAACAAGGGCCACATTGCGGACCAAACCTGGGTTTGACATCAAACCAATAAGAAACTGGGTCGACACATAAGTCGAAGAATCCTTAACTCCAACCTCAAACTTGATATTCTTAACAGGCTTAATAATAGGTTGCTCAAGAGGCTGCTCATCTTCATCCATAACCAAGGTCCCAACATCCTCACCATAAACCTCTTCAGCAGTGGGGTAATACTTCTTGTCCTCAGCAAGAACAATCTGATTATCCATATCAACGTCATTAGCAGCCATAATCCATCCATTAGACATGCCAGGTGGAGCCTCACCATCAGATTCTTCTCTCTCCTCTTGGGCATGCCTGTCAGGAAGGTCTTCATCTTCTTCGTCCTCGCCTTCACTCTCTTGGTCGGACTCAATATCAGGTCCGATATAGTTTCCAAATTCATCATACAAGTTATCATCCATTGCCTAAATTCCTAACTCTGTACACATCAATAAGTGCAAGCCCTTGAATTCCAAACAAACAAATTAAATTACTAAACAAAACCCAATTTTAGTCTATTAAGATTTGGATACAAATGGACCCAAAAGAATATAACTTAATTAGTAAATTAAGCTGTGGGTATGCTTCAACATCAAAATACATATGAATAACAACAACAGAAATCAAATACTTAAATTTTTATGCTTATTGCTCAAATTCAATAACAGTAAAGTCCAAAATTGAAGCCTATATTCAGCTTATCTACATAAAATGTTCATCTAATCCAAAGCCAGAAATCTTTCTCCAACTAAAGATCTCGTAAACTCTTAATTATGTAATTCCATTTCTGGATGTAATGAAGAAAGTTCCTGTTTTTCTAACAAAAAAGAAAGAAGAATGAAAGAAGAAAACTCAAAATCAAACCTTTTTCAACGAAGTCAAGTCACGAATGACAACAATCAAAAGATATTTTCAGAAGGGAGAAAAAAAAAAGCAAATAATTCAAAAAACGTAAGAGGTTAAAGCAGGTAAAAGGAAAAAGAGAAGAAGGTACCTCGAAGCACTGAAGAAGGCAAAGAAGAAGAAAATGCATGCAATAATGCAAGGCAAAGCAAGGGTTTGCAGAGAGGTTTACAGTGACAGCTTCTCAAGACCTTCAACCGGTGAAAGCGGGAGATGGGAGCGTACGAACGATTACTCTGAAGAATAAAGATGATCATGGGCCTGTTTCTTTTTCAATTTGGACTCTCTGTTTCGGTTTTGTTGTACCTTTTCCCTAATTCTGTTCGACATGCATTTGGGCTTCAAAAATTGATGCGGACATTTAAGGGTTCTTGACAGTCGACTCTCAACCAGCCAACCTGTACTTTTTATTTTTTTAAATATTTATATAAATACATTAATATTCAACACATATTCAAATATAAATATAAAATATAATTTTTTAAATATATAAAATATTTAAAAAATAAAATATATTCATATTAAATAAATATTTATTCCAAACACCCATCCCAAATCCGCATTTGACCAGCCCATAGTTACTATTTTGCATCGAAGTAAATTGAGCTTGAAATGTCTCGATCATCCGAGATCCAGGTTTGACGGAATCGATGTTAAAAGAAAAAAAATATAGACCAAAGATCACTAGATCAGACATTCGATTCTCGATCCAACTAATAATACAACCACATTAATCAACTATTCGATATATTTATATTTTTTACGTTTAATCACTGATTTAATCTAAATAAATATTAAATATAATTAGTGATTAGTAAGGAAAATACTTTTGATTTAATAATATAATCTTTAATATAAAAAAAAAACTAAAAATTAAAAATTCAAATGTCATTAATTATAAATAAAATATATAAAATTGATTTTTTTTACTGATTCCTTAAACCGATGTTTAACTTATTCAAACCCTAACCTGATTCTATATAATTATCTAACCAAATATATCATCAATTTGCAATTCAATCGATTTTAAACTTATTTGACTATATTTAATCTGTTTCTAACTGACTTGACTATAACATGATTCTAATATAAGATGCAGAACGAACAAAGCATCGGTTTTCAATTCAATCAGTCTCACCAATCGGTTCAATTTTTTATTCAATGGACTGAACAAATTTCTTCCTATGACAAAAAAAATAGCTGTACGTCCACCACCAAATTAAAAATAATCCAACTCTTTAAACAAGAGATATGGGCATTTACTATCAAAGGTGCATTCAAGCTTGAAGAAAGAAATACCCATAAGTAATGCTAAATATTATAAATGTGAAGCTCTCATCAAGGACTAGACATTCTCATCAATTTCTCTCAGTATCTGAAAGATAATTTACATGACTCAAAACAACTATTCATCGTCATCTGATTCATCGGATTCATCTGATTTTACATAAGAACTGAGGATCTGTCTGTACTTGTCGGGGCTGTCGTACCAAGTTGGGGTGGTGATGATAGCCTTTTCCAACCAATACTTATCGTACTCCTTCTTCTCCATCAGCTTCTCGAAGAACCTTTTCCATTTGTACATGGCACGCCTCAATCGAACACTTTTGTTTCCTCCGAAGAGAAACTTAATGTAGTCTTTCGCCAGCCGAGCAAGCTCCTCACCGGTAATGATGTATACATACTGCAGAAAGTATCATCAAGCCACAAATTTCAGAAATACATAGGATAAGAAACCATTTTCTAGACAATACTTTCACTAATTCAGATGCCTGTCCGAGATCCATGATGTTGTGAAATGTTATACCAAATGTTAAACACATACCCATATCTGGCACTTACATCCAAGTCCAAGTAACACAGGTTGCAAGGTAGTAAATCTATTTTTCCGAAAGTTATTAATTCATGCATGAAAACAATGTGCATCTGTATGAAAGGGGAATGGGTGGTGGGATACAGAGAGCAGGTATGCCCTCATAGCCCTTCTATCAGAAAAATTGTTATTGATCTAAGTAAAGCAATCATCAAGCCACAAATTCAGAAATACATAGGATAAGACACCATTTCAAGACAATACTTCAACTAATTTAGATGCATGTCATAGATCCTATGTTGCTCCGACTTCTTTTCTTTTTTCTTTTTTTTTTTTGAAGAACCTATGTCCGACACATTTTAGAATATGAAGTATGGAGATATAATCCTCCAAGAACCCTCCAAACACATAGAAATCTTTGGAAAAAAAATTGATTATACCAATGTTAGACACATACCCGTATCCAACACTGATACCTAAGTCCGAGTCACACAAGTTGCAAGGTAGTAAATCTATTATTTCTAAACTTATTAATTCATGCATGGAAACAAGGTGAGTTTGTATGAAAGGGAAAAGGGTGGCGAGATACAGAGTGCAAGGATTGTGATTGATCTAAGTGAAGCAATCATTTCATCAGGTTTTACCTGAAAAATAGTAAAACGAAGGAGTTAAGTTCTGACAGTCGAAGGAAATAAAGATGAAAAACTTTTTTACCAGGAATACGAAGCCAATGGTTGCTAAAATCACTTGCAAGGTCTCATCCAAGATCCCAGAGAAACCTTCATCCTCTGATCCTCCAGATCCATCCCCACCACCAGTGCCACCTCCACCAGGTGGCGGATTTTTGCCACTGCCTTCGTCATAGTATTCTTGTTTCTCAATCTGTTGCCTTAACACATCCTCAATTGATTGTTGCTTCCCGAAGTTTCCTATAGCTTTCTCGAAAGCTTTCCATGGTGAACCCTACTGACAATAAGAAGATATTCAATCACATCCTCTAGAATCTATTACTAAAGTTTAAAACTGCACCACAAAACCCAAATTTGCAACAATCTCATTTTTGGCTCAACCATTTCCTTTACTCTTGAACAGGATTCTAGAACGCCATGCCTCGATCATATTACGAGTTGACAACCAGTTGAGAAGTAATAAAATTAAAGATCCATTCTTATAGTTGCAGGAAAGAAATTGCAAAAACAACGTAAAATCAAAGGGTAGAAATCTAAGAGTGCATCCTGAAGGGCAGTTTCAGACGGCAAAATGACGGGATAGAAAGTACAAAATTTTCTTTATATTAACGGGACTACACAAGAAAACTCGAGCTAAACTTGGTGATAACTCAAACTCAATCTAATCATTGCGAATTTTGAAGTGAAACTGAAGTCAATGTTGCTCCAACTCTTTGTTTTTCTTAAATTAACCGTATTGAACATATATTTGAATATTAAAAATAAGAATAAAACTCTCAAAAATACCTTCCAAAAACATGAAAAAGTTTAGAAAAAATTAAATATACATATGTGGTAATCCGACACTT
>JBBYHL010000016.1:7106847-7120877 GCA_038381835.1 Adansonia madagascariensis | reverse complement strand
ATTATTATTATTATTATTATTATTGGCGACGAGATCCAACAAACTCAAATCCAAATTCATATAATTGAGTGTTTCAACTTGTGGATATTATTATTATTATTATACCAAATAGAGAGAAATATTGGTAAGAAATACTTAAATTTATCTATTTTCATCTTAATTTATTCATGGGTTTGGTTAATTGGCACTAATAGGTTAAGGATTATTTAATTATTATTTTAGAAAATTTTTTACATTTAATGCATTATTTTTATTTAATTAAAAATTAGTTCATTACTTTTATTTTCAAGTAAACATCAATTTAATCAATGTCATTATATTTTTCTTTATTGAACTTCTAAAAGATTATTTATATAACATTTATATATAAGACATAGGCAAACATAATGTACATTTAATTTAATTTAATTCTTGTATTTGAGGAATTTATGGTGACTTTTTACTATAAGAATTAAAGATTCCACAATTTGGATTTTAATTCAAATTGATGGTATACTTATACGGTATTCATGGGTAAAAGTTTATATATATATATATATATATTTCTTCGATAAAGTTATTAATCAATAAATATGTTGCATTTGAGATGGACAATATAAAAAGAAAAAAACCTTGCAAGGATCTAAAATCATTTACGACTACCTATAATTTATTTTTTGTATAACTGGAATATATATATATATATATATATATATATATATATATATATATCAAGATAGTCAGTATCATATCGGTAGACATATCATTTTTATTTTGGTATAGATACATACTGATATCAGTGTGTTTCGGTGTACCATTCGGATTTATCAGAGTCAGAATATTTTTAATTTATACATATATAAAATATTTTCAAATATGAAATAAATGATATTAAATAAATTTTATATATTAAATATTCATCAATTATATATAATGTTCTATAAAAAAACTTCATCAAATATAAAAAATTAATATCAGTTAAGTAATAAAGTTAAAATTTTTTAATAATCATTAAATTTATGAGTAATTATATTTAAGATTCATTAAATTTATGAGTAATTATATTTAATATTCATCAGATTTAAGATCAATGTTGGTTTTACTTTTTTTTTTATAAGCTTATATTATGTACCGGCGGCTGGTACCACCGAAATAGGCTGGTCCCTACCGGTACAGCCGGTACAGATCGAAACTAAGACCGAAACGAAATTAACTATCACCGATACCGTTATATATCGAAATCGATACGTATCGATTGGTACGGTACCGATAACACTGATGTATATATATATATATATATATATATTTATATATTAAAAATCGATTTGGTAAATGTCAATATCTCCTAGACAGGGACCAAACTGTTTTTTGAAGCATAGACAAGACAGAGAAAACGAGTTAAAATAGTATGGAATTAATTAAATTTGTTTTTAAGTTGGATGGCTCACTGAGCTTGATAAATTTGATTTTAAAGGTTTTTCAAATTTTAAGTTAGTCCTTCGAATTATTGTTTTTAAAATAAAAATTTATTTTTTATTTTTTATTATTATGTTGATCGGTGATATAAACTTTTCAATTAATCTTAACTTAAATAAAAATAATTTTTAAATCATAATTTAATCATAAACACCTTTACGAATAAATATATTTTAATAATTGAAATTATAAGCCACCATGAAATTAAAATGAAAAGAAAAAATGATACTAGGAATTCTAAAATCACTCTCAGCTGATTCTAATAAGCATTCTTTTTTGAAATAGACACTTCAACCCAAAAATATATATTTTTTTATTTTCTAAAATAGAAAGTCATCAACTATACACACAGACACACATATATATATATATATATAAGAATTTTTAATCCTTAATTATATATTTAAAAAAATTGAGAATTTCATGTCCTCTTATTTTAGATCAATTTTCTTTAGTCAGGTAATCCATTTAAATTAAAACATTTAATTTAATTGTTATCTTTACTATTAGTTCCAAAGATTAATGTTTAAGGCTTCGTTGAAATTTTAGTACGAGTGCAACACACAAATCTGCCCATTACCCAAAAAAAATTATTTATTCAAAATCTGACACGAAAAATTAATTTTATTATTTAAAATATTAAAAATTATGTTTATTTTAATATTTATATTTTATAATTAAATTAAAATAATTTTTTATTAAATAATAAATCCGATCATGTCAAACCAATTTAAATTTAAAATATTTTATTCTAAATAATGATAATAAAATGAGAGAAATCTATAAACAGGATGGTTACCATATATTTATACCCACAATAAATAGATGTTAAGACTAAGAACCTGTTAATTTAATTATTCATATAACAGGAAAGCAAACACTTTCCTTCATTAAATTCGGTTCACTTTCTGGCTTCTCTCGAATCGAGCTTAATAATAAAAAAATTTAGTTTAAGTTTCATCAAATTTTAATTTTAAAATTTAAATTAATTTAATATAAATTTAAAATTTTTAAATTTATTTGATTAAATTTATTTATTTCGTAAAAATAAGTTTAATTTTTATATTTGATTTTAAATTTGATTATTTATTTATGAACTAAAGTTTATATTTTAATTTTAATTACAAATTTTTACTATTAATTAAAATTTAAAAAGTTTGATTATACTTATAAACTATATAAATTAAATATTATAATACTTAAATTTAACTCATCCAATAATTTAAATTTAATTTAATAATTACCGAACTAAATTTAAAATTTCTCCATTAGTTAGATTTTTATTAAAGAATTTCATACAATTTCTTTTCTTTTTCGAATCTTTCCTCACCAATCAATTCATCTCAAAAAGCCAATAAATCAGCGTTGCGTTCCATCTCCCTATAAACGCTATAAGTAACTCCATAATTCATATATAGCAATTACATTTTATTATTTTTATGTTTTTTTAACAAAGGATTTCTCTTCTTCTACCTCAAGCTGCTGTTTTTATAATCATTAATCACCTTTTCTTCAATTCCCCACCAAATTTTTGCTTCTTCAACGCTCCAAAGTCCCATAAACCAAACAAAAACAGAGACCGAAAAGAGAAATTGATTTATAATATTATTATTTTATTTGTGAAAATTTCAGTTAATGATTCTCACGTTCCACATTCTTTGAAAACACCCTTTTCCTTCAGTCCAACTCCATCTTCTTACCCTCCCAAATCTGATTCTCAAAGACCAAATCTTTTTCCATTTTTCTTAATTTTTTTGGGGTTTTCTTGAGAAATAAGAATATTTTTTTGGGTTTTTTTTATATTCCAAAAAAAAAAGAAAAAGAAAAAGAAAGAACGTTACTGTCATTGCCAGCCATGACCGAGGTTCTTCATTTCCCTTCACCTCAAAGCACTAAAACTTCCTCTTCTGAACCTGTCTTATCCTGTGCACCCCAGACATCCTTAACCTGCGCTCACGGTGACAGAAATGGCTTTGTTAATGTAGCAGGCCGTGGCCCAGAAGGAGGAAACGAGGAAGAAGTGAAGGAAAGAGAGAAACGGGATAGAGATCAGTTGTCTTTGTTGGCTTTGGTTGTGACCCTCTTCAGGAAATCTTTGGCTGCCTGTAAGAGCATCGATAGAAGGGAGCTTTGTGCTATGGACATCGGTTGGCCAACCAATGTCAGGCACGTGGCACATGTTACCTTCGATAGGTTCAATGGCTTCTTGGGTTTGCCTGTTGAGTTTGAGCCTGAAGTTCCCAGAAGAGCCCCTAGTGCAAGGTTTTCCCTTTCCCTTTTTCCTTTACCAAAGTTCCATCTCTCTCTCTCTCTCTTTATATATATATATATATATATTGAAATGTTAAGATTCTTGGTTTCTTTCTGCTTTTATTTTGGGGTCTATAGGGCTTGACAGTTACTAGCATTATGGGGTTTTCTGATTCTTTT
Source organism: Adansonia madagascariensis (assembly GCA_038381835.1). Lineage (NCBI taxonomy): Eukaryota > Viridiplantae > Streptophyta > Magnoliopsida > Malvales > Malvaceae > Adansonia > Adansonia madagascariensis. The sequence continues at coordinate 7,116,992 of JBBYHL010000016.1, read as the reverse complement.
TTGATGATTTTATTTGTGTTTGTATATGGAGTTGGTGGGACTGGATGTTGGTGAACTCCATTGTATGAATTTTGTTAATGCCCCTAGCTGCTCAAAGAAATGTGATGATTGGTTTTATTTATGTTTCTATATATATATATAGATAGTGATGTTCTGTTACCTTGTCTAAATATTGTGTTTTTGATTAGTACATTGGTTTATAATTTCCTCTGATGATGATGGTTTATGCAATGCAATTCTTATGACAGTAGTTTTTCCATGTTAAATCGTTGAATCCCATCTAACTTTTCTATAAAAAAAATGGAAAAAATGGTTTTGTTGATTTGCCAAAGCTATTTTTAAATTATAAAATGGTTAGTATTTGGAAATCATGTTGGGTCATCAGATTCATGAAACTTTCAATTCTTTGCAATTCATGTTTCCTTTTAGGCGGTCTCTGCTGGGTGCTGTATTGGCTCATCAAGTTCTTAGAGTTAGAAATGTCATAAATAATTCAATGTATTTGGAAGGAGAAACGGTTATATGAGAGGTTGAATGTTCTTCAAAACTTTTGCTTAGTTAGCTTGACACTAAGGTTTAACAAAGGAATTTCCATCATTTTGATGGGAAAATATTATATCAATCAGTTATATGTGATCGAGCATCTTAAAATTTACTCCTGCTTTAGACCTATATTATGCATGTCTTGGCTTGGAATGTCTATAAGGAGGATTTTTGATTAATCGGAGCACTGTTTTGGGTTTCTTCTTGAAAGTTAACTAATCAGAAGCATCTGTTTCAACTCTTCTAAAGTTAACAGGGTCCGAACTTTTGCTTATCAGTGCACTTGTTCTCCAAATGCAACTTCTTTCTAATTGGTACCAAGAACTAAAATTTGAAGTGCAATCATGTCCAGGTCATTGCTATTTTCTACCATGACAGACTTGTACGGTAATACTTAGTAGTGCTGGATTTATTGCCTTTTACATTTAGCTATTATTTTGGTGGTGGAATAAGTCAAGTCGCTAGGTGAGCCATGCAAGAACAAATATTTCTCTGCTATTTTTTTCCATCATTTCATGGTTGGACAGCTAGTAGCTTATTTGGCTTAGTCATTGTTTTTCAAGCTTTGTTGGTGAAATCATTTCCTTGCATTCTGGATGATTCTTCTGTGTTTTTCTTTTGGTGTCTTTCCTCAAGTTTCATCCAGACCGAGATTTGTCTATCCAGTAATCGAGCTAGTAGGAAAATCTGCAGCCAAAACTTAGGTAAATTGATGGCCAATGGGCATTGGGAAATTTCACAGCTATCTTTGGGTGTAAAGAGAAGCCTCAGCATGGAGCGTAAGTTTAAAATTGATTATGATGCGGGAAAAGGATTAGAGGGGCCGTTTTCATTGTCTTCTTATTCAGGAAGCTGCTCCTTTTGACATCAATTTACACTTGATGGATCTGCTTTTCTTGCCAATGATGAAGCAAAGTCATTTCTCTGGGTGAGTGGATCACTATGCTGGGTATGGTATTTACAAAATTTAAGTCCATGTGGTGTCGATGGGTGGAGTTAGCCATGTATCGTATATTTTCATAGAACGATCATCTTCATGAGCTAATATAATTGGGCAGTTTACTGTTCAAGATTGCTGCAGAACTTAATTTCCAAGCCTTTCAGATGCCAGTTTTATCTTGGTTGCAGAGTTTGTTATCATGGCTGATCAGGTTCTTTCCAAGAATTAAAGTAGTTTAATTAGGCTACTCACTGATAGCTAAATTTCATGCTCGAGACTTCTGTTCTTACTCTACCTCTTCCGTATACGTTATTGACGATCTTAAAAATTTATGAGGATTGAAAAAATAAAAAAAAAAAGAAAAGGGAAGTCTGTAGAAAAGGCCAAGACATGCTTGGTGCATGTTCTCTAGACTTCGGAATCCCTTTGACGCAGAATGGAAACTTTAGCTAGGCATACCCATATACATACACGCCAAATATTGAAATATCTGATTTTGATTGTTTGAAACTGGCAATTCTTATGACTAGTGTTCTTATTTTCAATCAGTTTCAACATCATGTCCGAGAAGTTTTATTTCTTAATGCAACTTGTTGTCTTGTAGGACATTTGTGGCATGTATAGAACACTGACATCTGAAAACAGTGTCTTGCATCAGCTCATGTGATCTTTTTTTTTTTGGCAGTACAACTGTCTTTGGAGTTTCCACGGAATCCATGCAGTTATCATATGACTCCAGAGGGAACATTGTGCCAACAATACTCTTGCTAATGCAGAAACGTTTATATGCTCAAGGAGGCTTGCAGGTTTTCTTCCTTTTTTCATCCTTCCTCATCTTATGCTATTGCTCCAAACATTGGAGAATGTTGAATTCTTTATATTTTCACTATCTATATAAGCGGAACTTATTTTATTATATATTTTTTATTAATTTAATTTGTATGGATTTTAAAAAGGTCTTTAAGTTTTATGCCCTGAGTCCTTACTATAGACTTCACACATGCAGGCAGAAGGGATTTTCAGAATTAATGCCGAAAACAGTCAAGAAGAATATGTTAGAGAACAATTGAATGGTGGAGTGGTTCCAGAAGGGATTGACGTACATTGTTTGGCAGGACTAATCAAGGTACGGCAATGCCATTTGAATCCCACTCGATCATTGCTTTACATATATCTTTGGATGTATGTGATTATGAGTTGAACGAAAAGATGAACTTATCGCTGATGATTTTTAAATATCTCAAATGTAAAATTTAAGTTGTGATTTAATCTTTTTCCCAGAAGTCACTTACCTGGTTGAAAAATGGTTTATCGATGCTGATAATTGCATCGGTAACTGTCAGAGATTTGTGTTACTTAAGATGAAAAATATGTTAAACACAGTGACATTATAATCAAATACTTTATAGTGACAGACTTGTGGTATATTCGACAAAGAGCATCATATTACCACCGAACCAAAATAGATAATTTGGAAATGAGGTAAGGTAAGAAAAAAGGCAAAAAGAAAAGAAAAATTCATATCATAAAAGGATTGGAGTAATGTTTTGCTTTCAGAATAACTTTGGAAATGAGGTAAGGTAAGAAAAATTGATACTTTATATGGACCGACTTATGGTATACATACATTGCTTGCTGAAGTTGTGGCAGTAGTACTCTAACCTACGTAAAAGATTGTAGTAATATTTTGCTTTCAGAATCCATGATTTTATAAGAAGAATCTTTAATGTATCCTTGAGTCATTTGTTTTAACAAGTCCTCAATCCACAATGCGTAAAGTTTTTCTAGGGGAAGCAACTACGCTCCTTCTTAATTTGATTTACAAACTACTAAAAAACATTATTCAAGTTATTTTGAGTTTTTATAGACATTGAATGCATATTGTTTTCTTTTTGGTACATATAGAGGAGTCCTTGGCCTTACGGTACAGAAAGGGGAATAGGTGAATCACTTCCCATCTCTTAAACATCAGTAGTTCATCAACCAACTTAAGTCCCTGTTTCTGTTGGGATAATTGCTGTCCATGATCCTGTCGGCCTTTTCTCATTCCCCCCACCCCCCCTTGGAGGGTGAACGGGTGGTAGTTACTATCACAGATGAAAAAAACCATAATTGAGTGGGAGGAGTGAAAAGCTTATACAAATAAGGTTATGGCCCAGTTTGTCTTTATACCTTTTTATTTCTGATCTTCAATAATCCAAGTCAATGAACTCTTCCTTCAGCGCTTTGAGTATGAGTGTTGATGCACACTAGGATGATTCTGGCAAGCTTGCATTCGTTGTCATAGATATACTATCAACAGTAGGAGATATTTGAGAGATCTAACTCATAGTCCCTATTATAAGCACGCATCTTATGCTTGAATATCCACATACATCTGGGGGAAAATGGCCATATCTTTTAAATTCACCCTTTTTTTTTTCAAACCCAAATATACTAATTTGCTGTCAATTATTCTTAGGCTTGGTTCAGGGAACTTCCTAGTGGAGTTTTGGATTCTTTATCCCCTGAGCAAGTAATGCAATGCCAAACAGAAGAGCAGTGTGCTGAGCTTGCAAGACTTGTGCCTCCAACTGAATTTGCTCTACTGGATTGGGCAATCAATCTCATGGCTGATGTTGTACAGCACGAGCATCTAAATAAGATGAATGCGCGCAACATTGCTATGGTTTTTGCACCAAACATGACTCAGGTGAGTTTCTTGGAATCTTCGCCCCCGCACACGCACGCGCTCACACACACACACATATATATATTTCCACATCTGATCTACTCGGGAATTCGAGAAAATATGGCCGGCAATGTTGATAACATGTGCTGCTGATTGTTGACCACCTCTTATCATTTATCTTGGTAGCAGATGGCAGATCCTTTGAACGCACTGATGTATGCAGTCCAAGTGATGAACTTCCTCAAGACACTTATATTAAGGACCCTGCGAGAACGAGAGGATTCAGTGGTAGAGCCATCTGTGGCTTTCCATCCGGAGTCTTTTGATGATAATGGAGATCGAAGCTCTTCAATCTCCTGCATTCAAGATACCAAAAAGGATAATGAAGAGAAAGAGCCAGCCTTCATAGTTGAAGAACCTTTGAGAGAAAGTTTCATGAATTATAATTGGAGCAATGAGATGAGAGATGAAGAAAATCACCGTACGATATCCACTGTCCACAGACAAATCATTGATGAAGATCATTCTGATGAGGCTCCAGCTGGGGTCAAATCCTTCAGCAGTGAAACAGATGCCATTGTCGCCAACTGCTTGAAGCCTGGTACTCCAGTTAATGCTGGAAAGAATAATATTGGTCAATCAAGTAATTCAAGTCTCAAGAAGGAGCCTAACAAAATTAGTGGGCTGCAATCCGTGCTTCAGACAACAAACCCTGATGGGAAGACCAAAGGAATAAGCAATTTGAGCCGTATAGATTCAAGGATAGAACGTATCGAAGCATGGCGTTGAACGATACTCAACATCAGTTGGGCCCTAAGATAATCTGACAAGATTGCTGTGCATGTTTGTTCAGTTATGGAAGTTGTGAAGAAACACTTGTGAATTGTTCATGTATCTTTTCTGTGTGATGAGTGGTTTGCTTAACCTTTAGTACTATCATGGATGTCGGTTCCATACATTTGGGCTTTCATAAAAAGCGCTATATTGACTTTAACGTTGCGATCCTTTCAATGTGATATCTCGTGTTCACTTTCATTCCCATGATGTTCACTTTTGCTTTTCCCTCATTCTCTCACTGCTTCTGATACCTTATGATGTTTACCATGTACTGACAAACACTGGTGTCATGAAGCTTTTTTTACATTAATACGCTGCCAAGGTTTGCCCAGGAAGAATATTAAGTTTCATCACTTTGATTGAAAGCTTATTCTCAGGTTTTGGTGCATCCATCAAAGCTCATAGTCCTAATATCCCCAACTCTCCCAAAAGATACTATAAATCAGAAAGTAGGCTAAATGTTTATATCAACCGTACTCGTTAGGGTAAGCTTCAATAGCTCTAGGAACTGATAGCAGTATGCGAAAATTACCAGTAAGGTCATGGTGGAACTTCTGGTAAGACTTTAAATCCTATAACTACGCATAACCTTATTTAAAGACCAAAAAAGATAAGAAGATTGAATGAGAAACACTAGAGTAGAACGTTTCCTGATATCCTGAGGAGAAGAAACTCAATGATAAAAAGGAATTAAATCATATTGAAGCAATGAAACATTGACTTTTCTACAGAACTGGTCCATCAGGGATATCAGATTTCCTGTAGAGTCCAAGATCAGTCCCAAAGCATCAATGATAGTTATAGAAGTTTGGAAGTAGTCCAGACCATAGACAGGTCTAGGCGGAAGTCAAGGCCAGTTTAGTTGTTTTGTAAGAGAAACAGGCTGTTTATCTACATCATTGTTAAACATCACAGCCCGTTTCATAGGAAACTCTAGTTTATTATGTTTTTGAATATTCCCGAAAGCTTGGTTTCAGCTTCTTTAAGTAGAGAAGCTGAAAAGCTGGACCTATGGTTCAAAGCCAAAAGCCCTCATCACTCCGAAGATAGCTATAAGCTAAATGTGAAAATGGAAGCAGAAAAACATCAATTAATACCTCAGATTGCCTCGAATTGAACTAATAATAAGTTGTGAATAAAACACAGCTGTTATCACATGAAAAAACAACATAAACCGCTTACAAAAGTTTTGGTTTATTTTTCAACTACTCCCGGCATGAGAGGGCATAGGGTAAACTATTCATGCCACGTTTCACTTCCAAATTCTGATTGCATTAACCTCAGTCGCTGACCTCTTGTTTCTTCCCTTTAGAATTGAGATACCATCCCAGAGCACCACCAAAGGTTAGAACACCGGCAAGAACCATATAGTTCCGATACCTGTAGGTTGACACTTTTCGGTAGATGCTCCTGTTGTTGAGGTAGAACAACTAGGCTTAGCATCGGTCATAGTACCCCCTGAATCTGCATCAGGCTTCTCCTCTGGTTTGGGTCCCTGAATATTTCAACAATTCCTTGAATACTTGACCATTATTTGTTACACAAATAACTCAAATTTTGTTTGTTTGCACATGACAAGGACACAGTATCACAGTAGAAAAAAAGGGCAGGATAACTAGCAAACACCTCAGTCATTAAACTATTACATGACCTAGTTACTCAGTATAACCAAGCATGAAAATGCCACACCAAACAGTCCGATCTTTATTATTCCACGGAAAATTCGCAACTAATTTAACTGCTATAGCACGTTGGTGACTAATAAAAATTTCATGACATGAGAGCAAAGCCACCAGCACTTGACTGGAACAATCGGAGTCCATCTAAATACTAGACAAAATGAAGCATGGGGCTCTCTAGGGGCATGCATAGTGGCAGCTGTTTGTGCATGTATTATCAGCTATTGTATAGTATCTTGCCGGAATAAAAAGTCAGCTGAACAAGTATTAAACGATAAATGGAAAAAAAAAAGGTGAAAACCCCTCTCAAGCATCTAATCAACAACCCCACAAAATTTAGGTTAAGATAGATCGACATAACAATGATAGGAGCATACCTTGCGTGCTCAGTTTTCTGCGGTAATACAACTTTTTGTTAGTACCTTAACAAGTTACAACATAGAAAAATAAAGTAAATCCTCATTGTCTTATTTGCTGAACCTAGATCATGAGGACGAAGCCAAAAGAGTGCAACAGATGCAGCAGAGAGAGAACATGAGATCAAGAGACGCTTGACAAGATCAACTTGCAATATTTAGACACAAACTGTCACTTATACAAACTTCTATAATGCATAACATAAATGCAAAACATATATATATATATATATATTTATCATTATGAAGTACACACCACTTGAGTATCGTTGATAACTCTGAAATCTATAATATATTTCATTTGAATTGTGTGCATACGAACTCATACAGAGATTAGAAATGGACAAATTCAAAGATATTACAACGCCCAAGGGAGTACTGCATGCCCACCAAAACGACCCTATTAGTTGGAGACATTCAAATGTCTTTGAACATTTCAATCTTCAACGCTTAAAAAATCACGATAACCAGGGTCACATTTTACATTTAATAGGCCAACATGTTATGGTGTCAATATCCTTAGATATCCCTTGTGACCGCTTAGCCAAAAATGGATGACCTAGACCTTTGAACCTTGCGGTCTAACCTTCTCCTAGAGAATGATTATGGCCACTATCAACTTATTGATAATCCCAGGTGTATAAAATACGAGAAACGGAGAAACAGTTCATAGGACTATGAAAAGAAAGAAAAAAAAAAAACTAGTAGGAAAGATAAAAAATTAAAAAAAGAAAAAAAATAATATCTATAGGAAACAAAGAAAATGAAGGTAGAATAAACAAAATGATAATCAGAATGTAAACAAAACATGAGCCCTGAGCTCACACCAAAACAACGAATTTTATCTGCAAATAATAAATGATGGAAACAACCTGAAAAGAATGTTTACCTTTATGTAAACATTTTCTGCAGGAGAATCCTCCCACCACTTGAGAACCTACGATGAATGCATCGAACGGCCACTCTACTTGCCATAGTAGTTGACTACAATACCTAAAGCCGGCATACAATCAATCATGTAACTCAACATATAGGCCTACTTATCCCGGATCAACACCATCAAAAAGCGTCAATTTCTTTCAGAGCAAAGAATAGATATGGTCAAATTACAACTACATGACCATGATTCATAAAACTTGAAAAATCAAATCAGCTTCAAATGAGGGTATCAACATGATGTCCTGAAACAAATAAAAACCTTGAGGCTTCAAAGACCTCAATGATTAAAACCAAGTAAGATTCGAAGTCAAATATGTTATAATACCCAATAAGATCATCATCTATAATCATCTCAAACGAAAACCCAAAATTTTCCTTTCCATTTCATACTTTGATTTCCACTTTAACATTCATTTCATTTAATCCTAGAAGTAAACCATTAACGACTAAACCAGGTGTTAAACAATTGGACAGATTAAATGACAAAAAATAAGCAAATAACTTTCGATCTAAAGAAATTGCACATAATTTCGATCAAATAATCTAGAAAGGAGAAATGCATAGGGTGAAATGAGTAGATAAAAATAGAGATACAAGAGTAGATACGACAATTCATATATTCATATATTATATCATATCATAATCTCGTTTAAAATATTTTATATTTTTATTAATTTTAATATATTAATAATTTATATTATAAAATTTTTAAATATATAATCATATTGTATTTTTATTAATTTGTTTGCTGAGCAGCTGAGGGCGTGAAGAGTATAAATTTGTAGTGGAAAATAGACATATTGGGTTGCTACCTAGGCATGCGCTATTGTACGGGCCTACAGGATCTGTAGGACGGTTTCTAAAATGGGCCCCAGTTTGATTGGTTTTACGGAAGGAAGCCACCGGCCCGTTTGATTGAAGAACAAGAAACGAATTGATTCCATCCAGACTAATCTTTGATATAATCCGAAGTTTTTTTTTTTTGGGTCATTCAGATCAGATTGTGGCTGATTAATAAATCCGTTTTATTATCAAAAATTTTTTTTATAGTAATATATATTTTTAATTAAATTTAAATAAAAATATTTTTTTGTTAATTAATCATAATGGTCGTAATTGTATTGTTGTTAATCACATCAATATTTAACTAAACTGATACCGATAATCTTTGATACAATTTGAATTTTGAAATCAGTCATACTGATAGTTACCGATTTATTTCAAATTATCGATTAAAAATAATTATACTAAATAGTAATAACATAATTTCTTCATCATAAAATAAATGTAATACAAAACATTAGTACTATGATCAAATATATATATATATATATGTATATAAAACATTAATACAATTCAAACTCTACCCAAAGTAAAAAGCTTTAAATATTTTAAGTTTCATGTAATTCATAAAGACAAAAAAAAGGTTAACATCAAAATCAAATGCTATATAGATTAAACAAAGAAGAAAGAGGTGAAGATGATTAAAACCAAGAAACTTGAGCCAATGCAGTTCATGGTCCCACTGCTTGACCCATGGTGATGGTGGTAACGGTTGTGGTTCATAGCACCGGCCGCATACACGGGAATTACAGCTCCGCCCTCCCCATTGGTCGATGTCGACCTTCCTCCGCCATTATCCCCACCAGCAGCAGCACCTGCACCGCCACCATGTTCTCCTACTCCTCCTCCATGGGCGGCACCAGCTGCGCCACCGCCACGTCTTCCTACAACTTTGAGCTCATGTTTGCCTCCTAGTTTAATTGAGAATGACAATTTCTTTGCCTCTATTGCTTCTTCACCATTTTCTTCTTCACTGAGATCTACAAAAATGGAATAACCTCCCATGATTCCTAAATTCAGCATATTCATGAATGCAATTTTTTTTTTTTTTTTATTATTAAGGGAATTGAAATTTTCATGGAAAATATTAATCAAGAACATCATCTGTAACTCCCTTCAATAATAACAGAAGTCATAGTGGACTTGTTACCCGGTCCAATGGACTCAGCTTGTTAAGTACTGAGCTTTAAATAAAATTTTTTTAATCCCAATATAATAAAATGTAAATATGTTAAACTCAATGAATCAAATCTCAAATAAAATTTTAAAAAATTAAT
>JBBYHL010000016.1:7036930-7047654 GCA_038381835.1 Adansonia madagascariensis | reverse complement strand
TCTAACATTGTGATTAAAAATAAAATGCTATTAAAAGGAAAAAAAAAAAAAAAAAAAAAAATGTTGCATGAGTCTTAAATAAAGAAATCCAAAACCACGTGGGACACCATGTGACGACCGCTGTCCGTACCATTGTTGTCAAACGTGCCCTTCAGTCCGCCCAGTAGTCAGACATCACTGCCCCTTCCATACGCAAATCTTACCCAAGAGGCAAAAGCGAAGCACATCTTTATCTTATACCTAGGCAACTTTTTTCATCCATTTCCTCGAAGCCGAAAGTAATCTCCAAGCCAAACCAAAAGAAAGCAAAAGAAATCCCAAACAAAAAAAGATCCTACGACACTAAGCAGTACTAACAAACGACTTCTCTTTTTTCTTTTTGGTTTTAATTGCTTCAATTAATATTTATACATAACAACAAACAAGAAGAGAAAAGAGAAAGGATAGGTTTGGGATTTTTTTTGGTTTTGTTTTTGCTTTGGATCATGGCAGGTGAAGGAGTTTCAAGAGAAACCCAGATGTCTATCGAAGCTTCTTCAATGTTTCCAGGGTTTAGATTTTCACCAACTGATGTTGAATTGATTTCTTATTACTTGAAAAAGAAGCTGGATGGCTATGAGAAGTGTGTTGAGGTCATTCCTGAGATTGAGATTTGTAGATTTGAGCCTTGGGACTTACCGGGTTTGCTTCCTTACTTAAAAACCTTACTTTTATTTTGCAATATTTTGGAACCATATATGTTGCAACTGTTACTGTGTTACAGGATTGCTCCCTTCTTTGCCTCATTCCCTTGTATGTTGATGGAGATGTCTGAAAACTATAGTAGTCTAATACTGTTAATTTTTTTAAATATATTTCCCTTTTTAGAAACCCAAACATGATTTAAGATGATATTGAAAAACTTAGGAGGTTGTCATTTTGCTACTTGTCTCTTCCTTTTAAAACAAAAATGCAAAAGAATTAAAAATGTACATGTGTATTTTGTAATTGAGTTGACTGCCTATTCAATATGAAATTGAATATTGATGCCTACTTGGCAATGCTACTTTAAGTTGGCCATTCTTTTTTCCTGCCGAGTTTGTGGTTTTTAAGGAGTACTCTAGTTGTTGCTTCGAGTTTTGTAGTCCTTTATAAGTTATGGCTTTGCATAAGTATGATAGAATCTAGAAGGTAGAAAACTAGCGTGCAAGCAATTTAGCCTTAGCAAACCAGTTAATATGTTTCAGATTTCCATGAGGTGTTTACTAATGAATTGAGTTCTTTCAAAGTTTTGAAGAATTTAGGAGGTTTGGAGAACTACAATTTAGTTATATCTGTGACTATCAGCCTCTCTTTCCAAGCTGTAGAAATCAATGTTTTCAAGTGGCGGAAGTGCAAGGTGGCCATAATTGCTATGACCAGGCATTAAATTTGAGAATTTTATTGATGCTGGGTATCGTCTTGTTTGATTTGGTTTTAAACTTGTATTCTGTGTCGTAGGTTGTTTTACTTCCTGCAGAGAGGTTCAAAATTTTCTTTTTAAGGTTTCTGGAATGTACTTTGTTCTTCTTTTATATTTGGTATTGTTATACAGAATTTTCTCAAATGATTTTCATGCGTTGACTAAAAGACAAATAAATTTGATGTAGCAGGGAAGAATTGAACCTTAGTTTGCGTGTGGGTGTAGAGATTTATTAATTGCGAAGAAGTGTAGCAGCTGTTTTAAGTGTAGGATCTTTTCTACTTTTGCCTGGAGATTGATATCTTAATTACATAATTTTAGGTAATCCTTTGTGACCATTGAAGTTTCATTTATGAAATGTCTTCGTCGGAGTATTTACACGAATTTCTTTGATACTACGATCCATAATTTCCAATTGTGGATGGGATGCTGAAACTTATTTTGGTTTCTTATTGGGTTGTGCTATTACGCCATTAGCATCTAGCACGTCCTTTTGATTCTGCAGATAATTGTTTGCATTCTGGTAGAATTCTCTTATTGATTCACAAGTTCTTATTCTCGGGTTATTGTCACTGATTTCTGGTGGTTTCTCTCTTCCAGCCAGATCTGTCATAAAGTCAGATAATGAGTGGTTCTTCTTTTGTGCTCGTGGAAGGAAGTACCCGAATGGTTCACAAAGTAGGCGGGCGACTGAACAGGGTTATTGGAAAGCCACTGGGAAAGAACGTAATGTCAAGTCGGGTTCTAATATGATTGGTACGAAGAGGACGCTAGTGTTCCACACAGGTCGTGCACCGAAAGGGGAAAGAACAGAATGGATCATGCATGAATACTGCATGAATGGAATGCCCCAGGTGATTTTCCTTTATAATTATTAAATGTACTGATGGTTTCATCTAGGCATATTTATTTAAGATGTTGAATTTCGTTAAAACCAGAGAAAGGCATTGTTGTTTGAGATAATAATGCTGTAGAAACTCATTTTTCTTTGAGATATTTGCAATGACTACATTTTTTATTGCACTATGCAGCTCCAACTCTTCATTTTTTCTTGAAGCACCCGTTTTCGACACATATTTAGACATGGCATGGGGATATGACTCTCCGAGGACCCTCCAAATACATGGGAAAAACTTAGAAAAAATTTAACCTACCCTTGTTGGACTCATACCCATGTGCGATACTCATGCTCGAGTTTGAGTAACATAGCTAGTACATATTATTGAATTGTTGTTGTAAATTTGTCTTTGTTTTTAAGATGTGGGAAAAGAGTTTGGAAATGCAGAAGTCTTTTTTTTATTTGAACTGTTCTCCGTTTCCAAATAATTTATTTTAAAAGGCGATGTTACCCGGACTCTGAGATGAGTGTCGGATATGGGTAAGTCTCTGACTCCCTCATACCCATGTCCGGATATGGGTACTTCAGAGAAAATGAAGAGCCCAATTAACGTAGTTAATAGGCATGAATAAGAATTGATTATATCAGTCATTGAAAGTTAGCAGTACTAAAGTTTCTAATGGAAACTGACTTTCTATAATCTTGTATGTTTTTGGCCAGAAATATATCAAAATTTTAAATAGCACTCTTTAACAATATTCAAAAAATTCGTTCAAAGCTAATAGTCTAGCCTCGCCAAGAGATGCATTTAGTCAATGTTCATAGATTTGAGCTCAAAATTCCATTTAGAAATTCCCAAGCTCTGTTGGGGGGGTTCACTAAATGATTCTGATATGTTTTCCGGCTGTTGTTTGAGAGGAATAGTTGTAGGCTTGAGTTCCAGGGTTATTTCGATTGCTATTATGCTGTGTTTGATGGGGAATATATAGTCATCAATTCATCTTGAAATATTCTATATTTTTATAATGTAGATTTGAGAGGGAGGCAAGCAATTTATGTTTTTTGCTTTCTGAATTTTGTAGGATTCCCTAGTTGTTTGCCGCCTTAGGAAGAATAGTGATTTTCGTCTAAATAACAATTCGAATCAGGCTTCTCAGAATCAACCGCGGTCGTCAGTTATGCATGACAGCAACCAAGCTACCCCAGATGTCATTACTGACCGGACTGGCATTTCTGAAGGGGACAAGGCAGTTGAATCCTCTGTGAAGAAGGGTAGTAGTAGTTATGATTCTCATTCTATGGAGCAGTTCGATTCTGCATCTGAATCCGAGCAAAAACTTTCGAATGATGTTGGACCACCAGAATCTTCTACACCTCAGAAGGTATTTTCATAAGAATTTATCCACGTATCACATTTTACGGGTTCAAGTTATCAATCATCATGCATTTGAATTCAATTCGTACTTGTTTGACAAAAAACGGCATTCTGATATACTTTTGCTTCAAATTCCAGGATTCCGATGATGAAGAATATTGCTTTGCTGACATACTGAAAGATGATATAATCAAGCTCGATGAAACTTCATTGTCAGCTAGACCTGACAACCTGCCTACGATTGCCAGCACTTCGGATGCTGATCAGAGCAGAGGTCAACAGCCAAGGCAAGAAAATGTACCCCATTTCCAGGGCACAGCAAACCGGAGAATCAAATTGACAAGACCTAAAGCTGATGATTTTCTCCCTGCCAATGCAACGTCTGAACGTCTCGATGGGAAGATCTCAATTGAGAAACTAAGTTCTCCAAGATCTGAGGACTCACCGCCAAAATGTTTGCCATCGCTATTCTCACCGTGGACTGCCAATCTCCGGCTCATATATGCAGCTTTTGTGATCCTCACTTTGCTGGCTTTGTTTCTGACATATCTAGGAGGTTCCAAGCCTGTGAAAAACTTCAGATATGCTACTTTCTTGAAGAACTTGTAGGCTAGAAGGAAAGGTTGCATTCATCAGCGGTGGTGCTGGCTGGTGGCCTTGGGGATTGCCTGGCCAAGAACCTTGGTCAGACTCAAACATGGACCCAAATTGCTTATCTCATATATCAAAGATGAACCATGCAAGGACCCAACGTTTAGCCAAGTGGTTCATGCAATAACTTTAAAGATATAACGTCTAACAGATCAAAAATTTAAATTTCGTAATTACAATTTCTTTTTTTATTTTTAGATTATGACCTCGTAATAAAATATATATATATATATTATATGCAAATTTGGTGGTGAAACTACTGGTCTGGAATTCTCCTAGTTTACAAGCTAGACGATGACTTAATGGCGTTAATACCAAGTCTTTGAAGGTGCGATTCTTGAAACGGAAGATGCGGCCGGGCGGCTCTTTTTATGGTCATGATTAATTATGTAATTTATGAGTAATTAGCTTCAATATATTTAATTTTAATTTTATTATTAGAACTATCATTTGTCCATAAAATTATGTCACCATAACAATAAAATGTAATTAATATTGGTATTTGCATATGTTAAGATTTGTAAAATATATAATTTTTTATGAGTAATATTATTAATTAAAATTTATCTTTTAATTTAACTCTGTAACGAGCGGGCAAAATATTAATAAAAAATAAACAATTAATTGCGATTCCAAGGAGAATTAATCTTTGCCGACCATGGAATCTGTATACTTAATTAGCTATACAACCTCAATCTTTATTGGTTAAAAAAACATTAATCTCTACTTCAGTTAAGGTTGATTAAGTCAGTTTATCGATGATAATACTCAAATTGTCTGATAGATTTCGAGTTGATTCATTTCGAACGAGGCTTTAAAGTGAAGGCGGAGTGGTAGTGGAGTGGTTTTTTATTTTTTTATTTTTTGAAAGACGTGGATGTAGCACTTTGATAATTGCTCACTTTAACCAACCCTGTTTATTTGAAAATGCTATTTTACTTTTAAATATTTAATTTTTATAAAGACAATAAAATAATAAAATAATTATACATATTATATTTAGACATAATTTAATATATTTTTAGCTGTATATGTTTTACTATTTGAATGAATTAGATATGAGTAACATATATGAATAGTGTGGGATGGTAATAAACGTATCTAACGTCCATAGAGGTGTATTACAAATTCAGCATCCATAATAGAGTGAGGTAGGGGTAGAGCAGTTCAACAGTAGGGCGAAGGTAGATTTGGTAATATCTACCTCGCTCCACTCTATTAACATTCCTAGATTAGATAAATGATTTGACCCTTAAACAAATTCGCTAATATGCATAGGTCTAATAATACAATAATAATGTCCGTATATAATTGCAAATTTGTTAAAATAAAATTTTTAATTTTTAAGAATCTATACAATGTGCACAATATGAATAATTAAATTTGATGTCACTCATAACTCACTGAACTTAAATTAATTTATATTTTTTTATAAAAATATAAAAATTGTCCACTATATTATAATCTAGTTATTAATAAAAATATGTACTGATGGATGGAGGAAAACTTGGGTTTTGATTTGACTCTTATGGAAGAGTTATAATTACAAAAACTTAAACCCAAACCTAATAAAATGAAAATAGCCCGGCCCAAATTTACTATTGTTTTTCATTTGAAGTTTATATTAATATTAATGCTCTGCATTTTGCAATAGCCTCAAGCATGAAAATCGACGGAAACTTTCTTTCGTTACGGGGACTGTCGATTTTCTGGTTTTGCGCCATTAATCGTTGCCTTATTCTTTATTAGAGAGAAAGGGAAAAAAAAAAAAAAAAAAGAGGGAAAAATCAAACTCAAGAAAGGTCCAAAATAAATAACCTCAGCTTCAAAAGTCACTTAAATACCCACAAGAGAAATCGTGTATGTGTTGATCGATCATGAAGTTAGGGTTTTCTCATCAACTTTAATTTGTAAGTTTTCCCCACTTTTTGTTTTCCTTTTTAATTTTTATTTTTTTTCAATTCGTCGCATATTTTCGTTGACGATAGTAAAATTAGGTTTTCTCTTTTCGTTGTTAAGAAAATTCAAGAAAAACGAAGTGTCGATTATTTATTAGTTTCCTTTTTTTTTTTAAATGCTAATTGGGGTTTCGTATAAATGATTAATTTCACTTCCTTTAGCTAATGTGGATGGTAAAAAGGGGGCGGGGGGAGGCGAATTTCTTCTTGTACTTGAGTTCTCCTCAAATTTCTCATCAACCAAGCAGAAAGTTAGGGTTTTTTTTGAGCTGAAATTGACCGTTAAGAGATACTTTTGATGTATTTTTAGGTGTTAGGTTTTGGTTATATGAAATTACCGCTTTTTCTATGTGAATATCGGCCTTAATTCCCCCCCCCCCCTTTTTTTTTTGAGTTTAATAAACTAGATTAATTGCGTATCGCATGATTAATAAGGGGATTTAGATAGAACAAACTATAAATAGTTGAATTTTTGGCATTCCCGTTGTCACTTTATTGAGTGTTTATGACATGGTTTTAATGAATGTTGAATGTGAGTTCTTTTTTTTTTCTTTTTTTAAAAAAAGTATTATAGGTTTTATAAGGGAGTTACATGGCGATGTCAAGACCCATGTTGCTTGTTTTCCTATTGGTTATGCTCATAATCACCTCCCAGTTTGAGTGGAGACAACAACTCGTTGATATTGACATGACCCCAAGCGTTACCCAGAGGCAGCAACAAATGTCAAGGAGGGAAGAAGCTGTGAAAGAAAAGGTAACAAGTCTTTTACATTTTTCCAATTCCTAATTGAGATTTTAACTCTATATGTTTTTGATAGAAAACGGTTGAATTATGAAATTAGTTGCATTCAAATGCATACGTTTTATTTTGGTATATTATATGTGTAGTTGTTAATATATGCTTCTTTTCAAAACTTTTTTTCTTATCAGCTTGCTGATGTTGGTTTATTCTAGCGTCGGAAGTTAGTTCATGTAAACTTAAAAGTTTTTACATCCTTATTTTGCAAATGTTTTTCTATAACCTATCCTTTCGTGTTTTGTTTGAGTTTTATCTTTATATTGAAGATTTATGTTTGTTCAAAACACTATCAGTATACACGACATCGACTTTTCATCTTTGAAGAAATAGTGTTATTTATGTTCAAGATTGTATGATATCCATTATATCCTTGATGATTACTTCCATTCCATCTTAAATGGACTTTGCAGTGGATTAAGCTTTTTAGAACATGTTTACAAAAAGTTAGTTAATAGCCTTTTTTACTAATCATTTTGCTGATACTTCGTGTTTTCCTGCTGATGTTTACATCTTTTTCTCAAGAGAACTAGTCATTATTAGTTATTAACCTAAGATTTTACTCGTGTCCTGTCTATCAAGACTCAAAATAATTGTCGTGGAAAGCTTTTCAATTGGACAGAAATTTATTCCTAGTGAGCTTGTTTCCATTTATGCCAAGAACAAAGCTCTTGCTTTCCTTTGTTATCACTTCTATTGGCTAGTCTTAACTTCCTTTTTAAACTAATTATGGTGCTCTAATCCCCGTTATTCACATTATCCAAGAAGAGGCATTGCTATTTCATTCTCTGATGGAAAAGAAGCAAATCATAATGAATTTGTGTGTTTTTGTCTTGACTTATATCTTCCGCCGGCTATTTAACTTCTGCTTGACTTCTAATTGAAATTTTTTACTTATTGCAGATCATCTTATCACAAGAGAAGAACATTCATAGACTTAATGAACTTGTACGGAGTCTTCAGCAGCAGCTATTGCAGTGCAAGGGCAATAACAAAACAAATGACACTGTGATTGCAGCAAATCTTCTTGAGCTTGAGCGGCAGCAAATCTTGGAGGACTAGGCTATGATATCTCAAAGCATATGTTGTGATTGCAGTGTGTTGAAGTTGTAAAATGCTTCTTTATCCATATAAGTGTAAGTTTGAAGTTCCATTTGTTGTAATTATATGGCTTTTCCCCCTTTTGTCCTATCCACCTCTTTTAAAAGGAAGCACCAAAGCTTTGCACAATATAAGCCGTCCATCATACGATCCATGGTGATTGCTAAATGAAAGTGACTGTACTTCTCGGACTTAGCTACTTTGATACTAACTAATCATATGATGTTATTATATTGCATTAGAATTATGGTCAGCACCCTTTAGCTGATTGAGAAAGAGGAAATCCATACTGAGATACATGGTGTGAGATAGTTGGCTCAATATGGGCCAATGTTAGACGATAAAAGTTGTTGCTTTTCTTTTGCCAATATTGGATTAACAGAAATCTTTACCGCCCTCAAGAATCACAAAATGTTTACTTGTTTGTCCTCGCTCTATTCAATCTCTATGACAGGGTTGTCATTATTTATTTTTTCCCAATTTGGCCAACCTGAATATAATCTTAAATCACAATTGCCTGCATGCTTTTGATTTTTGAAGGTTAAAAATGTCTCACACTGATAAAATTCTTATTGCTGAGAGTGGGTGTGCCTTGCCGTTTGTTAGCAGAAAGTAAGTGTGAATTCCCTATCAATCCTTAGTTACAAAATAGGAGTTAGGAGAATTTGCATAGAATGTAGTTCCAAATTTGAAATCCGAACTTAACCGAGAGTGGATGCGATTCTTTGTGATACTACAAGAAAATTTCTTAGAGAATATTTCTCACAATGGTGTAAGCTCACTGGTGTTTCTGATTCATTTGGTCTATTTGCATGCTACATGAATCCTTAAGTTGGCATCAAATGTTCATTTCTCATGTAATTGTTTGAGAATTTGATAGAGAATTCATGTTACTTAAAGCCAAATTAATGCATCTAATCAAATCATTCTCATAAATGCTCTTTCACCTATGTAACGATCTAGATATAAAACAAAGAGTAGATGACTTTGAATTAGGTTCACGTAGGCTTTGCTTGGTAGAGTGGAAAGAAATTTGAAATGATAAAAAATTGTAAGAGGAGAAAAATGAAAAGATGAAAAAAATATTTTTTTCTTGTCATTAATATGCTTAGTGGGAAAGATAGAAGTTTTCTTTTCTCTCATTGCTTGGTATAATTGAAAAATAAAAGGAAAGAAAATAAAAAATATAATATTTTACTATTATATCCTTTAGAAGTTAAGATAAAAAAAATAAAATTTAAAAAATGATGGGTAATCTTGTAAATATAGATACATGATACACACCACTCTCATTTTTTTTTCCTTTCCAATTTGGGGTGACTTGTTTTTGTTTATAGGTGTGGCAAGTGATAATCTTACCAATTTTCTTTTCTCTCACTTTTCTTTCCAATCAAGCACACCTAAAATTTATTTTTTTTTCACTTTTCTACCCTCTTCTATCCATTTTTGCACTTTTCCACCCGACTAAGCATGTCTTTTTTACTGATTTAGAGGATAGAAATGTGTCTTTCATCAATGTTTTTAATGTATATTTTGAGTTCTCTTTCTATGTGACTTCAACTCTTCCTTTTTTTCTTGAAGTACTTATGTCTAAGATTCGTGTTTAACATATATTCAGATATAGGTATGGGGATACGATTTTTCAAATATATAAGAAAACTTAAAACAAAAAAAAAAGGTATATTTGTGTGGGACACAAACTCGTGTTAGACACTTTCCCAAGTCCTAGTAATGTAGTTCTCTTATTTCCCCACTGTATTTGATGCAGTCTTTCTGGTCTTGTATGCATCAGAGTCTGAGCATAGTCTTTGTGTTCTTTGTATCCTGGGCACCTTAGAGTTGCTTCAGTTTAAGGTTCTAAGCAGAAATTTCCAACACCTGCATGTGACGTGATTTAATTTCGACAGTCTAGTACATAACTACTCTCTCTCAGTTCCCCACCGCGTCTTCAACTGGGTAAGAATTGGAAGAGAAATATGATTCGTCGGTAATTTATGTAGGTCTAGTACACAAATTAGTACTCTGGGTTCTTTCCAGGCTGTTTGCCCCCAGTGACACTTGGTAAAGAAACATGATTCGTCATCCGTTTATCTAGTTCCATGTTACTTTGGTATTGAGCAGGGAAGGATACGGAGAAGTTGCTCATGATGATAATTTAGATGGTAATTTTGAT
This sequence comes from Adansonia madagascariensis, assembly GCA_038381835.1. Lineage (NCBI taxonomy): Eukaryota > Viridiplantae > Streptophyta > Magnoliopsida > Malvales > Malvaceae > Adansonia > Adansonia madagascariensis. The sequence continues at coordinate 7,037,321 of JBBYHL010000016.1, read as the reverse complement.
GTTGATGCAAGGGAAGAATACTTCAGATCCCACATGGAGTGTAATTAAGTTTGTTTTTTGATTGGTAACTCTCTTCCTGTACGGGATTCGGCGATCTGCATATTCACTTTGTGTTTGTGGTATTTTTTTCATGTTGTGTACTCGTTTCTTACCCAGAACTATCGGATCCATCCTATGTTGAGGAGCCTGTTTTTAATAGAAAATTTAAGACGCCATCAATGATTCAGACTGACAAACACCATAATTTAGGGCCTTTTGTCCAATTTAAAACTCGTGTCAAACTTGTTTTTGGCAGTTGTGCCTATTCTCTCAAGCCTTTGATCTAAGTGATTAAAGGTATCCAAGCGTGTCAAGCTTATTTATAAAGTCAACTCTATGTATTTTTGTTTAA
>JBBYHL010000016.1:6992002-7006743 GCA_038381835.1 Adansonia madagascariensis | reverse complement strand
AAAAGACTGATGGGTTTTGGTTTTGTGTTTATAACAGTCTAAGAAAGGAGAAATTCGTCCCCCAAAACTGAAGACAGAGGATCCCAACAAATCATATGTTCAGAGGCCTGTGAAGCGGGGTTAAAATGCTCTGCTGTGGTCTGTTAGCGTATGTTCGTTCACAATTAGACAGTGGCACCAACCTCAACATCCCTTCCTGCGGATTTTTACAATATATGTAGCTTTCAGCAAAGTAATTCATTATCAAAAAATGGGTCAGTGGTGGACGTACCGTTTTATTCCTATATTAATACGAATTGATATTGCCATCTTTTGATGCATTGTTCTGAATTTAGGTTTATTGATATTATTTTTTAAAATTTTTCGTAAATATAAATATAAAATATATAGTTAATTTTCAATTTTGTTCAATAAAATGTATATTATATACACCTCCATTATATTTAAAATAAGTTCAATAACATAATATAAAAAAATGATCACGAGAGAAGTCGATACAAATCAGTATCTACCGAAGCCAGTCCGTGTCCAAGGACGATTGATGTAATTCTTCAAAATTGGTGATCGGCGCCAAGACGGTACAACGAAATTCGTGCCAACTCATATCATATGGTATTACCTTCATTTCATGTGAGTGGAAATAATACTTGCAGTTTCGTACCTTAACTCGCATTCTATATAACCTTTGGCTCGGCTGCTTAAAGCAACGCTCAAACAGAGTCACTGGACCCCAAAAAATAAAAAGTATCAGTTGCTGCTCAATAGAAATAAATATTAATAGATTTATATATAAAAAATCATTTGATAATTTTTAAAATTTACAAGTAAATTAATAAAGATATTATTAATAAATGTCTCCTAAAATATATTAAAATTTTTTTAAAAAAATTGGTAAAACAATAGAACGTACTACAGATTCTTGATCCATTTACAAAATTAAAAAAATATTCCTCTGCACCGTATCAAATATGAATTCATACATATATATATATATATGTATATATATATATAAACACACATGGTTATTAATATAATAAAGCAGCAACCAAAAACTGAGCCAAAAAGAAAAAATTTTAATCAAAACTTGCTAAACTTTCTTTTTGATCTGCACACAAAACACCACAACATTGTTCACAGCAGAAATTACTATTACACAGAGTCTATACCCTCTCTATATGATACAAAGTTTTTTTTTTTTTTTTCTTCTTTAATATTATATCTCTCATCATCATCACATATAACGGACCTCAAAAGGAAGGGGAAAAATATTTTACCTATCATATATATAAACTAAATGTGAAAAATACTACCATACCAACCCATCAAAAGAAAAAGAAACCACCCAACTGCCTTCTCTTTCTACCTGCCTCCTGCGGCTCAATTTACAGAAGAGGGAGAGAAAATCCCAAATTGCAACTTTCAGCACATTTACGAATAGCAAGCAAATCTAAAACCGCATGTGATGTGGTTCCCGAACTTGCATCTTTCATGATCTTCAAGGCCTACCAAAAACCAAAATGTCATAAAGCTATCCAACTTTTAATGGGAGAGATTACAAGTTTGTAAATTCCTGTATAATGCATGGTCATCATGCTCTCTCTATACAAAACACCAGAAAAGAGATCCCCAGGTGGTAGTATGAGCCCCAATGAATCATTCATATAGAAAAACAACAATTGGTAGTGATCTACTATATCCAAGCAAGAGAGCCTCGATCGTTTGCTACTTGAGGACGTCCTCGAGTAGGTGTTGGAGGTCTGTTAGCGTTCAGCTCCTGATCCCACAAAATACAAAAATTAACATCGTTAAAGAAGCAGTGCACGTAGTACAAGTAACAAAGCATACAGAAATAAATAAGGTTCAGTTACTGGTCGCAAGCTAAGAGAAAAAGGAAGCACCTGCATCCATGTATCTTCTATATGACGTTCAGGTGATGCCTCGGGTGATGACATTGCCGGGGGTAAAGGATGAATGAGTTTCGGAACTACCACGAGATCTCTACCCAAAACTAAGATTGCACCAGCATTATTAGCAGTACCTGAAAAATTGGGTATGAAGCAAAATTTAAAAGGCTAAATTGTCGGTCGACCTGATAGACAGCATGTAAATAAAGCACCGAGTCCGGGACACACCACAATAATTGGTAGCAGAGAAAAGAGTGATTAAATGTCCTTGAGCAAAGCGCTCAAAGCCATCCATAACACACTCATGAGCACGAACAATCAACTGGAGATCATTGTTATTGCAGAATTCCATAACACGATCAGGCTGCAACAGGAAAAAACCATTTACAAAGAAAGCATAACATGCATAATGGGCATTCAAGTAATCAACAAAGACAGTTTTCTCTGAAATAGACCTGCTTATGCAATTTAAACATAGCATCATTCTCTCTCAATAATTTAGACAAGTATCTTAAGTCAAAAACTTATAACTTTCGAGGGTATGCTAGAGATAGCATCATTCTCTCTAAAGCTGTGGAAAAAGAGAGAAGAGAGAGAGAGAGTTTCATGGGTGCAGTAAAGAGATCAACCAGCCACAATTTGGGGGCAAATTGCTGTATTTCCTGAAATATTGAAATCGATGCAACATGCAGCTACAAAGGAATTAAAGGCTGCAGTTTAAGAAAAGCTTTAGGGTAGCATACTCACCCCAAAAGTGACCAAACCGGGACCTCTAGCATTTGGTCGCAACCCTTCCACACTATCATTTTCTGTTGGATCAGACCTAGAGTTGATAACGGCAGTAATTAAAGCGATGAATACAATATTTCATGACCAAAACAAAACAGTAACATGCTCTGACCATAATAAATCCATAAGAACAATCGAGCCTGCTTCCATTGTAATTGGACGCTGTATATTCTCAATCTGTTCCACATGATTTATAGACCGGCCAATGCCACCATGCATACAAATGATTTTCTTTTCAATTAGAGCTGCCAGAGGAAGCCAATTGAATAAACGGTTTATGCGATGCCATGCCCATATTCCATCTCTCTCACCCTGTTACACAATCCATCAGATCTGTGACCAAAATGTTATATACAGCATGACTAACATTTTTCTAACAAATGAAACTATACCATGCGCTCAATACACTCAATCCGGAAGCCAAAAAGTGCATTGATATCCGCAGCCTCGTGATTCCCCCGAATTAAATGTACATTATTGGGATACTCAACCTGCATCATCAACATAATTATATGAAAATCATGGCTCATAACAACTACAATAGGAAGTAAAAGTGAGCATGAGAAGATAATCAAAGCACCAAACTTCTATATTTACCTTCAACGCAAGCAGAAGAGTAATCGTCTCCAAGCTATGTTGGCCCCGGTCCACATAATCCCCTAAGAAGAGATAATCGATATATCTGACAGTAATTTACATTAAATCAGTACCAAGTAAATAAAATGTCAAGATTAAAATTGAGATGGAGTACAGCACATGCAGGTCACACATGAGAAGAAAACAGTACTTATAGATATTGAAAAGGTCAGTTGAAACCCTTAGTGTGCTGAAACATTGCCGATAAAGAGCCTTCAGAAAACAATATTTTTTGACCAAACACTTACGCAATGTCCCCAGCTGTTGAAGGTGCACCATATTCATCAAAAAGCCGCATAAGATCACCAAATTGTCCATGTAGATCACCAAAAATCTTAATAGGAGCTTTCAGCTGTAATACCGTTGGTTCAACAGCAAATATTCGTTCGGCACTTTCACAGAGATCAGCTATTTCATTGCAGTCTAAGAAAAATTGTCGACAAACTGGAGGTTTCCAACCACGAGGCTTCAAAAGATGTGCAATGACCTGGACAAAGTGACATAAAGACTATTACGGTTTAACAAATGGATCTTTTCAAGATACTTGAGGGAAGCATTTTGAAAGATATAATAGGAGCATCACTGCAGGAATAATTGAATTCTTAAGAGAAACTCCTATCAGCTGTAACATTCATCAATATCTCAATGACCAATTGAAAAACAAATCTGAGATTCAATATATAAGAATTATTAAACTAGCATATTGGAAAAAAAATGGATTTTTTATGTCCGGTAATCCAATTAGAATGAGAGAAATCTCAAGGATGAATTCTCTCCAAGGAACATAGAACTAATTATAGAAGCAATTTATCAGAAAATCAATAATTAACTATTTTTAGTGCTGATTTGCATTGCAGAAGATTGCAAAGCAATGACAAGATTTTATAATGCATTGAAAGATAGTTAATGAAATCTGGCCTTCAAATAATCACATCTAAAATAATTTGTAGCTTTTCCGGCTTTTTTTTTTTTTTTCCCCTTTCCCCCTTTCCTTTTATATCATGAATTTGAGCTATGACTGATTAAGAAGCCAAAGGAGATTGTTTAACTGCTTCCAGATACATAGCTTCAACTGCTAAATTCAGATATATATAACTTCTCAAGCTTTTTCTTCTTTGCACGTTTCCAACTTGCATCAAGGGAAATAACCACTTCCGGAACAATACAGAACAGACATGGAGTATAATAAATGTGTGCCCGCTAGGATAAAGAGAAGGTAGAAACATGTCATCTTCACTTGAGAGTTAAAAAATACTCACCCTAAATTTATTGTACCATATCTATAAAAAAAATCATCTTAATTCAGATAACCTCCAAGACTCACACTAAAATCAATCTCATTGCAATAAAGATAAATGCTATAACAATATCTTACTCTATAAAGTAAACCACTAAAATAGAAAAATATCATTCTTAAATGTTTGTGGTTGAGGTTTAGGACAACAACCATGCAGATCCTGCTTTTACTATTCAACTCTTCCTTTTCACCTGGAGACACATTCTACAATTACACCCCCCCCCCCAGAAAAAAAAAAAGGCTATTAGTACCTTTTTGGGGACACTATTGATTGACATCTGCCTATCTAATAGTTTCCTGGCTGCAGTTGCATTCTCAGGAGTCCCATAGCTAACCCGCCTGCCTTCATTTTCAAATTGGTCAATGGAAAGCTGTCTGACCATTCCACCTAAAGCTCCACCAGTCTCTGCAGCTACAACAACCTGTGGGCATAAAGGAAAAATTAGACAAAGCAACAGGTAACAAACAATGCCAATATTTATTTGGAGACCAGTATCATATCAATGAAATTTTCTGATACTGACAGCTCTATGGTGAAGCCGAACTCCAGCTGGTGCAACATTATTTGATCCAGCAGAATCAGGGATCTTAATCAAGGTAGACATCTGTTTTCCACTAGGTGTAGCCTCTGCCCCTCGATCCCTATCGGGAAGTTCAGCTTCTCCATTAACTTGTCTCGCCTTGGCAGCAGCAAGGGCAGCAGTAATAGCCTCAGCTTCAGCAGCAGATGCCTCAACCAAATAGTCAACACCTTTGCTCATTCTCCTGCAAGATAAACCCATTTTAGTATCTCCTTGGATTAATTGAGGAGGCTTAAACATTCAATACCCATGTAATAAAAGTAAGAATACAATGGTAGCTTACCGGGATCCTTGAAGCATGGCATTCTCAGTGCTTATGTCAGTATACATGTCCCCATTTACAGGGGGAGCAACTGGAGTTCCCACCACAACAGCTCCATCAGAAACTGCTTCAGGCATTGTTTGCCTTGCTCTTTCATCAATAAATCCATGCCTTGCAGGAAATCGCACCGCATTGACATTAGAAGCAGCAGCTGCAGCAGCAGCATGTGAAGCTGCTGTTGTGGTCTCAGCAGCAGCCAGGTCTTCAGCAACAAGCAGGTCATCAAGTAACACCCCTACAGCATACATACAACATATTACTGCAGTACTAAAATTATCAAATATAGATACTCATATAGGCACTAAGCCCCAAAAAAAAGCTGCTGCTCAAACAACTCGGTGATAAATGAAAAGAACCTAAAGATTCCATGAAAACAGAATCCTTAAAGAAATAAACTTCTCTAATTCTCAACCCACAAGATGAATTAAAACGTTTGTAGCCCCTCTTACAACTTAATCTCAAATGCCAGAAAACAGGAGCATTTTCAGTTAAAAAAATGCACACAGAACAAAACAAAAATCATTCTTCACCAATTTTAAATGTCCAAATTTGATCTCATAAAGGGGAGAAGAACCAAGGCCTCCAAAATTATCCCCTGGATCAATCTTTGGTTCTTACCACCAGCTTACGAGTTTAAAAATTCTGCCATGCCCGTGTCCTATTTAAATGTTTAATAATGAGGCCAAGGATTAAACTTTCACAGTTCATACTAGTCCATTTAAGACCATATTTTTATCCCAAGATAGTACGCTTAATCTCTTCCCAGTAAATGCCTTCCTCTCCTACATGCTATCATCAATCATTGCACAAATCTGAAAGATATTTAAGCTGGAAGCCTGGAACTAAAGTGCCTTATCATGACTTCCACAAAAGAGCCTGTTACATCTACCTTAACAATCTTAAAGCACAAGCCATCAGCCAAAAAGCTTGCACTTACTAAAAAACTAAAAGGATAAGAACTACGAGTAAAACCAATGAAGTGAGCAATCCTAAATAACTTTATGTGAATCCCATAATTCATCAATTAGGTCTCACACATAAAAATAGTAATTGAAAAAAATAACAAAAGATTAAATTATGTATAGGGAAAACATCATTATTCCTCAAAATTATAAACATTAGCAAGCCTTTGGGTGACCTGCCATTCTAGACTAATCATACAATACCGTTCTAAAGTGAAACTGTAATTTTTTAACAATATTTAAGGGCATATGCAACTAACTGATAAGAGATAACTCCATGCTGGGGCCAGAAAAAAAAGGGGATACACAAATTGTAGAATAAAAGGCCATCTTACCACCACGTAAGCCGCCATATATAAATATTAAGTCACCAACAGCTGCAGCCGCATGTCTACAACGCCTTGTCAACTCAACTGAAGCATCTCCACCAGCAGCATCAGCACTGTATCTACCAGTCCTTGGACTAGTAACAACAGATTTTGTATCACACCAAACTCCCGCAGCAGTATCCAATACTATCAGAAAGGGGAATATGTTAGGAACTAGTAGATTCACAGAAATGATGTTTCCTTGATAATAAATGGCCGAATGTTCATTGTAATTACAATATCAGAAAAATGTATTCCTATTTTAATAATAGATTAAACGTTGAACATTTCCTGCTTTTCTATATAAATTTAACAAACTTCCAGAAATGAATAATGCCTGAGTTCAGGCAACAAAACCTTCAAGCAAAATAAGTCTTGCAACTTTCTGATTAAAGATTATTCAGATACCAAATAGCAATAATAATTTTAGTTTGTTAATTACAAGATGGAAGATGTTAATGAACTTGGATATAACTTCATATAATCTGGAAGAGAGAGAAAGAGAGAAAGAGAACAAAAGGAACCAGCTAGAAGACTCCAAGTTATAAAAGGGTGGAGAGCTTTAAGAGCTAAGAAAAGTTGTTCCCTACATTCTACACTATCATTGCGTCCTTTTCCAGCAGAAAGAGCAACCTACATTTGGAGAAGGTCATAACAGATTTGACCTGAAAAACTAGTTTTAGACCTTAAGATATTATAAACCCACAATTGAGTATACCAATAAAACCACTAGCACAGCATTCGCTAGAAGTCAAGACATTGAAAATCCAAGATCAGGTACCTGCAACGCTTGATGAGTCTTCAACCATGCGTCCACCGCCAAGTGCCCCCCCAGAAACATGAAGCCTTGCATTGACAAAGACCTAGAAAAATAGCATGTGCATATGAGTCTCTAACTGGAATAAGTCATAGATTGAACAAAACTATTGAAAAAAGCACAGGGAAGAAAAGAAAAACTCACTGCTGCATGTTGATATCTTGGTGATGGTGAGACACCGGGAGCAATAGCCCATTCCCAACGGCCATCCCTGTGTTTTGCAAGTCCATAAGCACTTGCCAACGGCTGAAAAAAGGATCACAAAGAGAAGAAACCATGGGAAAAGAAAAGGTTGAGCAAATCTAATGGTACAAAGGGATGTAAACATCAATAAGGACAAGATTATGACACCACATGCATCCAAGCTCAATCTTTTAAAATATCTTCATTTCTATTATTTTCAAATTCTTCAAAATTCATTAGAATGCCACTTCCTCCCTATCTACATAGATAAAATGTATATTCAAACCAGTGCCAAAATTTATTCAGATGTATTTAAGCTTTACCCCAACTGAAAAAGGAAAAGCTGCCCTAAAGCAATAATAAATGCCAAGATAAAACTACAGGTTATGAAATCTTATGCCATATTGTTCAGAAAACCAAAAATTCAAAAATGTATATATTATGCCATACATTTACTATATCTAGACACCACAAAATGCGGACTTCTCAACTCACCACACTGTTTGCATCCCTTCCTCCACAGAGAAGAAGAAGACCATCCGATCGTGCACTTGCAGTAGCATACCTATTTAAACAAAAATTGTCAACAAGGAACTAGTCTACAATCACCTACATAAATCATCAAATAGATAAAATAAAGAACAATAATCATACAGGATGCTTGACTTCATTGTTTCTGAGAGCATAAGCAAGACTATGAGCTTTAACATACAATGTTATGAAAAAACTAAAAAAATACCAAAATCTATGAAGAAATAAATATAAATACATTAATATTTATCATGTCCAACTACATCCTTGGAAAGACAAGCATAGCATTAAATATGGTATGATAGAAGTGACAGTCATTTTGATTCACATCTTGCATACTGCTCTTTTTAAAAGACAGCATACATTCTAAGGTTGGCCCACAGACACCAGTTGCATGTGTGTGTGTGTGTATGAGAGAGTTTGAGAGAGTACATGCATGGAGGTGGACCTTCCCCTTCGGGTTCCAACTTACGCCATTCATAAGGCTTGGCAGCAGTGTCCAGGGCCCATACATCAGCCAAAGGTCGTTTACCTAGAAATGAAGCACCAAAATTTTTCAACAAAGAATTCATTAGAAAATTCCAACATACATGAAAATAGGAACAAAAAGAAAATTTCATGATAATCTTTAAAAAAGTGCATGCAAGAAAAACAGAATAACAGATTATTTACCATCATTTCCGCCAATCGCCATGAGATACCTTTGCCCTACCAAAGCCATCACATGTCCATAGCGTGGCCCTGGCCCAGGGCCTTGAACAACAACCCTGAAGTACAATTGAAAGTCATATCAATAAACCAATTGTAACACTGTAAATAAGGTGCATGCACATGCATCCTTCAAGACCGAACCTATGCCACCGTGGTCGTTGCTGTGTGAGGTCAAGAACATGAAGATCCTCAGCAGACAAACCAGCTGGCCCAATTCCACCCTGGGTCAAGATAAAAGCTTCCCATGAGGAATTACTTATTGCAGAGGAAAGAAATTCAACTAAATAATAACACGGTAAACATTAAAAAAATCACAAAATGTTACAAACCTGTATAACAACCATAGTTCCCACAGCAGTTGCCACATGTGCTGCCCTTGGGGTAGGGGGTTCTCCAAAGGGTGTGATTCTATGAAGTTAATTACATGATAAGTCAAGACAAATTTAGGAATGTAAAACAGAAGTAATGAAGCCTTAGTCCTAGGCTTACCTAGACCATTTATTAGTTAACACATCATAACAGTGCACATCAGCAGTGGCACCAGCTAGTCCTGCAATTTAATTGAAACAAAATAAGTTTAAATCATGAAATCATCCACAATTAAGAGAAATGTTCTAAAGAATTAGTTTGTTGAACGGAGGAAAGGGACAAGCAGCCTTGACATGCCATATGGTACAAAAAGATTTGTAGAGGGCCCCAAATTCATATCAAGCCAAACAAAGGTCCCATTAATGCATTATTAATCGAAATAGGTCAAACATCATTGAGTTTTAATTATTAAAAAAAATGGACTCCAAATATCCAAGGTGCTACCATAGTAAATGCCACTAGATAATGAGCATCTCAAAAGAATAAAGAGGCTTTTCTTTTCTTTCTTTTTTTTTTTTTTCCAGCATTAAGAGCATGAATTATAACAGCGGGAAAAAACTAGGCATATCTTTTTAGAATCAACGCAGGTTTTATTTGCAATGTGAGTCAAAACCAGGATATTTAAACTGTAAGCTGAAAATAGTCATAGTGTTAGGTAGTTTCAACTTGACTTTGAAACGAGGTATGATGTTTAAAAGAAAAATCAGAGTCCAAGTTAGCACCAGAGAACACCTTTAAGGAAGGATATTTTTGTTATTAACTGCACTTCCATCTCTAACAGTTAAGCCTTTTCCCTAGAGAGAGTAGGGGCAGAAAGGGGTTTTGGGAAGAAGAAAGCATGGAGAGAAATTCAAAACTGAATTCATAGCACCAAAATAAACACTGAAACAAAAATTTAACATAAGATTCAAGAAGGAAAGGATTATACTTCAATTCTAGTCTTCTACCACTTTTTAAGACAAAATAAAATTAATTTTGAATTGCACAAAACCCGGTGAATGCAGCTAACAGCCATGTGGTCTGTTGGTAGAGTGCTAGACTATTAGTTCCAATGACCAAGGATCAAACCCTGCCAACCCCAGCTATCAAAAATGAAAAAAAACAGGTGTATGTAAAGTTCATGTGCCACCTCCATGACAACAATAAAATGCATTTAACTTGGTATTCAACAAAGAAGAACCTCAAAAGACAATTATATTGCTTCATCTTTTGCTCTGTAGAAAAGAAGCCTTCTACTTACCTCTTTAGAGTTATTTTCCTATTTAGAAATAACCCTTTTACTCTTCAGAGTAGTAGTTTCTTCAACAATACAATAAAAAACAAGACAGTCATATGCCTTAATACTAACAGCCAGAATGAAATTAGTTTGGCCTTCCATTAAGCTAAGGTTTCCCAGCAAAAATGAACCTCTGGGTTTGCCATTGCTGGATTTAAAGAATATGCGTCTTAAATCCCCTAAGGTTTTCAAACATATACGATATGAATAGCCAAATTTCTATGCATCTTAAAATTCTTAAGGGTTTCTTACACTAACATCAAATCAAAATGAAAGAAAATAAAAAAGAACTTACTGATGCCAGCGCTTCCAGCCGAGGATGGAGTCCCAGAAGCAGCAGAATTCCCTTCCAGTGCCGTGGCACCACCAAACAGAATCAACCTGGGACCAATATACCCAGGCGTCCCTTCTTCCCCCACAGCTGCCACAGCCGTTAGGGTATGCCCACACCTAGGACCGGGCCCATCTTCTTTCTTCTCTATTATCGCATTCACCACCGAATAAGTAGGAGCACACCTCGGCCCCACCACGGGAGCTTGCGGCTGTCCTTGAGCAGCAGGTGTGACTGCTGCAGCCTGTTGAGAAGGCGGAGATCCACCAGGTCCCGGTGTCGAAGCATGGTTCTCTAGTTGCTGGTTTTGTTGTTGTGGTTGTTGCTGTTGCTCCCTCTCCATCGGTGCCGAAGATTGCAAATCTCCATTTTGATTCTGATCGTGATCGGTCTCCGGCGCCATCGACGAATCAACATCCATTTCTTTAAAGTTCCCAAATTATGCCCTAGGTTCAACAAATCGTAAATAGAGTAGGCAGCCTGTCTTTCTTTTACGCTAGTGTTCTTTCATTGACTGTGTAAGCTTGAGCTTTGGCTTTTACTGCTTACTCGCTTACTGCCCCTTAACAGAAGAATGCCAATGAAGTAGGATGCTGAAGACATGTAATTGCAAGCCGCAGAAGAAAACGCCAACTTCTTTGCCAATGGCTTTCGCTCGCGAAACAAGTCACCCAAGCGGGCAAAACCACCGTCGTCTCCCTCGTAATACGGAGGGTCTTCACCAGAAAGATCGATAACTACTGATGGAAGGTGAAGATGAAGGTAGAGCTGAAACAAAAATAAAATAAAATAAAAACCCTTAATTGTGGCAAATCAAGATCGGCCACCTAAACTCAAAGCTAATTAGAATTTTTTAAAACCCTAGCTCCGATCGTGAATTAACCAAAGAAAAATTCCACAACACTTTCCAGGAAAAAAAAAATTATTTACTTTTCAAGGAAAGAGAGACGAAAAAATTGCAAAAAGAAAAAGAATTTCCTTTTTCCGTTTTCCTTCTTTTTTTTTTTTTTCGTTTCGAAGCTTTTCTTTTTCCCTTCAATCCTCGAAGACGTCGAAGAATTCGAAAGGAGAAAAAAGAACAAATGGAGCCGATCTCGAAGCCTTTTAACAATATCAAAAGAGGAAAAAAAAAATGAAAAATTATACTACTTTCTCTTTATTTTTTTTTTTTGTAAAAATGAAAATTGATTTTTATTTAATTTGCTTTTTATTTTTTACCGGGAGCAGCCGGTAAAGGTTGTACGGAAGGAGGATTTGTGCAGGCGCCGTTTTAGAGAGGTGAATGAATGTGCAGAACGGGGAAGGGTGACCTGAAAAACGCATAATGGGGTAAAAATATTAACGGTGGTTACCGGTTCCTATTTGCAAGGAGTTTTTCCCCTTTCTGCCACCTATTAAGAAGGAATTCAAAATTTCACGCGCAATGTCACGCCTTGTTAATCACGTTCGAAAATTAAAGGCCGACACGTGGAAGTGCGAATTTTTACTCTGTGAATGAGGGCGTTAAAGGTGTGCATTATTTTTAAGGCTTAATTTGCCTTTGTCGTTTGGTAAAAAAAAAAAAATTACTGGTTGAAAAAGTAATGTTAAAAACTTTGAAACGAGGTTCGAATCGATTCAACATTTTATTTTAATTCATCGATTTAATAAGTTTTTTTAAGTATTTAAATATTAAATTTTAAAATTTTAAAAAATATACAAAATTAATTTTTTATTAATTTAATCTAATTTTTTATCGATTCAATGAGAGACGGTTGTAATATATATGGCAGGCTGGACTTTTGATCGATTTTCGGTTCAATCGATTGGTCCGATTCAATTTTTTAATCATTAGAAAGAAAAAAATGTTTTGAGAAATTATTGTAAACAAAAAAAAAAAGTATGATTTGAGGTTTTTAATTTTTGATGTGAAAAAAATGTTATAAAAAATTAAAATGTTTTAAAGAAATATGATGTTGAAAAATAAAGAATAAAAGTATTTTTATTTTAATTAATTAAGTATTATTAACAATGTTAAAAAATAATTTATTACTATAAATTTTATTTTTAAAAGACAAATAAAAATTATATAAAATATCATTTCAATTTAAAAAATTTTGAAATTATTACTACCTACAAATAAATAACTATATTCTCACTGTATTTAAATTTTTTTCCTCGATATAATAAAAAATGATAATATTTTATATCTATACTATTAATAATAGCAACTAAAAACTAAGAAACCAAAACCTTAGAAAATGGGTGCTTTAGGATATCAAAACCTATGGTTTTGGATGGAAATGACCAAATACGCAAAACCATGGGTTCCTAATATTCTGGCTATTGGTTATTTATAACGTGCATCGTTTATTGTATTGTGTAATTGTATAGCACTAAACAAATTAAATTTTATAAACAATTTATATTAATTATTTAAAAAGTATTTGAAATTTAGATTTTTATATATTTTAATCTTAAAATATTTTAATAACATTAAAATTATTATTTTTTTGAGTATCATATCTAAAATAAATATTTTAACTTTGCATACTAATTTTTAACAAAAATATTTTAACCATGGCTTATTCATAACCTTTTTCAAACACTTTTTTTTTCTAAATCAAGCTTTTTTCCTACCCTAATAACAATCTATTTATATAGTAAAATTAACTTGAACTAATAAATGTCTTTAATAATATTTTAAATAGTTCAAATTTCATCTCATGATTTTTGTATTGTCATAATTATAATATTTTAATATTATGATAATTATTAAAATAATTTATGAGATATATACCTCTTTTCTCTTCCATATATGAATCAAAATAAGGTATTAAATGTATTCATTTCTCTCTATATAGGACTCAAATTAATTTATTAAATTAAATGTACACATATATACATCTGTTATTTTTATACATAAATCAAATTAATTTATTAAATTAAATGTATATATCTCTTCACTTTCCTATTTATAAATCATGACTACTCTATAATAAAAGAGTTCTACTTGAATACTATAAGTAATCAATATTTCTAATTGTTTAAGAAGTCTAATTTTTGATAAATAAAGTATCTTCCAATAACATAATAACATCAAGTGATGAGCAATATATTTTTTATTATCAAAATACGAGAAGAAAAAAAAGACAAAAAAAGATAATTTGGCTATGAAAGAATATTATAACTATAGAATTTAACAACGAAGATGTAAAGCCAAAATATGAGAAAAAAATATGCTATTGAAGAAGATTGTTTGAGATGGATTAAATAAAATGCAGAGCTTTAAACATATTTCTATATTCTTCATCATTGAATAATTTTTATTTTCAAGTTTCAAATAAATTTTTAGTCAAAATATGTATGACACATTATTTAATTATATCCTTTTAGTGTATACATATGATTTTTTTATTAAAAAAATATATATTTGATTACATTATTTATATTATTTTGATTTTAGACATAAAATATATTATTGATGATAATAATAATAATTTAATTTTAAATTTAAAATACGTTACAAATCCATACAACGTATAGGCATTATACCTTATGGTAATCTACGCTTAACGTTACTTCTTAACTTAAAAGTCACTTTTAAAGATTCAATGAGTGAGAGCTGGATTGTTTTGAAATTATTTAGATTTTCAAAGACTATGACTTTTAAAACATAGATTTA
>JBBYHL010000016.1:6962913-6983816 GCA_038381835.1 Adansonia madagascariensis | reverse complement strand
AAAAAAAAAAACTCAGTAGGAGAAGTATTAGACACATAAACTACAACTCAAACACAGGCATAGGAACTTTTCCAACTATTTTCCCATCTAAATTTTGCCAATTCTTGTTGTTTCCTTCTTTCATTTGTCGCTAACTGTTTATAATTTCAACCTTTGTTTTACCTGTGTAACCAAATTAGACTTACAACTGCCATCCGGATTCAAATTCAAGTCAATTTTATTAAGAAAAAGATAAGCAAAAAATCTACCTTAAGTACGTAAAATATATAAAAGAGAAAATGCTATTTGCAGGAGAAGAATCTGAATAATAGTACGAGTAATAATGACTTAAATGTACCACTTTTGTTCTTTTTTTTTTTTTTTTATTCCTTTCTCACTATAGGGGTTTTTGCTAGTCTAACTTCCTTAGGATTATCAAATGCTTTGAACGAAACGTTTTGAAGATTCTAAAAAATTTGGTGGCCATTAGCACGCATCGAAGGCCAACTTCTGGACCTCTGGTGGTGCAGTGGATACACCCAATGTATCTTTGCTTTTCTGCTAAGGTTTTTAGTCCATGAATTTGTCTGCATTAGGGTTGATTTTATTCTATTTTTTTCTTGGCTTTTATGAATAATGTTTCATAAATAGAAGCAAGAATATGAATTCTAACTGTTGTTTGCTTATGTATCCCTTTGGGTTGCTTTGCTTTATACTCGAAGGTCGTTTGTTTTTTTTTTTTTTTCTTTTGTGTTGTTTATGGAATTTCTTGCTCCAAATGGTATTTGCCAGTCGAGTTAGACATAGCTTCCAAGAAAATATAATTAATTTCATGGATGAAATACATTCCATCCCAGTTTACGAATCATTATGAAAACAATTTAAAAGTCGACGAAGTCACTGTTTGGCATGATTCAGTGAAATTTTCGTGGTATCTTTGATATTGCAGAAAAATTAGAGAGCTAATTAAGTACTATATTACCAATGAGAGTTTCTTGGAAAACATTGTGTTTTACTAATTCAACGCATTATTACAAAGGGTTTTCATCGTGCCATCCGTCAAGATTTTTCTGTAATATCACTTATCCTTAACAGATAATTCAAGAACTTAGATAGGGAAGTTTTAATCCGATCTTCATATCTGTCTGTTAAAGCGTTCAAGTTTAAGTATATATACATGTTGAAATAAGATGCAAATTTTGTCAAATATTTTTTGTTCAATATTCTGCGTTAAACCATCATTAGTTTTGCGTTCTGTTAAGGAGGGACTAATGCAGATTTTCCCAGAAAGTTGGCGTGAACTGTGGAACAACTGGGAGCTGCGTTTCTTGGTGCTAATCAGCCTTTTCGTGCAGATTATCCTCATTGTGTTCGGTAATAGGAGAAAATATATAGCAAGAAACTGGATCAGATTTGTTCTTTGGTTGGCTTACTTATCACCTGACTATCTCACAACCGTCTCACTTGGCACCCTTGCCAATAATCAGGGTGAATCGGATTCACTTGTTAATGCTATAATGTCGTTTTGGGCACCATTTCTTCTGTTGCACCTTTGGGGGACCTGACACCATAACTGCGGATTCCTTGGAAGACAATGAGTTATGTCTTAGGCACTTGCTTGGTCTTGTTGCCCTAGTTGGGGTGGCATTTTATGTCTTCGTAAGATCCTTGAAGCTGACGGAGCTCAACTACATAGCTATTCTGATGTTCATTGCTGGAATCATCAAGTATGGTTAAAGGACTTTGGTCCTCAGGTCTGCAAGCAGTTGGCACTTTAGGAAGTCGCTTCTCCCACGTCTGGATCCAGGTCCTAACTATGCCAAATTTATGGAGGAATGCAAGTTGAAGGAAAGGGAAGCATACAAGGTTTCGTACACTGCAAAGCAAGCGTCTACCATTGTCCCTCATCCCAACACATTTCAGGGAAACAGCATCCCAGATGGTACGATTTTGATTTCCGCCTATGATTTTTTCAACACATATGAGAGGCTATTTGCTGATCTTATCCTTAGCTTTCATGATCCCGAAAAGAGCCAGTCCTACTTCCAGACATGTCCCTGCAATGAGGCTTTCAAAGTGATCGAAGTTGAGATCGGATTTGTGTATGACGTACTCTACACAAAGGCAAGTATAGTATATTCCAAGTGGGGTGTGTTACTTTGCACTGTGAGCTTATCTTCTTCCGTTATCGCCTTAGCAACTTTCAGCACGGTTGACAGGCAGGTGTTTAAAACTGTTGATGTGTGTATAACATTTTTGTTGCTCATTGGAGCTATTTTCTTTGAGATTTATGCAATCATTGTGCTGCTTTCATCGGACAGGGCGATGCTTTGGCTGAGCAAACAAGAGAAATTTCCAGTGAATCGGATTTATAAAGCCATATCTACTTTCAAATTTATAATTAGCATGAACAGATGGTCAAATTACATGGAACAGTACAATCTAATCGGCTCTTGCTTCAAAGATGACCCTGATGATGGACATGGAATCTGAAGGCGTGGCTGGATTCGCAAACAAGTTGATGGCAATGATACTTCAGTGACTGTATGTCCTCGTCTTAAAGAATATGTTTTCCAACAGCTCGTTGAGAAATCAAAGGTTGCCTCAAACTTTTCGATTTTTAGGCAATTACGTGCTTGCAGGGGTGAGCAGGTGCTTGGAGAGAAAAACTGTCTAAACTCTAGTTGGAGCGTCAAAGTCAAGTTCGATCATAGCATTCTGTTATGGCATATTGCTACAAATCTCCGCTATTGTCATGATCAGAAAAGGGATCCGGATTCTATTCTCGATTCACGATGTGTAGTTAGCATGTTGGTGTCTGAATACTTGCTGTACGTTCTTGTCAAGCGGCCATCATGATGCCTAATGGCATTGGGCAGATCAGGTTTCAAGATACAACTTGTGAGGCAATGGAGTTCTTCCGAGAAAGAAAATTCATAACAAATCCCTTCATTGCTTGTGAAAAGTTACTTCAAATTGACACCAGCATTGAACCTGCAATTGTGAAGCGTGACAGAAGCAAATCCATGCTATTTGATGCATGTCGACTGGCCAAAGCATTGCTCGCAGTGGAAGAAGAGAGGCATTGGGACATTAAGCAGAAGTGGGAGTTAGTAAGTCTTGTATGGGTCAAGATGCTTGCGTATGCTGCCGGTCGATGTCAGGGGAACCACCATGCTGAGCAGCTTAGACGAGGTGGTAAGCTTCTCACTCATGTCTGGCTATTAATGGCACATCTTGGCTTGACAAAACAGTTCCAGATTTCACAAGGTCATATAAGAGCTAAGTTAGCAGTGCAGTAGTCCGGACCCCTTTTTGGTTGCTTCATGTTTATCATAGTTGCACGAACCCCTTCTGCCTGACTACCAACTGAGACTGAGAACTGGAAAGGGTCTAAGCTTATAGTTCACTTAATCTGTGAACCTCTTCCCCTACATTGAATTATAAATAAATCGTTTCTAACATATCTTTCACCATCGATGGCCAACTTCAGAGTTTTTTCTAAATCAGTTCTTCAGTTGCTGCTGCTGAAATAGCTGTAAATTAAAATTACTTATATATGTTTCTTCTCTTCATCGTGATCAAAATATAATAATTAAATAATAATTCAAATCGAATCGCAATGACTTAAATTAAAAAAAAATCATATCCATAGTTGAATTTGTACAATTAAACAGGCAACTAAACCCTCGAATAGGTCTAGTATAATGATTATATATTAATCATCTCTAATATATATGTATATATAAATGTAAAGATTATTTTAAATTGATAAAAACAGAAATTTTTTTTATTAAAATTTTAGATGGATAAATATAGTCATTTTAGGAATTTTTTTACGTTTAATTTATTATTTTTATTGAATTTAAGCAAAATAATGCATTTTATCTTCATGAATATTTCTTTAACTAATGTTATTCACACTTATTTACATTTCCCATTTTAAATTATTTTAAATTAATTTTTATATTATAATTTTAAAATCTAATAATAAAATTAGCTTTAGAAATAAAAAAGTTTTAATTACATTTCGTTATAATTTAGTTATATTCATAAAATAAAAATAAAGAGATTTTACTGATTAAAAAAATTGCTTTAAAATAAATCTATTTCGCAGTTAAAATCTTGACAAAAAGAAAGACAAAGAAAAAATAAATAGAGAAATAAATAATAATACTTAACAAAAAGGGATATTTATTTTCTATTTAAAATAGTTAATGTATTTTTTTTTTTCAAATTAAATTAGATAATTGAATTTTTTTTTATCAAACTTCAAAAGCATATAAAAAATAAAAAAATAGGTGAGTTTTTTATTATCATCTTCTGGAGCAGTACTTCGAAGCCACGTGGAATATTTTGGGATATTTTTGTATTTTTACCAGTTTTTTGGGCAATTATATTTTTGTATTTAAAGTGCCCCACAAATCTGAATTCAAAATTTTCAACCATTCCCAACGGTCTATAATTTCGAAAACGTATTCTCATCTTGACCGCCCATTTAAACCTCTCTCCACCGTCCGATCCGAGGTTCTACTTCTCTTGGATTTCCCCTAATAAAGTTAGTAAAAACATTTCAAATCTCACTCTTTATAGTCTTTCCCTCTTCCTAAACGTTCTCTCCAAAATCGCTCTCTCAAACCCCAAAGCTTCACTTTCACTTTAACGAAGCCGTTTTCATTTCAAAAATGCCGCTCATTTCCGATACGGCGAGTGCGATCAAGAGCCGTTTCGGATTCCAAGATCGGTCCTCTTCCTCCGAGTCGGCCTCGTTGTTGTCGGCTCGCAGTCCGCCGGATCTTCTAGTGAAATCAGCAGTGAGGGAGAATCCCGGACATTCCACTGCCGCCACGCCTGCAGTTCGAGGCATCGGTGAGTGGGACGATTATTCAACTGAGATTAATGAATCAGCGCCGCAGTCGATGCAGAGCTTTGAGTTCCGTGAAGATCCGTCGTTCTGGAAGGACCACAATGTGCAGGTCAGTTGAAATGTTTGAATCTTATCTTTAATTTCCTTAAAAAGTTAAAAAAAAAAAGAAATCTCCTGAGTCGCCAAAAGTAATTTTCTAATTTAAGTATTTCACGTGAAATTTATTTATCTAAGATTCTCAATAGTTAACATATATATGATTATTCAAATACATTGGTTTCTTTTTTTATTTTTTTCAACTAAAAAAGCCAAGTAGCTAAATGGAAAACCAAACAAAGGCTTGGATTATTGAGAATATTTCGAAGTTAAGCTAATTGGATTGAAACTTTGTTTGTTTTTGGGAAATTAAATTAGGTTATCATCAGAATTCGTCCCCTTAATAGTTCTGAAATCTCACTACAAGGCTTTAGCAAGTGTGTTAAGCAAGAGAGTTGTCAGACAATTACTTGGACGGGGCATCCAGAATCTCGTTTTACATTTGATCTTGTTGCTGATGAACATGTTAGCCAGGTATACCTCTTTTAATCTGTTATGTTTAGGTCTTTGTTGTTGCGAAATTATGACATTTAAGTGTACCTTACAGGAGAATCTCTTCAAAGTAGCTGGATTGCCCATGGTGGACAATTGCATGGGAGGCTACAACAGCTGCATGTTTGCTTATGGCCAAGTAAGCTTCCAAGTTTTAATCAATCTGAAAAAAAAAAAAAAATTATATTACTTCCATGAATTGTTGATTAATTTTCCACTTCATTGATGTCTAAATTTATTTCATTTGATTCTGGTTTTAGTTTGGTTCTTGTTTTGGTATTGGAAATAACTTACAATTTTTATTATAGACTGGAAGTGGGAAAACTCACACAATGCTTGGAGACATTGAGGGAGGCACTCGAAGGCACAGTGTCAACTGCGGGATGACGCCTAGGGTGTTTGAATATTTATTTACAAGAATACAAAAGGTATGGTGTATGTGCCTTATGACTTAGGCATGCTTTCTTGGGTGCAATTTACTTCCTTCCAATGCAAAATAAATTTTCTTTATTATCATTTGGACAATTAGACTATCCAAACAATCATAATTGATGTATTGAGGTAAGGATTAGTTTTGCAGATGAGTTGAAAAGCATTGCTGCTTAAATTTTGTGCACAGCTTCATTACCTAGCTGCAAAACAAATTCTTAATAAACAGGCTGAATAATTTTAATTATATACTTAACTGTTTTAATACCTTAACATCTCAAATGCATTCATGTGCCAAATGAAGGGACTGGCCATTGAATTTTTATATTGTTTGGATAGAATGAATTTCTATAAGCAAAATAACCACCAAAGTTTCTATGAAAATTTATTACAATCGCTTCTCTGTGTTAGGAGTTTTCAATCTTCTATGCCAAGTTTCATTTTTTTGTAAATCTCTCTTTTTCTCATCATGTCATCTCATACTATTCTTCTGTGATATGTCAGGAAAAAGACACTCGTAAAGATGAGAAATTAAGATTTACTTGCAAATGCTCGTTTTTGGAAATCTATAATGAACAAATTCTTGATCTTTTGGATCCATCATCAACCAATTTACAGGTAAAATTACCTACATATGGTGAACAATTATCTTTCCTTTCTTTTTTTTTTCCCTTCCGTAATGTCTATGGTTTATATGACAACATACGTAGTGTGAAATACGATTTTCTCTTTTTCTAACCTGAAGAAATTTACTATTCTTCGGTGGTTATATCGCAGATAAGAGAAGATATTAAGAAAGGGGTTTATGTCGAGAACCTTAAGGAGATAGAAGTTACAAGTGCACGGGATGTGATTCAACAGCTCATTCAAGTACTGTCTGTTAAAAGCTTCCCATGTCATAAAGCACATCTTGGTTTTAGATGTTCAAACTTGAAACTTCCTAGTTAAAAGCTCTAAAAATGCAGTTAAAAAGGTTTTTCTAGAGTTTATTTTGAACGTATAAGCAACTTTTTTTAAAAAAACTTTTGTCCTTATTCTATTCTACTTTTTTTTTTTGAACTTTCTGCCTCTTTACCCAACATATTATTAATCTAAACTCTATAACATATTTCAGGGTGCAGCAAACAGAAAGGTGGCTGCCACTAATATGAATCGTGCAAGCAGTCGTTCTCACAGTGTATTTACATGCATCATTGAAAGTAAGGTGTGTATGACCTTCTGATTGAAGAATTCTTTGAAATTACTAGTAAATTGATAAGCAGTTCATTCTCTTTTATGTATTATCTTTACCTCGAGACAAGAAAATGCTAAACAATTGTTTAATATCAGTGGGAGTCTCAAGGTGTAACTCACCACCGTTTTGCTCGGCTTAATCTTGTTGATTTAGCTGGCTCAGAAAGGTATGTCAAAGAGTTAAAAAACATCAATGGTTTTTCTCATAGATTCTCTAGAATATATCATTTATGATTTGCTCATGACAGGCAGAAGAGCTCTGGGGCTGAAGGTGAACGCCTCAAGGAGGCTACTAATATTAACAAGTCTCTTTCAACATTGGGGTGAGTTTTCTCTACTCTAAGAGTCTAATATTATATTAAGTATTCTTGCTTTTCATAGTGCCACTCTCTAATGAACAATTTTACTTTTACAGACTTGTGATAATGAACCTTGTAAATATTTCCAATGGGAAGTCTCTCCATGTTCCTTATAGAGATTCAAAACTCACTTTTTTGCTTCAGGTAAAATGCTATATTTCAGTGAACTTTTTAAAGTAAATTTTGTTACTACACGAGTCATTGTAGGACTAGAGTGGCTACCGAACATATAACCTAAACAGTTTTGTTGTAAATATATATATTCTTGTTATTGAGAATGTTTAATTTCCTGGACCTGCCATGCAACAGAATGTTAACAATGTCTTGCTATTTTCTTTCCAGGATTCTCTAGGAGGGAATTCAAAAACAACCATAATTGCAAATATTAGTCCATCTAATTGGTTAGTGGCATCTATTTTGTGTGTATTTCTGCACTAGTAGTTCGATTTAAATTTCAATTTTAAATTCCATTTGCATGACTGAATCCGATTTTTATCTATAGTTTTCACAGTAACCTGAGTTTTACATGTATTATTGTTTTGTCTTTCAATGAGCTCAACTTACTTTGTTAGAGTACATAATTGTAAATGACAATTTGTCTTTTTCTTTTTCTTTTTCTGGGCATCCTCTGCAGTTGTTCACTTGAGACACTAAGTACGTTGAAGTTTGCACAGCGGGCTAAATTTATCAAGAACAATGTATGAGATCTTTTCTTAGCAACTTTTTGTGTGATTTCCTGAATTTTTGTAGCTTCCTCTGTTTTATTTTCTTGAATCATCAAATACGCTCAGCATATTTGGTGTTCAATTCTCAATTGATTCAACCCTTGAGCCTGTCTATACTATATAATCTATACTTGTATGCTAATAATAAAGCCTATTATTTAGTTTGGTGTCAAGAATCAAGTCACAACAATTTAGTTAAAGAAGTTAAGTGACACCAACTCTATTAGAGAAATTATAAAAAAAAAAAAAACCAAAATAAATTTATTCTAACAAATATATAATTAAAATGTTTGTCCTTTCAATTTGAAAAAAAAAAAAAATCTACTTTAAGAAAAAACTGTCCAACGCTTTTTCATGTGCTATAATTTCTTTAAAAATACAACTTTTTTCTAAAACATTCTTTTAACCCACATAATCGGTGTGCCAATCAAATTCTAGTTAATATTTAGTACTTTCAACTTTTGGATGTCATATTTATGAAAAAAAAGTCGAATTAATGTCTTGTAGGCAGTGGTGAATGAAGATGCATCTGGAGATGTTGTTGCTATGAGGCTGCAAATTCAACAGCTCAAGGTATACTCTTGTTTAATTTATGCTCATCAACGGAAGTTTCCCTAAAGTACTCCTCCTGCAATCAATAATGTCAATGTAAATGTAGGCTGTTATGCTCAACTCCTATTTATCAACCTGAGTTTCATTCTACTTCTTTTTCCCCCTAAGTTTCCCTTTTATTGAGGAACTATTAACCACACTGGTAAGTGATAATGTCTGAACAATACTGCAAGTCTTATATTTTGCTTTTTCTTCACTGAAAAAAAGGGGCAAAATTAGCCAAGGTTAATTTAGGAAATTTCAAGCAGCAAGCACTATCTTCTGTTTAATGAATCCAAGTCATGCCAATGTTTAAGTGATTCATTTTATTTATTTCTATTGCATGGTTCCAATATTCTTTCATGTTTCTAGTTATCCTTACTATTCAAAATTCTGTTTTTCAGAAAGAAGTATCTCGTTTACGAGGTTTTATTAATGGCAGAAGTGAAAATCTGGATAATGATATATTGGCATTAAGTGTTCCAGCATCACCAGGGCCCTTTAAGTTGGAAGGTCTTCATGGATCATTCAGTCCACTTACATCTGATAAAAGGATGTCTCAGGTATGCAGAAATCTATCTTAATTGAGGAAATTCTTGTTCTATAGTTGTTAAACTAATTTTTTCTCTTCCTATTATACTTTGTATTTCCAGAATAAAGATTATGAAATTGCTCTTGTTGGGGCCTTCAAGAGGGAAAGAGAAAAAGAAGCCGCTTTACAGGCACTGACTGCTGAAAATCAGGCAGCTATGCAGTTGGTATGTCAATAGAAGTATCTTTTCTTTATTTTATAGTTTTCAATCTTCAGGGCTGGAAAGTTTAAGTTATCTGTACTTTTGAATTAAATAATTTCATAGAAAAGGAGCTGCCAAAACGAAGGAAGTTACTAAATTTAAAATTAGGAAGTTTAGTAATTAATCTGGAGGAATGTGGCATGCTTAAAATTTAATATATATATGAATGCTGGGAGCTTCCGTTGTTTACTTATGTACTTTGATTACTTATTATTAGTTTTTGTTAAACTGTTGATAGGCAAAACAAAGAGAAGATGAGATCCAAAGCTTGAAAATGAGGTTAAGGTTTCGAGAAGCAGGAATCAAAAGGCTGGAGGCTGTTGCTTCTGGAAAGATTTCTGCTGAGACACACTTATTGAAAGAGAAGGAAGAATATTTGAAAGAAATTGAGGTTTTACGAGCTCAAGTTGATCGCAACCAAGAAGTCACTAGATTTGCGCTGGAGAATTTGCGACTCAAGGAAGAGATTAGAAGGCATGTTTTAATGATGCATTCTCCATTTATTCTTCATCATTATCCAATTTTTTTACTTGGTCTACTATTGAGAACCATTTCAGTTATAATTTCTAAATATGGTTGTTATTATGAGCAAGCAAGCTAGTGCTTTGATACCTGAATTTAACTTCATTGATTCATACCGTCACCCTTGAAAATGGCATCAAACAGGTCTTGTTTGAATAGTAGCATTTATAATCCCTTTCCTATTCTCAGGCTGCGACCTCATATGTAAAAAAAAAAAAGTCAATGCTTTAGGCCAGATATTATGAATTGTTGTACCCTGAAAGAAAACCAATTTCGTAAAGTGGTTGAGGCTTTCAACACACACGTGCACACACAAAAAAAAAACCTTCGTGATATCATAATTTTCTAAGTGGCAAGTGAGATGCAGTATCTTCTTTCTTACATGTATTGTCAGGATAAATCCAATTTTTATCCTTACTGATTTTAGTGTCATATATCTGTCTTGCTTAATTTTCAAATTTTGCTTCTTTTGGCTTCTATTATTACATGTTATTTTATTCTTCTTTGCATGAGCAGGAATAAATGAACACTAATATTATGTCTCTGATGTTTGTTGCTACTCACAGATTAAAGTCTCTTTGTGATGAAGGCCAACAGAAGATGATGAATGAACAGATTAAGGCATTACACAATAAGGTGCAAAAATAAGTTCTTCAAATATCTTTATAGTTTTTTAAATTCATGGTCAATATTGCTCTTTAAGCACAAGTGTTGTTCACTCCATTGACTAATTTGCAGTTGCTAGAGGCACTAGATTGGAAACTTATGCATGAATCAGATTCCTTAACAATTGAGGTTCTTTCAAAGCTTTGTCACAGCATGAATTTTGATGACTTAATTTTGCGAAGAAATTTTCTAAATATTGGTTTTGGAATGTTCATGCAATGCAGGAAACAAATTCCAAAGTGATGTCAGGAGTTACTGATGACGGCAATGATATGATCTCCAGACAGGTTGGTTTATATTTGTCAATTTTCTTCCTAGTTTCCCAGTGTGGTTATTTTCTTATGAATCTATAGATCTTTGGAAACTGTTTGCGTTCACTATAACCTGAATTAACACAACTAAGGCTAGATTACATTTCCAACTCATAGTTAGTTATCTTCTATAATTGTAACATCTTAACGAATAAACTGCTCTTTCTTGTTTATACTCTAAATAGAACTTCTACACGTTCCTAAATCTTTTGAAAATTGTATTTCTTGTCCATTAAGTGAAAGTAAAAGTTTGTTTTCCACTTATGGAGTAAAGGTTCTTAAGTTTTTATTTCTAAATAAGATTCTACAGAAAAGAGAAGAAAGAGGATGTAAATGCCAAATTCAATTCCTAAATAAGGTTCTTAATTTTTTATTTCTAAATAAGATTCTACAGAAAAGAGAAGAAAGAGGATGTAAATGCCAAACCCTATTGAATAATATTATAGAAGTGGACTTTAACATCTCAGAGTCTCAAGCATATTATGCCTGTTTATCATGCATTATGTGCTCTACTTAATGGTACCATAATCCTCTTTGACAATTAGGCACGGTTTGCTGTTACTTGTGCTATTTGCTTTGCTTTTAGAATTAAAAAAAAAAGAGGCATACGGACAGCAAATTGGATGTTTGAATTTGAAGAAAAAAATTATTTCTTTTTTCAATGTGTCTTTTCCCACAAATATAGACTATTACATGGTTCTTGCCTGAAGAAAAAAATTTGATATATTGAAAACAGGAGCAAGATTCAGCTTGGTGCTCTTCGCTTAAGGAGGAAAATGAATTCCTTAGAATGCAGGTAGCTATGTTCGGATGAACTGTAGCTTTGAACCTGTTCTTCTAGTAAAAAAATTGGAGTTCACGGGATTCATTGATATATGTTTTCTTTTAATAGGCCATTCACAACAAGGCAGAAATGGATGTACTCCAGAAAAAACTTGAATTTTGCCTCGAAGAGAAGGAAGAGTTGGAAAGGTATGTTACAATTCAAAGAAACTTTTACTCATGCAACATCGTATATCGATAATTCGACATGCATTGTCTGCAAAATAATTTATCAAATTTGGCAGGTATGTGAGTGATCTACTTAACAAGCTTGAGGACGAAAGATCTTCAAGAGCAAAGAAAGAAGACATACAGCAAATGGAGCTTTGTTCATTGCCGGTGGACGTGCCGATTATCAAACTTAATGACCAAATGGAGATTAAAACAATGGTTGATGCCATAGCAGCTGCAAGTCAGAGAGAAGCAGAAGCTCTTCAGAGGGCATTTAAGTTGTCTCAAGAGAACGATGAATTACGGTTAAAGCTTAAGGGCTATGTCGACGATGACAAGCAACTCCTTGAATTATGTGAACAGAAAGCTGTTGAAAGAAATTATGAAAGTTTGAATGAAGGTGACGCTACTCATGAACATGACACCACCACCGATCACGCTGATGCTGATTTAGATGAAAACGGCGAAGAAGAACAGGTCGAGTTGAAGAAGGCTGTTGATAACCTCGAGCAACAACTTACGGAAATGCACGAAGAAAACGAAAAATTGATGGGATTGTACGAAAGCGCCATGCAGGAGAGAGATGAGTTTAAAAGAATGCTTTCTTCGGTAACTCCTAATAGAAGGGAGGATAGGGAATTCGAATGCCCAGAGAAGCTAGTTGAAGTTGATGGAGGGGAAGACAGCTTGGACAAACCTCATGTCCAGTTTGAGTCAAAGGATTCAGAGGGGGAAACTGGTCTCCTTGGATCACATAGGCTTGATGCCATGGAAGTGATTTCGAATGTCGAGGTGCATGCCGATACTACCATTTCTTCCATGGAAATAGACCAACTAGATTCCACTGCTGCAAGGATGTCAGAAGAGTTAAATTCTGCGAGAGCGGTACTGGAACAGGCACACGAAAAACTTTCGGATTCCGCCAAGACAGTTACTGAATTCGGTTCCCTCGAGAAAGCCTTCCGTGAGATCGACAAGCTTTCCAGAGAAATAGAAGTAATGGAAAGTGGGATAAAGGAGAAGCAGCGACACCTTGAATCAGCTGCAATCCTTTCTTTAGAAACAAAAGAAAGAAAAGCCCTAACTTATAGTAAGTTATCGGCACTCAAACACTCTGTGTCAAGCTTTTCTTCTTCAATTGCTTACTTCGAACAGCGAGAAGCTCGGACAAGGACAAGGTTAAACGCTTCAGTCTCATACTTGTACAAGAAGAAAGACGAATTGACCGATCTTAAGAAGTCGAAGGGCGAAATCGAGGCTTCCTTGGACAAGATTCGGGAATCGGAAGCTGAAACAAGGAGCAACATTGTGCTCCTGAAATCAAAACTTGAGGAAGAAAGTAAAAGAGAAGAGCCTGACAAGGTTTTAATCGCCATTGATAACTTGGAAAAGGTCGACCCTTCGCAGAGAAATTTGTGTTTGGGTGGGAAAGCAACCGAGTTACTTAAAACAGAAGAAGAGAAAAGCAAGCTGCAAAATGAGATCAAGTCATCACGGGAGAACTTGGCAGCCATTAAAACCAGACTCCAGGATTCGAATAAGAAGCTGATGAAGGTTGAGAACGACATGGAAACTGTTCTAATGGAAATACAGAAAGGATCAAAGTCAGTGGAGGAGTTGGAGCTTGCTCTGGAAGGTGCAATCCGAGAGAAAGAAACTCTCGTCGACATGGCAGCGAATGGGAAAGCTGAAATTGATAGTTTGATCCTGGAATACCAGCAGCAGATGTTTGATCTAGATCTGACCGAAGCTGAGATGAAGGCCATGGATGAAGAATTGAAGCTTGAGTTAAGCAGATTAGAACAGCTGCAGACAATGAGAGCTACAACTGGGGAGAATGTGAAGCAAATATTGGTTCATTCAGGTTTGTTGTCGCAAAAATTGGAAGCAGATTTACGAAGTGTTTGGGCTAACTTTGATGAGGCAAAGATATTGTTAGGAATGGATTAATGAAGTGAGCTGTTAATCTTTGTTTTAGTAGGTCTTTTGACGTTTTTCCACATTAATTCATAACCCGAATCAAATCCTGTCAAATATCAAATTTCTTCTCTTTAATGAAGATAATCGGACCGGATCTTGACCCGTTTAAGGTTTCAAAGTTTCAGATTAATTAATAGATCTGATAATTAATATATTAGTATCATAATCATATATTTTATTAAATTATAAGTATATTTAAATAATTTTATATTTATATCAATTTTGATATATTAATAATTGATATTATATAGATCTTAAAAATATATTTATATCTTATCATATTATATTTTTTTAATTTTATATACCATATTAATATAATTATATTAAATATTATCATATTGATTTAACAGTTTCATCATTCATTCAAGTCAATCTTACTTTAAAATTTTTTTATATTATAAACAAAGTATAATTTTTTCAGTTCATTGATTTTTTCTTCTATTTAAAGGGTCAATTCAAGTTTTTTTTTAACTTAATTATAAAAACGATCTAAATAAGTAATTGATCAAATTAAAGATCGAATCATCAAATTAATCAATAAGATTATTTGATAAAAATATTAATTAATTTAAATAATTTAATATTTATTTTTTAAATAAAATTTTAATTTCAAATTTATGCTTGAATATCTGCTTCTCAAGAAGTGGACTGACCTGACGCCAACCAAATTAGTCTAATAAACTTTCGAATATCAAAATTTCAACCAAAATATTTTGTGTAAATATATAATATTTAAAACAAACTGAAATCACGCAGATTATGGATTACCTGACTAAACTCTCTGTAATCCTTTAAATAGCAGGATTGGGTTCGGTCGGTTCCTCAACTTTAAAAAAGCCGACAAGGTTAGCCGACAAGGCATTGATGTAATTTCACGAAGTATAGCATATTCGACATTTCCTTGCCTCTACAGCTCTCTTTTGGTGGGCGATACTTTTTTCTCTCACTTTTTAAAAGCAACAAAATTCAGCATAATCCAAACCTCCGCTTTTAATTTTTCTAGAATTTTCTGCCAAATTTGAGAATTTTTTTTCTTTAGATTCTGTTTTTTTTTTAATTAATAATTCATAAATTTGATCTGATAAACATTTTAAAAAAAAAGAATCGAGAATAGTGTTCAAACGGAACGATGGATCCTGAGTTGCTTAGAATCGCTCAGGAACAAATCAGTCGTATGTCACCCGCTGAGTTAGCCAGGATCCAACAACAGGTTCAATTTTCTATCTTTTCATTCTCTTATCTTTTCTCTTTTTTCTTTATTTCTTTATTTATTTATTTTGCTGAATTTGTTTTAATCAGAATTACCAAACCCATATGGGATTCAGTAAATATATATATATATATTTTTTACAATTTGGGTATTTTGGTTTTTTGGAATTTATGTTGGGTTTCAACTTTCAACTTTCAATTTTGATTTTATGTTTAATTACAAAAATATTGCTTTCTTATTGGCCATATGTAGTTGAATTCAAGAAGAAAATCTGTGTAAAATTGTGGCTTTTTGGTACAAAATTATATTACTAGTTTTATATAATGTTTGATTTTCAAGCTCTTTTTTTTTTTTTTAATGTTAGTGACCCTTTTTTTCATGGAATAATTGTCTTTTCTTTTTCTGGTGCACAATTAGTCAGCTGATAGATCCGAATTTCTTCTGATTTTGAAATAATATTACTTTATCCCATAATTTGTGAGGTTTAGTAGTGAGTAATGGGTGAATCGAAGAAATAATCAGTTTGTACTTGAGTATGTTTTTTTTTTCTTTTCTTTTTGTATAATCAACATTAATGGTTGCTTTATTGTGGATTCAATGGCATTGCAGATGATGACTAATCCTGATTTGATGAGAATGGCCTCAGAAAGCATGAAGAACATGAGGCCTGAAGACTTTAGACATGCTGCTGAACAGTTAAAGCACACACGTCCGGAGGAGATGGTGGAGATTGGTGAGAAAATGGCTAACGCATCGCCTGAAGAGATAGCTGCCATGCGTGCCCGTGCTGATGCTCAGATCAGTTATGAATTAAGTGCAGCTCAGATGTTGAAGAACCAGGTGAGTTATTGGCATTGCCATCCAAAACCACATGATTGCTGTTGATATTCAATCTCTCAGATAGATGAAAATATATGCGCAATTGCAAAAGAGATTTTTTAGTGCATATTGTTAAAGAAAGAGAATGCCTATAGTAGCTTTGAAGCTGATAAAAAAAGTTGCAATACTCTTTGAATACATTACAAAACGCTTGATGAACTAATGGGTTGTCTTTACCCATTGAGTTGCATTTGCATAACTGAAACATGTTAGTCAAATATATGAATATGAGTTGTATGTAAAAAAAAAAAATACCAGAGATCAATTGTGTATAAATAATATTAACTATGACTCGTATGTGGAGCCAAATTATTGCTAGGGATGCATCTTATGCATATTGTGTTAATATGGTGGAATAAAATACGATTTCCTCGGTTGGTACTTAAGTGCATGGCTTTCCTTCTTGGATGCATATAAATAAGTGTCTGTTAATCTGTTTCCAAAAACTGAAGGTATAATTATTGTTAGCTTTATGCATTGAAGCTTGAGAAGACCTTTTCACTATGGAATTCTTTTCAATTAAGAGAATAAGAACGTCATCAATGTGTTATAACTTTAATTATGCTTCGCCTGGGCACTATTTTTTGTTTTATTTACTGTTACCCTTTGTAGCATCTGACATGGATAACATATGTCTATTTAAATTTTCCAGGGGAATGAGCTTCATAAGCAGGGGAGGTTTGAAGATGCCTCTGTGAAATATTTGCTTGTAAGCGAGCAATTTATATTTCATTTTTCCAATTATGAGAAAAATTCTTTTTTTTTTCTTTTAATTTATCTCAGTTTGTTTTTATTTTCACATCATATTAATTAAAATCCTCATTGCTTCTTTCACAATCTTAGGCAAAGAAAAACCTGAAAGGAATTCCTTCCTCTAAAGGAAGAACACTTTTATCGGCATGCTCCCTTAATCTGATGTCCTGTTACTTGAAAACAAGGCAATATGATGAATGCATAAAAGAAGGCTCTGAGGTATGAAGATGCCATTTTCTCCGTTATTCTCATAAATTATATTCTCAAGTTATTATCCCTTAACCCAAGATCATTAAAAAAAAAAAAAAAAAAGCTCTTTGATATCCCTGGACCTGGCTACTAATTAAATAGACAGATAAATTAATAGATCTCTTTACATTTCAGTATATCGTAGCTCGTGTCTTCTATTTTTTATCTAGCTAAAATTTTCTGTTTGTATATCAGGTTCTGTCATATGATGCAAAGAATGTCAAAGCTCTTTACCGAAGAGGTCAAGCATACAAAGAACTAGGCCAATTAGATGTGAGTTTTATATGCATATGGGTTTTTATGAATGGTTTCTGGATTGTATTTTTATATATTTTCAAATTCTGCAATAATCCGCACATTTGTTTGCTTTTACTTACAAACTTTCTGCAATTTATTAGGATGCCGTCTCAGACTTGAGCAAGGCACATGAAGTTTCCCCTGATGATGAAACAATTGCAGATGTCTTGAGGTGTGATTGTTTGACTTAATATTGTGGAAACATGGGGATAAGTTGTGGTCAGGTGCATTCGCTTTTAAAGTAGTTTTTGCACCAACACCCATTATGACTATCATTGGCTGGGATACAATAATTGCATTTTCTTTTTTTTTTTAAAGAAAGCACTAGGTTATTAAAATCACCTGTTATGTGATTTAGTTATTATTATTCATAGAATTGATGAAAAGTCACTTTTGTTGAATGTGCCATGGTGGTTAGTGATGTCAGTTGTTGATGCAGGGATGCTAAGGAAAGATTGGCTGGAGAAGGCAGTCATCAGGCCACTCGAGGTAAATTTACATCCTCTATAATTTTCTTATGGCTACTTTCTCTCTCTCTCATATATATATATATATATATATATATATATATGTATGTCCTTGATATTTACACTTCACTTTGCTCCTTATTTCAAAGGAGTGGTAATTGAAGGAACAACCGAAGAAGCTGCACGCACCTCTTCTGCTAATCTTCAAAGTTCATCTACTGAGTATTCATTGAAACCACCACGAGAAAGTGCTGGATTCTCTAAGAGTGAGAGCCGGAAAAATGTTGGGGACGTGACAACCAATTACAAGTCTCTGCAGGCTCTAAAAGATGATCCAGAAGCACTCAGGTTTGTTTCATTATCACTATATTGTCTGTTAGGTGGTCTTCATTCACTTAGTCTGGTCATGCCATATTCTGTTCAAATACATTAAAATGACTTCTAAAATCGCTTTATGACATGAATATACAGAAACCTGGGGATCACTAATGGGAATCCGTATAGCATATTGGCATTAGCTATATATCAGTTTTAGCTGCTGAAAAATAAGATTTTCCTCCAAAAGTTTATGGGGTTTCTGCTACCTTATTTTCTCTTTATTTTAGCTATTGTTGCTAGAAGTAAAACTTGTAGGACTGAAACATCAGTGTAGAAGGTTTGACATGTCCCACCCATAGAAACCGAACTCACTACTCCAGTGTTTGATCATTTTTCCATTCTTTTCCGACCTTAGCTCGTTAAGGCTGAAAGTTCATGGTCTGATCTGTAGCAAATTTTTTTTTGCTCTATTATTAATTTGTTTAGAGGGTCATAGAATCGACAATTTTCCCATTTCCCCTTGTGATTTGCAGATCATTTCAGAATTTTATTTCTAATGCTGATCCTGACACCCTTGCTTCTTCGAGTGGCGATAAAGTTGGAGAGGTGTCACCAGACATGCTCAAGACTGCTACAGACATGATTGGCAAGATGTCACCTGAAGAGTTACAAAAAATGGTTCAATTGGCTTCTTCATTTCAGGGAGAAAACCCGTATACAGGTTCTTTGATAAATGGATTTGGACCTGAATCAGTTCATCCAAATGTAGCACCTGACATGCTTAAAACTGCAACCGAAATGATGACCAAGTTGCCTCCAGAAGAGCTTCAAAAAATGTTTGAAATGGCAGCTTCTTTGAAAGGGAAAGACTCTATTCCCACATCGACAGCTGTAAATAGTGGGATACTGGGTTCAGATGCTGAGGTAAAATATCCAGAATCTCAAACAGCATCCGTCTCTAACGGGGATAATGGCTTTGGTGAAACCAGTTCTTCTAGTTATTCTCCAAATCCAGTGAGTGCTCAGTCAAGTTTTCCGACATCGACTGCAGATTTACAAGAACAGATGAGAAGCCAAATGAAAGATCCAGCTATGCGGCAGGTATGACCAAAGTATATTTTACATTATTATTAATTCCCTAGCATTAGTTTTTACTTTTGATGAATTTTTTCATTCTCAATTGCAAGAGTCTCTTCATAATTAGAGCTTACATTACCCGAAGTTCATACCCATTAATGTTTTGTTACTTACGAACTGGGCAGATGTTCACATCAATGATGAAAAACATGAGCCCAGACATGATGAAAAACATGAGTGAACAATTTGGATTGAAGCTTTCTTGGGAAGATGCTGCGAAAGCTCAACAAGCGATGTCATCTTGGTCGCCGGAGGACTTGGATAGAATGGTACTTTTTCTGTCACCCTGATTTTTTACATTTTTTGCTATTTAGAACCTGGTACGTATAATTGTTGCACCATTAATCGTTGTAAATGTTTCAATATTTATCTCAAATTCTTAGTTTAGAAGGTAGAATGAAAGAAATATACGGTTGTCATCTCTTTGCTGAGTAATTTCTAGATCTCCCAACTCCTACGTAATCAGATGCTGATGTTAGATTTCGTTTCTGTTTGCATGTCGCTTTAACGCAGATAGTGTTCACTATGTTACCTAGTTCTCACTGAAGTTTGTCGGGTGTTACTTTGACAAAAATACTCAGTCAGAAGTTTAATGGATACGAGAATGTTTCTATTTGTTGAATTATTGCTGATTGATTGCTGAAATTTCCCTTAAATCAATGTTCACATCCTATGCTTAAGAACCTTATCTAGAAATGACTACCATTGTGCACATATATGTTACTCAGACTTAGATGTACGTGTCGGATAAGGTATATATATGACATAGGTATGTTTTATTTTTCTAAGTTTTTTTTCCATGTATTTGAAAGGTTATATTCCTATACCCATGTCCAAAAATGTAACGGTCATAGATATTTCAAGAAAAATGAAGAGTCAACCCTTGAAAAATAAGGCTGCTCCTTGGAAAGAGGTTACCTTATAAACTGGTGTAAGATGTTCATGGCTTTACCTGTCGACCATTCATCGTCATCCCGTGTTAAAAGTCGTCTCTTAATTAGCCGATTGTGGGTGGATGTTTTATTTACTGTAACGTTTCCGTCTTTGCCAATAATGTTTTTTCCCTTTCACTATATTGTTCCAGATGCGCTGGGTAGATAGGATCCAGAGAGGAGCCGAAGGTGCTAAGAAGGCAAAGAACTGGTTGCTCGGAAAACCCGGAATGATCCTGGCAATATTCATGCTCATCTTAGCCATAATCCTTCACCGGTTGGGCTTCATCGGTAGTTAGCATGGTAACCGATCTCCCCATTTCGAACATCGTGGAAATTCTACTTCGGAAACTAGCATGCCAACTTGGGTTTGCAAGATGGTAAAGTAAGGAATTTGGAGCAACATGTTCTCTCGATTTAAGGAAGAAAAGGAAAAATGGTGTTCTTGTGTTCAATGGATTGAAAAGGTGGTTGGGATCTCTTTTCAAATGTGACCCCGCCATTGCTTCAGCCTTTGATGCTTCCTTTGTATTGCAGGAGATTAAGGTTGCCATTGTTACTCAAACGAGATTCTAAGCAATGATCCTTATATCAAGCTAGACTTCCATTTCTGTGTAACATTAC
>JBBYHL010000016.1:6947554-6958128 GCA_038381835.1 Adansonia madagascariensis | reverse complement strand
ATTTTAGATATTCAATGAAGCTAAATATTGTAACGATGAAAAACAGGCTAACCACTCACAAAAGTATTATTAAATATTATTAAGAAAATTTTCCATAAATTGTAAATTATGATTATTTTTATTTATAAAATTTAATTTTATGGATATTTAATATAATATTTACATTTTTAAATATGTCTATGTCAAAAAAATATAATACAATTATATAATATAAAAATAATTAAAATATTATATTAAAAATAATTTAAAATTATACAAATAAAAAAATTTTAAATTTAAATAATATTAAATATTAATTTATTAAAATTTATCAAAATATAAAATATCAGGAAGCAAAGTTTACAGACAGAATGATGAAGAAAGAAGCGTCAAAGATGCTACAGTGAAGTTGCCTGCCACGTGTAGAAGCAAAAGACGTCACAGGTCCCAGCTTTAGGTTCTTTGTTTGTTTTCTCTATTTTTTTTTTTTTTTTCACTCCCTTGCCCAAGTCTTAGCACCACTTTCTTTCAGTCTTCACTATAATAAAAAGTCTTCATTACTTTCATCGATTAGGGACAAAAAACCCAAATTCAAAGTCTTCCCTTTTGCCCAATCTACAAAAAAAAAAAAAAAAGAAAAAAAAAGAAGGAAACAAATCTTGGGTTTTTTTTAAACCTCTGTTTTATTAATCGATCTACTGGGGGTGATAATCAGCTGGTTTTCTTTTGAACTCTCAAATGGAGGTAAAGTAAATTCTGGGTGTTTCTTTTGTTTTTGTTTCTGGGTTCTTTTGGGGGTGTTTGGTTGGTGAGAAAATGGCGATAAAGTTTAAGACTTTATGGGAAATTTTGGTGATTTTTTAAAGAATTTTAATATCTATTCTGAATTTTGGAGTTTCTGTTTTAGTAACTTTATTTTATAGAGTTTTTAGGGCTTAATTTTGTTGATCTTATGTAAAAGTGACCGATTTTATGCATCTGATCAGCGTTGTGTCTATGTCTTTAGTTTTTATTATATATGAATAGTTTTGATGGATTAGTCTTTATCGGGGTGTTGAATTTCTTTCCTGGTCACCGTTGGTTCCATTCTGTACCTAAAACTTATGTTAGTTTCATTTTCTTTTAATTTTAAAATTTGAAATTGAGATTAAAAATTTATGCTTTGGTGTTTTGCCTTGTAGGGGATGGAAGATACCAAGTCTGAGGCGCATTTAAGCTCGGCTGCTGCTTTTGTGGAAGGGGGAATCCAGGATGCTTGTGATGATGCCTGTAGCATATGCCTTGAAGCATTTTGTGAAAGTGATCCATCCTCGGTATGTACGACTGAAAAATTTTTTTTGTTCATTTTTGTTTGCTATGTGAATGGACATTCTTTTGATCCTTGTTTGTTGCTTCACTTACAGGTCACCAGCTGCAAGCACGAGTTTCATCGTCAGTGCGTTCTCGAATGGTAGTCTAATCTACATCTCTTTTTATAAATTCATTGTAGGATTTAGTTCATGTTATATCCGCACGTGTGAGTAGTGATGGCTGGATGATCTAGCTTTGATTTTGAAGGTGGCTATCTACTTACTTTATAAATCAGTCTGGGAAATGACTTAGGTTAGTAAAATTCTCTAATCGACTAGACTTGTAAAACTGGGAAAGGTTTAATTTCACTGACGCTCTTGACTCATGTTTTGGAATTTCAGATTTGATTTTTTATGTTTTTTATGTTATACATTGCGAGTTCTTTTGACGCATTGCAAGTTATATTTAGTTTTCTAAAAGCAGGGAGGTTTGTAAATTATAACAGGATCGATAAATCCAATTATGATGCCTAAGTAGAATCAAGTTGCATTCTAGTTGCCTAGGTCTACTGTGCAGGTGGGTCAGAAACAGTATTAGGGTGTGACTTTAATGTATGAAAGCACATTGGCCATTGCATTTTTTTATCATCATAAAAGAGATCAAACCTCCATTAACATTATTGGTACAACTTCATTTTCATGCTAAGGAAGCATTGTGAATTGTTGATTATCTCTGATGTTTACTTTTGTTTGTCCAGGAAAGCAAAAATTACGTGTGAAATGTTAATCTATCATTCTCAATTACATTATATAATAAAAAAAAGCTTGAGGGAGATAAGATGCTTTCTATGAAGAAAGGAATGGAAGGTTTTGGTCTATGAATGCTTGTGTTGGTATTAGAGACTGGTCAAGGGATCTGAAAATAGGGATTGTGGGGATAGATTAGTAACTTATGGCTTTAAATAGATGTTATTGCTGGAGACTTTCTAAAATGATTAGGTAGTAGGACTTCACATGATTACTGTTGAAGTAGGAAAGTTGAATGTATTGCCCTATTTTGGGGGAAATGTTTAATTTTTATTGCTGCAGATCGCTAGATCTCTTAGCTGAACATTACTTTTACTCAAAACCTCCTGATTTCTTTGGGTGGATCTCTTGTAATTACGCAACTTTAAAAGAGGAATGCTAAAGTTGATAAAGAATCTTATTGTCTTTTGTTCGTTATTCTACACGTAACCTATTTTCAATTCTGCTTTTTTTTTTATGGCACTTTTTTCCTTGAATGGAAATGGGGATATCCCCTCCTTTTTCAGTATGAGCCAGGGATTTAACCCTGGCCCTGCAGGTTCAACCCTCTAAGGGGGGAATATGAGTGGCTGGGCTAAGTTCATGGTTCACGATGGCCTTACCTTGCAGTTTTTTCTCCTCTTTTTCCCTATCTTTCTTGACTTAAAGTTTTGTTGCATTAATCTCATTATACAAACTGACATATTCTTATATATCTTGTTTATTTTCCAAGATACAGCAATTTTGTTTCGTCAAATCTAAGTAAATTAAGATTTGACTATATGCATGACTAATTGCTGAGTGTCTGTGAGTTCTTTTGATGCATGACAGAGGCGGGGATTTCTATGGGAGATTTCAGGAAATTCTATGACAAACGAACAAATAGGCATTTTAAAGAGTTATGTAGATGGAATGAAGTTTCGATAGTTGATCGAGTGTGTATGATATTTTGTCGTAGATGTCAATTATTGTTACGTGTTGGAACTGCTTCTCTCACCTCTTCCCTTACCACTATCAAAGGATTTTATTAAGGAACGGAAAATATAGATTATGATGATGAAATAGAGGTGTTTAGAGAAATACATTAGTGCAATGAAGTGTTAATGGAGCTTTTTCGAGCTGTTCTCACAGGGGATCTGGGAGATAAATATTTCTGGAATTATGTTTATTCTAATACTTAAGAAAATATGGAATGTTGGAATGTAAGATGGTCTTAGAGAGGATTTGTTTCGGATGTCATGTACAAGTGAACTCTCCGGTTTAAATCCAACTTTTCTTATACCATATTGCCATTCAATCTCAGAACTAGTCCAGAACAGCGATATAGATTTCAAAAAGGAAGGCTTCACATATGAAGTCTGGTTTCCAATAGATTTTATGCTTTAGAAGAACAAAGAATGCAATCAACAACTTTGGTTATTCTAGGTTGCAGATGATAAATAATTCCATGCTACAAGAACTGTGACCCTCTTGATCTGTGATCATTCCACTGAATAAAAGAAGCTGACATGAATTTATGGGTTGTATGCTTAACATGGTATCAGAGTCGGGTGTTTTCTATTGTTGCTGTCTGACCTCCTGTGAGGTTATCCACGTGTAGGCTCTTGGAGCTACACTTGAGTGGAGTGTAAAGTGGTGTTATCCCAAATTTATCAAAGTATTGGGTTTCTTGTCTTATATTCAAGTCGGGCCTTTTCACCTATTATCATTTGGTTTTAGGTTGGATGCTTCACGCTTAACAATATTATTATATGAGATATGAAATGAGTTCACTCTTCTTATCAGAAAGGGAGAGAAACAGAAAAAAAGATGATTATCTTAATTTGTCATTTTACTATTTTAATCTTGCAGGTGTCAGAGGAGTTCTCAATGTCCCATGTGCTGGCAGCCAATTAGCCTGAAAGATCCAACCAGGTGGTGCTTCATCTACGTTTATTTTCCCCTTTCTTTAGTTTTTATTTACTTTTTCTAGATTCTTCTAGCTGATGTGTATTATGTGCTAATCATTTCTCTTGCTTTGGCAGCCAGGAGTTGCTCGAGGCTGTTGAACATGAAAGGAGTTTTAGGCTCAATCCATCTAGAAATGCAACCATATTTCATCATCCTACTTTGGGGGATTTTGAACTGCAACATGTACATGTTTCTTGTCTGCTAGTTAGATGAGCATCATCCTCATTTTAATGATCATGAAATTGAATCTAAAGCCCAATTCCTAAAGAAGGAGCCATACTCATAGGGTTGCTTTCCAATGCAGCTGCCTGTGGGGGCAAATGATGCTGAGCTTGAGGAGCGCATAATCCAGCACTTGGCTGCTGCTGCTGCAATGGGGCGAGCACGTCACATTGCAAGAAGGGAAAGTATGAGGAATAGGTCATCTGCTCAAGGTCGCCCACAGTTCTTGGTATTTTCATCTCATCCTAATTCTTCCTCTACCGGCCCTTTATCTTCATCATCACCAACTTGGAGAGAAGGTGAGCCTGCCCCTGCAGTCACCATTGGCACCCCATCCTCTCCTGCAAGAACAGTGCGGGAAGAATCTTCGGCATCAATTACTCCTTTACCTTCTGCCCAAGCCGATCCGCAATCTGCTTCGGCATCTTTCTCCAGTGTTCTTTTGGTCAATGACCAAGGGAATTCCTTGAACAATAGGTACTTGCTGTTCTCTCACTTGCTTCTCCTTATTTTTCTGTTATTAGGTAGTTCTCTCAGATTAACTTCTTTAGAACGCATTTTTTCCGCCCTGCTTTATGTCAATCACAATAATATCTTCTATTGTTCTCTTGCTGGAGGTCTCCTAATCGATCTTCTTCTAATAGTCAAGATAGAGCAGGACCTTCAGAATTCCAGTCATTTTCAGAATCATTAAAATCGAGGTTTAATGCCGCTTCAATGAGGTATCAGTCATATGCAGATATTTGAGATTTTTATCTAGGGTGATATTTTGATTTTTTTTTATATGATTTATTATATATTTGCACTTATATTTTGATTTATGGATCTTTTTTAGGTGTAAGGAGTCAATTTCGAAGAGTACAAGGGGGTGGAAAGAGAGATTTTTCTCTCGCAACACTTCCATGGCAGACCTTGGTTCTCAAGTTAGGAGAGAGGTTAATGCTGGCATTGCAACTGTCTCGCGCATGATGGAGCGTCTGGAAACCAGGGATAATACAACCAGCACGGCTACTGCATCAAACAGTTCGGAAGATAGGTCTAATCCGGAATCAAATGACCGCCAGATATCAGACGGTGGTGGAGAAACTCCTTTGACCGAAACCGGCGCGCAAGCTTCGTGTGCAGCGAGTTCTGCTTCCAAATAAGAGTATTGTTTCTGTAGCTGCATCACCTGAAAAATGTTTTGGCATCAGAGGTAAGCTGAGGATTAAAATATTGCTTCATTCCAATTGCTGCATATAGATGATCTTTTCTGATATACCCTTATAAAGTTATCGAAATTGACTATTGGTATGATGATTGGTTCCATGCGGTTATCACTCTCTCTCACAATCGATATCTTCTTCAGTTCTATATATATAAAATCTTTAATGAGTTAGTAGTATTTTTTTTTTATTTATGCTTCTTTCATTTGATCTCGTGCTTATCTATGGTACTCGGACTTGGGTACATCGGATATAGGTATGTGTCTAATATGAGTATGTCTTCTATTTTTTCTAAGTGTTTCCATGTATTTGGAGGGGTCATATCCCTATACTTGTATCCGAAAATGTGCTACAAATGGGTATTTCAAGAAAAATGAAGAGTCGGAGCAATATAGGTTCTTGACATACTAGATGTCTTGTTGCCCGGTCTTGAATTCTTAATTGCAAGCATCAACTCCCAAGAGTCAAATTGTATTGGCTAAAAAACATTTAAACAGATAATTATCATAACTTATTTCACCATTTAATAGTACTTAATGATATAAAAATGCAGACATTGCAATAGCATGCTAATAAAAGCATCCCAATTCTCTTACACTTTGAATTATCACCAAGTCTTTGTTCTTGGACTTGGGGAAGGATGTCAGATACGGGTACGTGTCTTATACGGGTATGCGGCTGATATGGGTATGCTTGTTTATTACCTAAGTTTTTTCATATAATTGGAGAATCATATCTTTGTACCTATTTCTGAATATTTGTCGAAGAAAAATAGCAACAAGTATTGCCACACTGTTACTGTCCTTGTTATTTTGCCATGACATAGTCTTGATGTTGTAATCTTCAATTCTTAATGAAAACATGTCTTCTCTGATATTGTGTCAAATGTTCTATTTCCAGATAATGTTATGTTTTGATGGATGTTTTGCCCCTCCTTTTGAAGCCTATTCTATATATCCTCTGACATCTGGAGAGACCTGTTGGTGATATCGAGAACTGAATCCGAATAAAAGATATGCTGAAAAACGAATAAGTTCTTATATTTGGGACTCGGGACGAACTGGAACGGATTATATAAGTCAGTTTATATTCTTTTTAACTTTTTTAATGAATATATATAATAATGTTAGGGGCTCAAGGTGTGGAAGGTGTGAAAAATTCTAGCTTGATGAGCTTCATGAGGATTATACACTATCATGAAAAGCACACGAATTTTATACCTATAATAATATTTCTACTTATTACCTTGTTTCAGGAACTTTGTTCTGTCATAACTCGGTTAAATTTTATTCAGGTTTTCAACACTATTTATACTCTACAATTATATTGATAATTGGTCTGATTCTTCGTGTTCCACACATTATCCGAATATGAGCATGAAAATATGACTTTTTAATAATCTTCTAAATATATTAAAAAATTAAAGACACTCATATTAAATGCATACTCATATCGTAAGCTTAAATTTGAGTAATATAGCTTTATAACTTATGCATGGATAAACATAATGTCCTATAAACTTCAATTAAAATAAACATTCCGTCACATACAAACGTAATAGAACAATGCCTTGAGATTAGCTTGATAACTGAGAAAATATGACAACTTTTCAAAGTTACGCCCCTGAAAGAAATGTTTTGCATGTTTACAAAGAGCCTTGTTAAAAGGAGAGAAGAAAACTTTTATAATCATACCAACCATTGCAGAAGTTCATCAACTTATTAGGACATGCATTTGTAAACCAACTGCTTTCCTCACTTTGTTCCTCTAAGAGGGGAATAATGAACTGAAAATCCTTCAAACTCAGAAAGTCAAAGCAGCAAACCAAAAATTACATTTTTTTTAAATGTCGCCATTATTGAGCAAATTGTAAACAGAGTCTTGGTGCAGCTGCTTTCAACATCATGCCGACTTCAAGACCGCCTCTGACACTTGTTTTCCCACCACTCCATGAATTTGACTTGTGCAGCCATTGTGTCCAACCTGTAGAGTTGATACCA
Organism: Adansonia madagascariensis; assembly: GCA_038381835.1. NCBI lineage: Eukaryota > Viridiplantae > Streptophyta > Magnoliopsida > Malvales > Malvaceae > Adansonia > Adansonia madagascariensis. The sequence continues at coordinate 6,950,697 of JBBYHL010000016.1, read as the reverse complement.
GTGGTTTGCAATTTCCTGTCCGAACGTCCAACCAAAGACGGCTCCCGCGGCAAATGAAAGTCCAGCACCTGATAAAAAAAATAGGGGTGAGAAGCTTACGATAACTTACATTTGTCTCATAAAATCAGTCATACCAAGTTCTGATTGACTTGCAATATATAGGTTAAATTGCAACGTAGAAAGTTGTTGTAAATACTCAAGTGTTCTTTTTCTTTCATGTTTTTCTCATGTTCTATTGTTTTTTTTCTCTTTTAATCTTTTGTGTTTCTCAGACTGATCTACTTTAATTGGATTACCATTTCTCATTAGACAAAACGGAAAGAAAAAAAGAAAGAAAGAAAGAAAGCGTGAAAGAAAGAGAAAACCACAAGCCACGGAGCAAGTTGGATAATCGCCTAATGATACTAGTAGTACACATCCAAACCAGCAAAGGAAGATACTATTAAGACATAGAGAGGCCAACAAGAGAGGGAAAAAAAACTACCAAGAAGCTTAAGAGCATCAGTTTACAAGGAGAATATAGAAAACATGAGAGATTATGACTCATTCAGAATAGTGAGATGGTTTATGGCTTTATGCACTTACCATTGCCTCGTAAACTTCTTTGACTACCTATTGGAAATCATATGTGAATTCCTTATAGTTTTTAAATATTCATACTGGCTTAATAATGCAATCCACAAAAGAAGCTTCCTCCCACGCGCTCATCTAAGTCTTAAAGGAACTAGGATTTTGATATGCAACTAGAATTTGACTTCTCATCCAACTACTTCATAGCCTATAAAAAATTCCATAGAGAAGAAGCAGTAGCTCTCACAAACTTCTTCGACTACCTATTGGAAATAATACACAAATTCCTTGTAGTTTTATATATTCATATCGGCTTAATAATGCAATTCACAAAGGAGCCTCCTCCCACACACTCCCCTCATTCTTAACGGAACTGGGATTTTCATATGAATGGCAAACTAGATTTTCACTTCTCATCCAACTACCTCTTAGCATATATATATATACTCTTAGCATATATATATATATATATAAACATAGAGAATAAGCAGTAGATTACCATGTAAACTCCTTGAGTATTTCCAGGCAAAACCTGCAGTTGATATTGCTCCAATAGCAGCCCCTGCTAAGGCAATGTTTGCTGCTTCCCTAGCAGTCTTCAACTGAAAAAGCAAACAATAAAATTCAAGCAATTTGAGGCTAAAGTATGTTGTACTATTGCTCCTACAGCAATGAAGTGAAAATAATCAGTCTATATCTACCTTATGGAGAAACTATCAAACTTTTGAAACCCCCCCCCCAAAACCCTACATTGCACTGTAGCAAATTAGGGAAAACATTGATTAATTCTAACCTATAAAACTATCCTGATGATAAAAAATTTCCAACTACAACAACAGTCGAAACAAATCTATTTCGACACTGAAAAAGTAGGAAGAATGAAAGAAATACGAAAAGGATACCAGGAACAAATGATTAAAACAGCTAAAAAAAAGAAAAAAAAAAGTTGAATGTCTAAAGATATCCTGCTATATCAAATTGAGATAAAGAAACAGTTTTGAGACCAAAATCAGTAAAAAAAAAAAAAAAAGAAAGGAAAAGGGTATCAGCAAATATGATTAAATTTTGCTAAAATTTGGACTAAATCAATGAAACCCAAATACGACAATAGAAAATCCAAGAATGAAAACAAGGGAAGAAAATAAGGGAAGCGATTTACGGTGGGGCCATGAACAGAATCAGAAGCGATGAAGTCGTTAACATCGGATTCAGACCAAGGAGGAAGAGACTGTTCACGGTTGATGAATCTTGAATAGGTATCAGTGAATGGTTGAAATCGATCTGCCCAGAATTCTTTGTACCCTTTCCAGTACTTCTTCAAGAATGACTCCGAAGACTCGCCCATGTCGTGTTTTCCCCTTTACTTTTATCAACCCGTGATCGACTCACTTTCTCTGTCAGATTCCTCGGCCTTATTGCTTTTAGATGGGCGTGCGGTTTGAACCAACAACGACGGCTTAGGTTATTTTACCATAGAGTCACTTGTCAAATATTCATGTTTATATATACACACACTAACTTTAACTAGAGGAAATATATCATTAATATTTTAATTATTATTTTGTTTTTTATTTTTTAAAATTAAATTTTTAGTAATTTAATATTTTTATTAAGTTTTAAAATATTAAACATTTAATAAATTTTTTTAATATTTATGCAATAATATTTTATATATTTTATATTATATATAAAATTATATATATTATAAAATTAAAAAATCATACAGGCTGGATTGAACTAAGAATTTAAATTTTAGAGTTAAGATCTAATTTATCTTTTAATTAGATTTTATTGTTTTATCTAAATTTATTTTTAAATTCAATATTTTTATTAAAATCTTCTAAAATATTAAATAAACTTACGAATTTAGATAAAAAAAACTTGATTATGAACATTTTTACTTTGAATCTGTTGTCAATTACATGGTGTTTTTTTGGCATAATTATCTTTTTGTTGATTGTATTTGTGCATCTATTATGAATTATTTAAGTTGGCAAAAATTTAAAGAAAAAGAAAATATAAAGCAAAAATTATTTAAGTCAACCAAATGTATCATCTTTTTTGAAAAATATAATTGATGATCTTAAAGTGTTAAACTTGTTGGGTCTGATTTTTTTCGGTATAAAATAATAAATTAGAGAAAAAAAAATACATAAGACTTAAGCTCAATGTGCTACTTTAATACATACTTAAGCACACTTAACCTAATGTTGGCCTTATTGATGTTTGGCCTTACCCTTGTATAATATCTCATTACGTTGCTTAGTCGTTAGACTATATTCAGACTAGGAAGTGAGCCAAAAGGGGGGGAAAATGTGGAAGGTTAATCAAGCAGAATTGACACAGCCTAAATTGCAACATTTTGGAGACAAAAACTACCTCAGGCACAAGGAAGGAGTTGCTTTCAAGTTCAACTGTTGTTTTAAACTACAAAATCCTTGCAATTTTGCAATTCCTCGCATCAGAACCTTCTTTTTTATATATCTATACCAATAATAAAACTTTTGATTAAGTAGGTATTACGAATCGAGTCACATTGAATTTAATCAAAGATTTTATAAATAATATAGATC
>JBBYHL010000016.1:6877251-6887293 GCA_038381835.1 Adansonia madagascariensis | reverse complement strand
TTTATATCTATATTAATATATTTTTATAATTAAATTTAAATAAAATAATTTTATTATATGAATAATAATTAGAGTTAAGTTAAATTGACCTAATTAAAAAAAATCTCTATCCAAGTCTAACTCTATTTAGATTGAAAGATAATCTTGTCCTTCGACGGGTCTAGATAAGTAATTTTTTTAATAATTTAAATAAGGTGTCCAAATTTATTATTAATATATTTGCAAAAGAAAAAAAAAAAGTAAAATTCCACACAATTTTAAATATTACAAAAAGGACAAAAATTGCAAGACTCCAATTCAATATGATGTAAAAAGGAAAAATCAACTCCACTATTGTTTGCAAGCTTTGAATGCATCATATTCAGGTCTGATCTGCATCAATAAAAGAAATTCATTAAAAATAAAATTAAAAATAAAAATCATGCTATGCAAACAATTTGCATAAAAAAAATGTCAAACATTTAAATTATTTTATATTAAAAAAAAAAGAAAAAAAAACAAATGAAATATTTAGGAGAAGATTTTAACATAAAAATTGGAAAAAAAATAAAAAAAAAAAAAGCATAAATAATTGAAATAGTTTACGATATTCTAATGAAAGCTATTTATAATAAGTTCAAATGACATAATAATAAATACAATTAATAAAATCAGTTAATATATTCTGAGTTTTTTTAAAATAATGAATATGTTAAATATCAATTAAAATTTGAATTCAATTTCAAACATTTTTTATTTATGGAGGATATATCAATTGCATTTTTTTAAATATTTTTTTAATTTAAAAATTTATATTAACACTTTTGGTTGTATGAAAAGAAAATATTATTTTAAATTATTGGTCATTTCCACGTGAAAATCTTGATTTAAAATTTGAAAGGTAGATCTTAAATTCTTAATAAATTTGATAGTTTTTGAAATTTAAAATAAACTAATTGTTTCTAGAATTTAAAAAATAATAGAAAATTTTATTTTTGATTTAAGATATTGTTTATAATTAAAAATATAGAATCAATAGATAATGTTTTTTTTATAGGAGTGGAATATAGATATATAAAATTCGTTTAAGTATAAAAGTTAAAAATCTTGGATAAATTTTTTTTTTAAAAATTTTTTATACTTTAATATAATACATATAAAATAAACATATATATATATATATATATTGTCTTATGTGTCAATAAAAAAATCTACGTAAATTTTCATATCAACATACTTACCAAGCATGCACCTTGTAAATACGATGACATTCATGTTGTTCAGATCTAAGCATGGACCTTGTAAATATGATGACATTTGAGTTATTCAGATTAGAACAGTTCTTTTTGACTGTCATGTATCATACACCGCATCAGCCCAGATTTTTAAAAAATTGTCAAAGGCTGACGTAGCGTAAAATTACTAGTTTAGCTTCATTCCTTCCTTCAAAGCTTCAAAAGCTCCAGAAACTGTCACAATTGTACTAATTTCTTCGATCCCAGATTTATTAGATATGAATTAATTGAATTAAATATTAAATTCTCGTAATCTAATTCAAACTTGGTTTACTGAGTTTTTTCTTACAAAGAAAATTGTAAGTTGGGAATGTTGATCATCATCAAGGCGTAAAAAAAAAAAAATAAGGCCCCTGCTACAAGTAGTGCTTTTCTTCTCCTTCATTCAGTAACTCAAAGCAATAACAATTACTAACTTAATTCAGCTAAATATTCCGTGCCGCCGTGCTTTATTCGATAAATTCGGCCTTATTAGGGGAAAAAAACACCTAAAGCTCTTAAACTCATAGTAATTACATGTTTTCTTAGACAAGGATGAAATGCATTTTAAGAAAATGGTAAGTTATGTCTTGGTGTAGTTTGTGTGAAAAAAACTGCAAAGTATAACTTAAACCAGACAGCCTCCGGAATCCCATCACTTGCTGCCCATTGTCCACTGTAAGAACCTCTGAACATTATTGAGCCCGCAGAGCTCCTTCACAACAGGCATGGTGGCAGGTACCCCCAACTGAAGTGTTGAATTAGACTCATATAGGCCACCCCACGAACGGAGTTGTTGCCTGGCTTCTTTAATAGCTGCTCTTACAGCGCAGTGAACAGAAACTGCTAGAGTTAGCGGTGGCTCTCCAGAAGCTGCCAAGGAACACAACAGATGGTAATAACTGATGAGAAATGTCATGTTTACCAGTCTCATAACCTTGTGTTTTTCCCGTGCCAGATGCATGAACTAATACAAACATTAACAAGCAGCATCTTATCCACAGCAACCCTACGTTAGACTTTTCATCATTTGCGCACGCTTTCATCTAGTAGTTTGCTGGGGCTACTAAGCATTTGTTCAAGGTACGTGTTTCATCTCCCATAATCAGATATAGAGAGTTCTTGAAATTCATATTTCAGACTAATGTTCCTCGTACAGAAATCGGACATCTATGCTTTAGACTGCAATAATTTTACCAGACTTTCAACTCCACTAATGGTTTTCATTAATTTAACCAACTCTATGCGGTTAGGCCCTTAACCAAATAAAGGGTAATTCCCTAGATTAACTACCTAGTAAAGAATGGATTCTATCTCTACGCATGTCTTACATTTTATATACATACATGCACAAGTGCACACGCAAAACATGCACAATAATGCAATTAACACTCGTGCAAGATGATATAGGAATTAAGTGCATACATTAGCAAAAACTAAATGGTCAACTCAAATAAAAATGGACATTGATATTAGAGAAAACAGACCAACAAGAACACAGTACATGTGTCACCATTCATAAAAGCCATTTCAACATCAGGAATATTTACTGCACAAAGAAAGATTAGGTTTGATAAAAATCTGAACTTGCCTTTTGATGAAAGTATACGTTTTTTATGATGTCCACTGTTTAGGATTTCAACATTAAATTTTTTAGGTATGGTGTCCACCGTAGGGATCTTATATGTCCATGTGCCATCCGCAACCACTAACCCTTTTGAGTTTGTGGCATATTCTTCAAGCATAAAGAACCCTACTCCTTGAACAAAAGCCCCCTCAATCTGAAAACTGAAAATTGTTAGTTCTTGAATTTAGTACCATCCAGATCATGCTCACCAAACAATTAGGCAGAAGAAAGGAAAACATAGCAACTTTCAGGCAGATCCGATTCACTATCTCAAACTGCTGCATATCAATGCAGAAAATCGTTCTATGATAAATGACATGTAATGTAGAGCAAGGGTTCCATAACAAATAATTTTAACTGAAGTAATGAAAAGGATTAGATTCGGGCCAACCTGTCCTAAATCCACAGCAGGATTTAAGCTTTGGCCGCAGTCATATATGATATCTGTCCGCAATATTGTTGTCTGCCCGGTTAAAAGGTTTACCTCCACCTGCAATGCCACAACTTCATATTAGCAACTGTAAGGTTAGTGGAGATACAATTCATTCCGCAAACAATACCAATCATATTTAACGGACAATGTCCAGATTCACTTCAACAAAGACAGCAAAGCATGAAAGACAAGCAAAATAGAGGTCACTGATTTACTTGCCTCACTCACCGCAGCACCATAGTTTAGGTATTGCATGGAAGAAAAGTCTGGTACATATAATGAACTTGCTGACAAGTTCACAGAAATCTGATATGCCTGCATGTGGTAGATTAAAAGTGTGAAACTGAAATAATCATCTAATCTTGTCTCTTGAGCAATCTGTTCCTATAAACAGATAAATATGTAACATGAGGAACTAAGAAGGCAGAACAAAAACAGAGACTCGTATAAATTTCAATCCATAATTTTGTTCTATCTTAACTGGCATGATTGAGCTTAAAACCGAGACCTTCTACTAAAATAATTGAAGAGCATTTGACATCCATATACTGTCCTCATTCTATATCCATAGTAATTATGGATTATCTTCAGCATTACATCTTTGTTAACTAAAAATCAATATTTTAGAGGGACACAAAAAGCAATGCAACATTTAGCAAATTTAGCAGTAAAAGTTAATGCCAGCAGTAATAAAAACAAACGCATAAATGAAGAAATCATAAGTACACCGTGCTTGCAGTGCCTAAAATAAGTGCACTAACAAGCAGTGTCTTGGATATTATTATGATATTAGAAACCTTAAATCAAAAGATGTGCACTATTAAAAGGTTAAAATTTCAACAACTCACTATTTCAGTTACAAAAACCACCCAAATTTTACATTCTAAATCAGAAAACTAAATAAACAAATAATAGGACTCCCTTTTTTTTTTCCCCTTTTTCATTTTCTCTAATTATGGAAGAAATGGGCATAAGACCTTGAGTTTAAAAACATACTTGAGGTATAAGAAGCATAAGAATGAGGATAAAGATGGGCTGATGGTGTCATTAGAAAGGAGGGAAACTCTCAAAGTGCTCCAGCTGCCAAAGTGAAAATATTATGAGCTGAGCTAGAATATGCATAAGTGTAGATAGATACCTGAAGAATCAGCATCTCCCATTTTATGGATCCCATTTGTCCCACCAACCTCTCCTTAAGAGGATTAAGTCTCTCGACCAAGATATTGCAGCAAAGTCTAACAGCTTCACAGCTCGACTCAGATGTTGTGCTGCCAGCAGTAAAACCACCTTGAATTAAACTCAAGCTATCAGCTTGTATGACCCTCACCTTCTCTAAAAGTTCCTCTGTTCCACCACATCCAATCAAACTAAGAGCATATGCAGTCATCTGTTTTACCTTTGTCCAGAGGCCCTGACCCAACTCAATTCCTCCAACTTCAACAACAATAGATCCATCACATAGAATGCTTACTTTCCCTGGGGTTGCTCTCAGCATCACTGCATGCACAATAGGTACACGAGAAATTCCCCTTTTCTGCCATTTACTACACCTATTAAATTCTTTTATCATTTCAGTCCTATGATAAAAGTTTGAAGATGTGGCCAACTTATCCCATATAAAAGGTAAAGTATACTCCAAAGGTTCACCAGCACTGGTCTTGAAAAATAATTCAAGGCTTTCAAATTTGTGGAGATTAATACTTCTGACTGAATCAACTTCCAGGGCAAGGGAAGATGCTACATGTTCCATTATAGCTTCAGCAATAAATGATGCCTGAACCTCTCCAGGGGCCCTCATTGCTGATCTACTTGGAAGGTTTGTTTTGCATACTTTTATATTAAAAGCTAAGGCACCCCAGTCATACTTTTTAAGTGAACCAAGTATGTTATGTGGCATAATTGGACTTATGTCGGCTGACATCCCTGCATCAATTAATATATCAAGTTTTAAGGCCGTAATCTTCCCACTAGTTTTGAATCCTACACTGTAAGTTATTTTCATTGGATGCCTTCCTCCTGCCATTATCATATCAGTCTTGCGATTGACATACATCCTGACTGGACGCTGTAGTTTGTAAGCAGCAAGTGCACATGCTGTAGAAACCTATAACAACACATCGTAAGTAAGCAGATTATAATTAAACCATACAAATATCACAACCTAGAGTGACTAGCTTTAATTTTTAGACTTAAGAGGAATGTTAGGCATGGGAGAGGATCAAGAATCACTTCAATATGCATTGAGTGGATGGTCTCCAAAGTTAATAAACTTCCAATTGTATGCTTATTGTAGCTTTGGTATCCGACACAATGTTGTTTCCTTCTATTTTATTTATGTGAAGTCAAACAAACATCAATTAAGTTCGTTATAGCCTTATATTCAAATTGGACTTCCTATCTATTTTGCTAATCGGTTTTAGGTTAAAAGCTTTATTATGATAAGCATCAGCTCATATATCTTGAGCAGACTTTATTCAAGTTTCTAGTTAAAGGAAAAAAAGAAACAAAAATGATTGCATACAATAATGCGAGAGATAAAATTTACCACCAACAAATGTGACCTAAAAACTAGTAAAACAAATAAAAGTGAAATGAATTTCTATAATTTTATACTACTACACTAAAGAAGCATAAGATGCAGATGGAAACAAAATCAGCCACATGGATTAAAGTCAGTTCAGCATACAAAATAAATCTCTAGTCCAAAAATAATATGAAATTACTAAATTAGCAGCTCTAATTCATTATTCCTGTCCATTATTTTTAAAATAATCATTTTGAGGTTCGAACAAGGCACACATGCCTTCTAATAACTGAAAAGAAGAAGAAGAAGAATGATACTCACAGGCATTGCTTTTATGGCCTTTCCACCAAATCCTCCTCCAACTCTTCTTGTAATCACACGAACATTGTGTCCAGGAACACCCAGGCATTTAGCTATTGTATCATGCGCAAACTCAGGGCATTGAATAGAACTGTATACTACCATGCAGTTGTCCTCGTCTGGCACAGCAAGAGCAGTTTGTGTCTCCATATAGAAATAGTATTGTGATCCAAGTTTGATCTGGACGTAATAATTTTAAAATTAGCAATTAGCAGCTTCCCCTGATCCAAGTTAAAAATGGTACAAAAAGTAATGACCCTAAATGAATTTGTCATGGTTATGTTTCAAGAAAAAAAGGTGCAAATATGGGTTGTACAAGTAGATATTCATTCACAGAGAAAAGGAACAGGGAATCTGGGAAAATGAAGGATGAATTGGAGAGAAAGAAAGAGAGAAGCAACAGTAAAGTATGATAATTACCTCAGCAGATAGAATTTGATGATCAGCTTCAACCATTCCTTTTGAAAAATCACCAACCTCTTCAGGGTAAAGGAAAGGAGGGACCTCATAAAAGCTACCTCTCTCACAAGCCTCTTCTACGGATAATATCGGTTCTAGATTCTTTTTGTCATAATCAATCACTGCAAGGTTGGCTGCCATATCTGCATTTTTCTGTGTATCTGCAACCTGAAATAGTCATTTATACGATCAAGTTTTAAAAATGTCATTTTGTTGATGATGTTAGATATCAAAAGCCTTAAAGAAAACTTATTTACCACTCCATTGTGCTCAATATTAGTGAAGATTAAAAACAATAAAAACAGAGGCCATATATGGCAAAGCAACAAAAGGGAAACCATGGAATTACCACCAAGGCAATGCGTTGACCAGCACATTGAGTAAGCTCGTCTGCGTATAAAGGTTCAGTACCAAATATGGTCTGAGCCCCTATATTCTCCCCAGGAATATCTTTGAAGGAAATAAGTGCGGAGACTCCATCCAGTGATGATCCAGGCTTAAATTTTATGCCCTTCACCCGTGCCAACGGCTCTGTGCTATAAATAAACGCACCATACAGGCAGTTTCTTGGAGATGGAATGTCATCCACAAAAACGGCCTCACCTACAACATATGGTGGATAAGCAAAATTGACAATATTTGTAACATGCACGCAGCATGTAAATGAAACTTTATAGATGAAAGCTAAAACATTAGTGACTTTGACAAAGGAAACCTTGGAGACATCTGACCAAAAGCATTTTTGATGAATCAAGAAATGAGAAGTCAACTTTATCAAATGAAAGCATTTATGTTTAACATTTTGTCTTACCTCAATTAAGCTCAATAAAAAGTGTATGCACAATTGCACTAGCATGTTCCAACCAATTAATTACCTACCCCACGAGTCACACTACGATGGAATGGCAAAAAAGCATCAATCATATAAACAGAGGCTCCACTTGGCTGTAACTTTTGTTACTTGATTTTTGCTTTTGGAAGCAAAGTTTAAAAATATCTTTTATAACCATTTTTGGAGAAACATAATGAAATCAAAGGGAAAAAAATGCACAAGAATAAAAAAAAAAAAAAAAAAAAAAAAAACAAAGGGAGCCTTAAAAATAATTCATGGTGAACCTATGGCTGCTAGATCAAATAAGAAATAAGATATGACAAACCAGAAGCTTGGATGGTAGCTCCAGCTTTTGTAATTGGCTTTCCAACCGGATGATATTCTTCATTTATCTGAATTACCTGCTTTGCAGACGATAATAAAGTAGGGGTTTTGATTTGATCAAACTGCTCAAAATTCTGTTCTACTTTGGAATCATTGAACAGCAAAGCGCTATTACATCCATCAAACCAAAAGCTAGAAATATCAGCAGGGCTGTTAATTAAAGGGCTTAGGAACTCAAAGAGAAAGCCAACGGCCAAGCTGGACCTGTAAGCTGGACTGGCGGTACCTTCTTCAGGTATTACAGTACTTTCAAGTAGCTTAATAGCCTCGTACAAAACACCAACATTTAGCAACTTTGCAGATAGAAAATCCTCAACATTCCTTGCTCTAATCGAATGTTTTGCTCCATAAGCTCCAAAAGCCAACCGACATTTACTTAGTACAATGCCAGCAGAATTTTTGCAAAGAGAAACCTCAGCCAAGAAAGCAGCATTTAAATAAGGAAGTGCATTTCCAATTGGGCGTGGTGCAGCTCGATAGGTCTCATACAACAATTTAGCATATGTCTGGGAAGCAATATCTTTACTTGACTTCCAGAATGGAATTTTAATGCCTAAAAGAACACTTTTGGAAGCTAATGGAGGCCTCCCAAGGAACTCCTCCAGCGTGATATTTTCATGTCTGTCACCAGTCAATATATCAACCATCGTATCCACAGAAAGTAGTATTGTAGCAATATCTGATGGAAAATGTTTCCTCTGGGCCATTATCAAGTTTCCTCCTATACTAGCTGAATTCCTTACAAACCCTGTTGCAATCCTTTCCATATGGTCAGCAAGTTTTTTGAACACCAGTTTACCTTCTAGGTTAATCCCACTTTCATTTTCTTCCTTCAAAGCTTCAATAGCTTTCGAAATTGTCACAGATGCTCCAATTTTAATCCCTGTCTGGTCTTTCCTAATGATTGAAAGCTCTGGAATATATCTCAAATCAATGTACTTGTTATAACGTACTAGTTCCTTGTAATAACCCATTCCTGTGTTACCAACAATGATCTTCGTTGAGGTTCTGTCATTCTCTTCATCCATTTGGAACAAGCTTTGAAGCTGCTCAAGACTAACAGGACTATACCAATGACACCCTTTGGATGCCATATTGAAACCTTCCTTAATTGTCTTCTTTAGAAACTCAGGAAACACATGAGTAGCATCGTTACGATAGTATGGAGGTAATCTACTCAGCTTTACTTCATCACTTTCTCCTTTTTTCCAAAAGGAGTTAAATCCCAAATCCTCCATATCAACATCAGCAGCAAAAGATTTACAGGCATCAACAAGGGGTCGGTAACCAGTACAGCGACAAAGATTTCCTGCAACAGACTTTTCTGCTTCACAAACTGTTAGCTTGGAGAATCCAGGACGTGGTTCTGGCCTATCGGTCTTATCAGCATTAACGAGTGCTGAATATAGAGACACACACATTCCGGGAGTGCAATAACCACATTGAGAAGCATGGAAACCACAAAACCTTTCCTGAATAGGGTGGAACCCATCCTTGCTATTTCCAACTCCCTCGGCAGTTGTGATTGAACATCCATTTATACTGCAAAGTAGTGTGAGGCATGAACTCACAGTAAAATCGTCAACCTTGTCGTGCACAAGGTCATACTTGGACAGCAGGACAACACAAGCACCACAGCCTCCTGTCACACAAGAAATCATACATTTTGCTGGTAGAGTTTAAAAAACTCTAAAATAAATAAATAAATAATATAGGCAAGCTCTAAATTCATACTAGTTTGAGTTGTAAACAAATTCAATACCCACAAAGTAAAACAGTTAACTTGAGGCTGTCGTTCTATAAGGTCCCAAATTATCACAGTAATCTAAGATTCAAAACAACAATTACTTGTATTTCTTTTGCCTTGTGACGGACAAAAACATATGATTAGTCTAAATGAGCAAATAACAAAGACAAAATAGACATAAAACCAGCTTGTTTTGGCAATGGGCATTGTTTCATAAAACTGAAAATTTAGCACTAAATATCTAAGCACTACAATAATTACTGAATTTACATAAGAACAACTGTTTGGCAGATCTTTAAGATTTAGGAATTGGATTCAAGTCAACTTTTCAACAACATATACTGAATGTTTTTATTTATATATAAAAAAAAAAAAAAAACAAAAAAAAAAAAACCCCCACCCCACCCACAAACCACACCATTC
>JBBYHL010000016.1:6815154-6841240 GCA_038381835.1 Adansonia madagascariensis | reverse complement strand
CTTATCACTTATACCATACTTCTTTGGATAATTACATTTTTTATTATCATTTTCTATTTTTCTACTAAAAACATTATTGGAAAAAAATATATTTTTTATCTTTCCTATTTTTTCCTATTTTAATTTTTAATTTTTTCAATTTTCTTTCCATACCGATATGAAAAAGAACTCGAACTTAAAGAAAGGCCTCCATTCATGAATATACCTGAACCCATACCGCCCTGCTGAATCTACATTCAAAGAAAACATGCGGCCTCTTTTCTTCCAAAATGTTCACAAACGCTGCATAAATTATCTACCGAAAAACCCTTAAGGTCTAAGGGCATTGGCCGCCGGCAGAATATTCTTAATCAATCTCCACACGGGTACTTTAACTATTTTGGTTTTTTTTTTTTTTGGTTCATTGAATACTTCAACTTTGTTGATCAGATAAGATTGGCTTAGCTTTGTTACATACTTTGTTCTGGGGGGTTGGGGCCGGAATTCATTAGAAAAGTTGTGCCGCTGCATTGGTCTATTGACTAGAAAAGAATGAACACACACTATAGGACAGAGGGAATTAATAATTACTGTTAATTCATTTACAAATCAATTTCAAAACAAGTTCTGAAATAAACATTCCCAAGGGCAATTCAACTATATATAGATGGCCTCACTGGTGAAAATGATGCCTGCAAAAAAAAAAAAATAACACACACACATACAATAAATCTATCATTATTTCATAATAAATTTTCTTTATTAATTCCGCACATTTCGAGGTAATTTGATTGAAGAGAAAACAGCCAAAGTTTTGCACTATTAAATCCCTGTTGTTTTATCAACAAGAAGCTCATGTTTTTGTTATTTCTTATAATATTCATAATTAATTCAGCCTTGAGACAGTCTGCCATTATCAAGAACTGGTTCTTCAATATGTTTTGATCTTTGACCGAAATTTCTTAGGAGCTTGTACGGGGACATAACTTTGTTCTTATACAAATTTAGTCAAAACGTCCAAATAGACGGTTCATTGTTTTTGAGACAATTCTTATATGATTGTTTTATTGTTATTTTGTCGGTCTATATATAGCTGTCAAATAAGAGTATTAATTTTAAGTTCCCTTTCATGTTCTCTTTGGGTATTTCATATCGGCATTTCTTACTCAGTTAATTCAAGCATGAGAATAATCGTCCAAAATTAAAAAGCATGGTCTCAGCTCTGCACTAATATTTCTCTATTTTGTAATTAAGTCTACGTATCATATACATATAAGCTGTGTAAAAAAAATATAATTCAAATTATTAAGCATATTAAAATCTTAATACAAATGTAGTACATGTATTAATAATTATTATAAATGTATTAATCCATGTTTATTACATTACTTTTATGTTTGTTAAACGTACCGTGTTTATGACATATTTTTACATCTTATTCAAAATTGTCGGGCTTAAAAAAAAACACTCAAAAGCATTTTTCAATTCTAGACTTTGCCGGATTGGATTATAATTAAATTGACCGAGGTTATTAATTTATTTACTAATATGTTAAGCACTATAGAAATTAACATAATATTCTTACAAGATTCTTATGTAGACTTAAAACTTGCATTTCAATATTAGGTAGGAGATACTACAATACAGAAGACGAAAAACAGCTAGTTAATTTCGTACAAAGTTTTGGTAAAAAATTATATAAAAAATGATGAGCAGACAAGGAAATAGCATCCAATATTTTTCTTTGAAAGCCCCGCAATAAGAAAAATAGAACCTAGCTGCATGCATGCCTCAATCTTGACGCCCTCTGAAATATATATAGAACCCTAAATTTCTTGACATTTCACCGATTATTACATTGTAAAGTCGATCGATAGGCAAAAAAAATTAAAAGATATGAAACGTGGAGTGTATTCATGGATGCTACTTTGTTTCTGCCTCTTGGTGCTTCTCACTTGTGGAGAAGCCAACCAGGCTGAAACCCTTCGTAGCTTTCTCAAGTCCAGATCGTCACGAAAGCCAACTCCAGCTGATTCTTTGGCGTGGTTCCGTAAAAAAACTGTGCATTCTTCTAATTACATCCAGCCTCAAGATGGCTCAATGGAGGCTGATAAAATTGGGGCATTGCCTGGACAACCTAACGCAGTGGGTTTTAACCAGTACGCAGGATATGTGACAGTTGATTCTCAAGCTGGCAGAGCACTTTTCTATTATTTTGCTGAGTCCCCAGTGAACTCTTCTGCAAATCCTTTGGTTTTATGGCTCAATGGCGGTATGTATATGTGTGTGTATATATATCAACCAATATGATGCACATAGTTTTACCTGTTAATTATTCTCATCTTGGCACTTTGGGGTGATTTAATTTCTGGCAATTTCAGGACCGGGGTGTTCTTCTTTAACTGGAGCATTGACGGAATTAGGACCTTTCAGAGTAAATAGCGACGGCAAAACACTGTACTTTAACGATTATGCATGGAACAATGGTCAGCAAACTTGACTTACAGCTAAGGATTGCAAAACCCAATTTACTCCACAGGGCGGGACGGTTTTGACAAATGTTTATTTTTTAAAATTATTAATTTGTCCCTTAGCAATATTTTATACATATTAAAATCATATACATATGTATATATACACACTAATAGTATATAATATATATGTATTATATATGCTAAAAAATTAGATAAATTGAATTTATGTTTTATGAATAAATTATAATACTTTTTTTAGAATATTATTTAAAAATAATTAGTAAAAAAAGTAATATAAATCATCATATAATGATTATGAATGTAATCGACATCAATGCAGATGGATATTTTTATCATTTTTATGGAAAAAGTGAACAGAAATAAATAAAGCAATCCAACAGTCCTACTCTATAACCATCCTACTTGTAATTTCTAGCTAATCCCTTGTTCCTCTATTTTATGCAATTTAATTATTATTGAAATTAACCTTTGTATATTATTCTTACTATTTTGATTGAACTTTTGCCCAGTGGCGAATGTGATCTTCTTGGAATCCCCAGCCGGAGTTGGCTTTTCGTATTCGAATACAAGCTCCGATTATGACCACACAGGTGACAAGAGCACTGCCGAGGACGCCTACACATTCCTCGTCAACTGGCTTGAGAGGTTCCCGCAATATAAGACCCGGGACCTTTACATAACCGGAGAGAGTTACGCTGGTCACTATGTGCCTCAGCTTGCTTACACCGTTCTTCTCAACAACAAAAACTCGAATCAAACTCTGATTAATCTTAAAGGCATTGCGGTATGTTGAATTATATATATATATATATATATATACATATAAACGAGTGCAACTTTTTTATACAAAATTAAATGTTCTTGTTGCTGCCTTAACCTAAGACCATTAGGTTAACATATTAACTTGAAAAACAAAATCTATCAAAGTTAAATCAGTTGAACCAGTTAAACACGAGCTTAACCAAGTTGGTTATATATTAAATATATTTAAATTGGTTCAAAATAAAATTTATGTTTATTTAGTCTTTTATTTTTGTTTATAAATTAGTTTTATGCCATCTATGTTATTTTTAAATATTTTTTTATATTTTATGTTTATTTATTCATGAGTATTGACAATATATTAGATACAAACTCTTAGAATTTATAGACAAATATAATTAATAGTCATGGCCCCAAAAATTTAAATTTTTTTGGTAATACATTATATATTTATCTTTTAATAGTCGATCAAATAAATATATTATATATTTATATTTTAATTATTAGCTAAGCTCAATACATTAATTTTTTTTAAAAATTAACTATTTTTTATTTTTATATTCGACTTGACACTACCCTTAGTGAGATTTAATATATTTGAAGTTCGAATCCAGTCATTTATATGTTATAAGGAAGAACTAATATGCAAAAATGTAATAATTTTATCCTAACTTTTATGAGTGATGATAAAAAAAAAAAATCAGGTCGGAAATGGTTGGATTGATGATCGTACTGGGTACTTGGGAGAATATGATTATTTATGGACCCATGCATTAAACTCAGATGAAACGTACAAAGGAATCCACAGGAATTGCCACTATTTTAACCGAACAGATCCACAACAATGTGCTGAGTACATGTACGTGTCGAATGTTGAGGCTGGAAATATAGATTATTACAATATTTATGCCCCACTGTGTCAAGATTATAATTCTTCATCCAAAAAACGCTCGTATGGTCCGGTAAGTGGTACTGCATTTCAATTCATGCCTTATTGTTATATAACCAGACTGAATTTTCGATCGAATTTTTTGTCTCGTCATTCATCATGTCAATCTTGAACACAGCAAAGTGTTTGGAGATTAAAATTTGCTTTTATTACAAAGTCTATAGGGTGTAAGGAATCCTTGATTCTGACCAAACAATTGGAAAGGCAACTTAAATCTTCATTATCTCTTGATTAATTAGCCAAACAATTGGTAATTCTCTCTCTCTTTGTTTCCCAAATTATGTTAATCAGATTCTTTATTTTTACAAAATGCATGAATTCGATAAATATTTGAATATAGATTTACAAGTATAATCTTTTAAATATATGAAAAAAATATTTTAAATATATTGGTATCTTATGTCCACTCTAAATTTGGATAAGGTAGTTCCGGACAACTTTTATGCTCGTAAAGTTCTTAGGTAGTTCTTCTTAACCCACTTCGTAAGTCTAGACCATGTATCTATTTTATTTTGTTATTTCTTTAAAGCTTTCAAGTACTTGACATTGAAATATTTTTCAAGATATTTTCACACCCAAATTTATCGTAACATAGTCATATTGATTCTCATTCCAGGTAAATAGCTTCGATCCATGCTCTGGCAACTATATGTCATCTTATCTGAATATAGAAGAGGTGCAAAATGCTCTCCATGCTAAGCTTTCAAAATGGAATCAATGCAGGTTAAAGTCATCTTTGCTCTTAACTTTATCAATTTTTTTTTTTTTTGGTTATTTGTTTGTTTATTTTGATGTAAACGTCGTATATTTCACTATACCAATGAGCAGCTCATTTTACTGGGCTGATAGCCCGGCTACTGTCTTGCCTATCATCAAGGATCTCATTGCAACTGGTCTAAGAGTTTGGCTATACAGGTATAAAGCTCAATTTCAACTCATACTATATTATTTCACTTTATGGAGCTGATTAAACAGTAAAATCATTGAAATTGAATTGAAAAGTCCAACACTCGCATTGACAATTTAGATATTATTCATATTCGGATGCAAATAAAAAATAATAAGAATAACATAATTGTTAATAACTGTCTGATCTGTTTGATCGAAGATATTATTTCTCAATAGTTTTAAATATTAAAAAATAAAATTAAAAAATTAACAATTAGTTGGAAATTTCAGAAATAAGGGTCAACATTAATTGTAGTACAATCAATTTGAAATGCAATATTTGTAACCAAGAAAGAACAAATTTTTGCAGTGGTGATGTAGATGCAGTTGTGCCAATAACCTCAACCAGGTATGGCATAAACATGCTCAACCTCCCTCTCAAGACTGCTTGGCGTTCATGGTCCAACAATGATGAGGTAATTAAAACAAAAAGAAAATAATCGAAATTTTGGTTGCTTTCATTTGCAAGATAAAAAAGAGTTCTTAACAGCTTTTACTTAATAATATTAAACATAATTACATGAATACATATATTAAAATTTATATAATACGAATTATTAATAACTCAAAATTTATATAAATATAAAATATTTTAAATATGATTATATACAATAAGATATACAAATATATACGAATTACTAAGTCTATTTTCAATTGCTTTGAGTGAGAGTTTGAAAAATTGTTGGAATGGCAAAACAGGTGGGAGGATATGTAGTGGAATATGAAGGTCTGACATTGGTGACAGTGAGAGAAGCTGGACATTTCGTTCCAAGCTACCAACCAGCTCGTGCTCTTACCATGATCTCCTCCTTCCTTCAAGGAGCTCTGCCTCCACCATGATCATTCCTGCACCCTTTCTAGACAAAGTGTGTTCGGAACACGGATTTAAGTTATTGCCGTAGACATAGTTTTAGTAACATGTTTATTATGTTGAAAATATTTTTAAAATAAGTGAAAGAAATAAATAAATAATTAATTAATTAATTAACGAAATATTAGCATATAGGAAGTTATATGATAGTTTTCGTTAAGTTTTAAATAAAAAAAAAATTGATTTAAAGATCAATGGGAAAGGTTTTATATTTATGGGATTTACATCTTATAAATTTTTGAATGAATATAAGCTTTTATTATGAATTACATAAAAGAATTTGTAAACCAATGTAAAGAGATTCGAATACCAATTTTAAAATATTTTCTGTTAAAATTTACAAAAAAAATCAAAATCTCTTAAGTCAAATATTCAAATCTTCTAATTTAAATTTTGACTTATACGTAAGTAATAATTAGTTTCACCTTAACTTCATTCAAATTTTTTTAGAGGTTGCTCTGTCACTTGTGAAATGTTGCACCTATCGAGTACCAAAAGGTGAAAATTCAATGAAAAGATAAATTGATTGGAACAACATTATGAAAGAGTCACAAATATTGATTAAATCTATATAAATAGAGATCAAAATTTTTAACCAAAAAAAATATATATATAATAAGAGAGACATATAAAGAAAGACCATAATTCTAGATTATTTTTCTTTCCTATCATTCTCAATTAAAGTCTCTTAGACTTACTTCACTACAAAAAATTAAGTATAAAAGAAATATTTTATTACTCATTAAAGAGTGCTTAGGGATTTGATTTCATTCAGTGCAAAGTGATTTAAAATATAGGCTTATTGATATTATATCTTATGGTAATTAAACAAGCCCCTCTATCATACCATATATGGTGGGGGTGAATTATGCCTAACAAAAGTGCATTTATAGCACGCCTTAACAATTGGATTCTCTCCTGTTTTTAACTTTTTAATTTTATGCCTATAAGATTTTTTTTAAGAATTTTGCTCATAACATATTGTAAATTATTTATACTATGCGTGTTTTGAATGTGAATGATATATTAAGTTAATATTATTTACTTTAGTATATATAATTTACTATTAAATATTTTTTATATAAAAGAATCAAGTCAACTTTTAGTTAAAAGAATAAAAAATCATATGAAATTTAATCAAAATAAAAGACCCAGTCCTATACATACTTAAGCAAGTATAAGAATTTGTTAAAAACCTAGTGCTACAAATTAAGATTTTTTTTTAGAGAGAGAGAGAGAGAGAGAGAGATAGGATGAGTTTTTGTTTTTTTTGGCTAATTTTCAATTTTTGGGAGGAAATTTGAATTTTGTTATTAAAATAGAGGCACCATGCATCAATTGATTGAGCTAAATGTTAGATAGAATAAGTTTGAAAAATGTTAGTATAAATTATAATTATAAAGCTTTTGATTAAGATTTTGTTAGGATCAAGCACATTTTAAAAAATTTACATAAAAATTAAAACTAAAGTTTTATTACTAAAATAAAATTAAAGATATTGAGGTCTTTTAATTTAAGATATAATTATTTATTAAAAAATTTATTAAAAAATTACTCAATTTTTCAATAACTTTTAATTTTTTTAAAAAAATAAATGCTCATAAAAAATTATTCACTTCTTTTTTAATTTATTGTTCTTTTTAAAATATATATTTTAAAAAAATATATAATCTTTTATTATAAAGTGGCTGTGATAAACTCTAGTCTAGGTTAATTATAAAGGGTTGATTGAAATTAGTGTAAGGTGTTAAGTGATATTAACTCCTTCGATAAATTTATAAAAATATCTTTTAATTTTTTATAAAATATATTTTTTGAAAAAAAATACTTACTTCTTAAAAAATTACTTAAAAAAAAACTACTTTATATAGATTTTTTATTTTTAAATTATTTTATTATGCAATAAATTCTAGGTAGTAATAATGATAAGATAAGATGATTTAAATGAAAATCAAGTATTATTGATTGTTTAAAAAATTAGATTGATTGATTGAATTAAGAATCGGTGAGATTTTTAATATGGTAAAATAAATTTGTTTAATGAATCAATAGAAAATTGATTAGAAATAAAAAAAATTCGTTTGTTATATTTTTTTAATTTTTTAATTCTTGTTTTTTAATTGAAGACCATAATATTAAATTAAATAAATATTTTTATTAATTTTTTATTATATTTGATATTTATTTAATATTAAAATTAATTTTTAAATATATAATTTTTTCTTTTTAAAGTAAAAACCTATGACCCAACTGGATTTCACACTGAATTCTGTTCTTTTGAACTTTGGTACTATTGTGAATGTATAAATTGGGTTCTTCCTCTATTTATTGCAAAAAGAAACATGAAATTCCAAAAAACCCCATTCCAAACATATTTTACCTGTTCTTTCTCCCTGCGGATTGCCTGCCATTGATGCCTCTCTTTCTTTTTATTTAGCTCAATGTCTCTTATGTCTCTTAGACGGATGTTGAGCAAGAAAGTCAAGTGGAAATCTCGTCCAATTTGAGATAAGATACAATTAAAATCACTTCATCAGAAACCCATTTGTATGTTTGTTTCTTTAACTTATCGAAGATTCCTTTTTTTTTTTTTTTTTTTGCATAATCTAGAGTTACAACATCTTAGGAAGGACCTGTTTAGAGATATGATGAAGCTAAGGTTGTCTGGTTTGAGTTGTGGTGTGTGTTCGAATTTCCGGATACCCATTCCACGTTGTTATTCAAATTCAGGATTATCGATAACATCATCCTCCTCCATAGATGTAAAACCCAAAGTTCCTCTCTATCAAAGGCCGCCTTCTTTCTCAGCTTCTCTTTCAGAGCTGACCAAATGGCATAAATGGGCCAAAAATCTAGCTGCCTCGGTTGGCGCCTCATTTGTTAACTTAGACAATGGCCCTGATTCCAGTCTCCTCCGCAGAGAGCTCAATTGGCTTCTACAAGACTCCCTTGAACTCCAAAATCATTCCGTAATACTATCTCGATTGGAATCGGGTAAGGATGAAAATTTGGATGTTAACGTTGCATTAAAAGTGCCATTAGAGGAGCTGTATTGTGTTTGGAGGCAGAGGATTGAAGAGAGGCGACCTTTTCAGTACCTGGTGGGGTGCGAGCATTGGAGAGATTTGGTGTTGAGTGTGCAAGAAGGGGTTCTTATTCCCAGGCCTGAAACTGAAATGATTATTGATTTGGTTGAAGATGTGGCATTGAACGACTCCCCGGAACTGGCACGAGGTTTCTGGGCCGATTTGGGAACCGGTAGCGGTGCTATTGCCATTGCGACCGCAAGGAGTTTAGCAACTCATGGTCATGATCATGGCAGGGTCTTTGCCACCGATTTAAGTCCTGTGGCAGTGGCAGTGGCCGCTTCTAATGTGCAAAGATATGGTCTGCAGGTAACTCATTTCATCACATCACCCAAACTTTTTGTCTTTCTTTCTATTTGTTAACTATTTAGTTCGCAATTAGCATGAAATTAGAAATTGTGGTTATGGGTTAGGGCCCGGTGAAAAAACTTATTTACCTTAATTCGGGTAAGTGTTGGATAAGGTATGTATTGAAAACACGGATATGCTTAATTTTTTTAAAAGCTTTTTCATATTTTTAAAAGATTATGCCTCTTTACCTATGTCCGAATGTGTCACACACGGATACGTTAGATAAAAATGAAGAGTCCAGCTAAAATAAATGCTTCCAAAATTTGTATTATGCACAAAGCAAGATTAATTGTTTGATATTACAAATAAGGGAAAAAAAATTAGAAAGAAAAAAAATCAGTGCCTATTAATCAATCACCGTGACAGTTTGGATAATGTCTTGTGCATGGAAGTCTTAAATTCTTTGTTGCAAAACAAGATGTAGGATGAGCATTTGTAGCGACTGACTAGATAAGTTAGTTCTGTATGATTTATGCAAGACTAGATTACTTGAAACAACTTATTGAAGAAAAAATTGTTTTGTATTCCCAAATAAACAAATTATACTGCCCATCACATCAAGCAAAACATAGCTTGACTTGGATGTAAGTGTCGGACACGGATATGTGTCTGATATGGGTATTTTCAGTCTTTTCCAAATTTTTCCATGAATTTGGAGGGTACTTGTTTGATCATATCTCCATACTCATGTTCAAATATGGCATCAGACATAGGTACTTCAAGAAAAAATGAAGAGTCAGAGCAACATAGGCTCTATCACCGTTGCCTTTGCACCTTTCTGTTCTTTAGCATACTGAGATGTTCAATTTTTATGGTTTACAAATAAGGATGTGGTCGAGGTGAGGAAAGGATCTTGGTTTGAACCACTGAAAGATGTTCGAGGTAAACTTGCTGGTGTTTTGAGTAACCCACCATACATACCGAGTTGTGATATATCTGGCCTACAAGCTGAAGTCGGTCGACATGAACCAAAACTTGCGTTAGATGGTGGTATTAGTGGAACCAATGATCTTTTCCATCTCATTGATGGAGTTGCTTCCATGTTGAAACCCGGAGGATTTTTTGCTTTCGAGGTATGATATTTTGTTTTCCTACAATGGCAACCTTTTATTATATTTCAATATTCCTCCACCGCCCCCCTTCCTTTTGTTTCTTTCGAAATTTTGTTAGCAATTAGCTTTTGTCCATATTCCTCATGAATCCAGATAAGCGTCCGAAATAAATTCAGCTGCTACATCTTGCCACATTAACCACGTTCATGCTGCAGGTTTCTTAGGATATTTTCCAACTTGATGCAGTAAGACATTGTCGCGAAGACCAATATAATAATTCCTTCATGATAATCTTATAACATAATAATTGAATCTTGGCAATTTAAAGAAATCCTTTCTTCATCTGAATCTCGGTCTTAGTAACGCTTTAAGGTCTTTTCTTCCATTTATTTTTCTTTCTAATTGTCTTCCTACAGACAAATGGAGAGAAGCAGTGCAAGTTTCTTGTCGATTACGTTTTAAACGATAAGCCAGGCTGCTTCCGCGATATTAACATAGTATCTGATTTTGCTGGTATCCAACGTTTTGTGATGGGATTTCGTCGATGAATGGTATGATTGGTAAATGCATCTGTTTATCGTCATGAAGAACAGGACACAAGAAAATGGGTCAGTTTTTCCATTAGTTTAATGCATTATTTTTTGGTAAAAACAAACTTGTGATTTCCTTTCCATTGTTAGTAAGCAGCGTTTCCAGGAGGTATAATGTGCATTTATGTCAAATTGGCCTATACTGAGTTCTAATATTGTGTGTGTCCAGCCATTGCCCGTGCTAAGAACTCAATGCCTATTCTGCAAAACTCTTTTAGACTGCTGAAATCATCCAGTGAAAAAGTACCGTATTGAGATCAATTATTAGTTATGTAACTTGGACTCTGTTGCAAGTGTCGGATATTGTATGTATCTTACACAGGTATGTTCAATTTTTTTCAAAACTTTTTTCATGTATTTAAAGGATTTTTAATGGGCCATATCTTCATACCGATGTCTGAAAATTTATTAGATACAAGTGCATTAAAAAAAAATGAAAAGTTAGAGCAACATAGATTATAATACTAATTAGTTAAGGATGTTATATCTTTGTTAGCCGAACTTCATCTTCTCCTAATTAAAATAAGGAAAGTGACATAGTAAAAGTACAAGAACATATAATTTTGATTTTGTCGTTTATTATTAGTTTATTGCAGATGTCACAGTGACCTCGACGAAGTATGGAATTTACTTAACACCTTCAACCTTCCTATCAAAGACTGGATGGTGTCCATGGTCCAACAATGATGAGGTAAAATAAGAAAATGGAAATAATAGCAGTTTGTGCTTCCGTTTACGGGAGAAGAGTTCAACATTTTTTTCACCGCTTTCGGTGAGACTTAAAAATGGTTGGATCGTGGCTGGGTGGCAGAATACGAAGCTCTAACATTTTTGACAGTGAGAAACTCGGGATATGTCTTGTTCTAAACTATCAACCAGGTCTTGTTCTCAGAACAAGAGCTGAATATGAGTGATTTTCAAAAAATTTTCATGTAATAATTAATGTATATGACGATATAGACCATACCAATTTTGTGAGTTGGAAGACAAATTCTACATTACCATCTCAACTTTGCCAAATTAAATTCAGAGAATTTCGAATCCCAAATTTTCCGTCCAGCAAAAGCCTCTAATCATTATCATTATAAAGAGCTCATTTGTTTTTCATTTCCATGAAATTATTGATGATGATTTGTTCACCATCTGCAAATGATAATCCAATTGTTTTTTCCCAAGTTCTCAAGTTTTGAGAACTTTATCTCTTTCAGAAATCACAAGAGGTGTGTGATAATACTATTGTTTTTGGGTAAGAAGGCCTACCCTTGTGCAAATTCTATTGCATCAAAAAATGTCTTCTTTGCATAAAAGATAAATTTTAGGGTTTAGGGTATATAAAGGTAATTGCTTTCTTCTCCTCTGAAAGGAAATGCATTATTAATGGGAACAAGAACAAGTGGGTTCGATGCTACCAGCAGTGGCCAACTTATGGCTGCGCTCCCAAGTATCCACAAGGTTAGCGTGTTCATGGGGAACATGCCGGGGATGTTTCTCCCTTTTGTCTCCCTTTATCTGCTTTAGTGCATGCTTAAGAGCGGGCAACAAAGCCTCCATGCATTCTGCAACTGCATTTGGATTCCCAGGCATATTGATAATCTGGATAACATGATATCATTAGAAACATGTATCGTAAAAGAACATGTTGGTGATCTCAATACAATGATAGCATCAGAAACATGTCTTGTAAAAGAATGGTACAAATAACAATTCCTAGTTTTCACATAATATGGCTTGGTTTTTCGATTTCTCCCTAAGCACACCACACTGTAAGCGCAAAATTCCACTAGAGAATTAACCACATCAGATGAAAGCATATCGACATGTCAATCATCTCTATCAGCTAAAGTTAAGTCACCCTTATAATCAAGTAAATTAAATTCATATAGCTAAACATTTATTGTACTTAATCTATAGCAAACCCCTTTAATGGCAGCCCCCATCTTTGGACCTTTTATGCTTTACCCTTGCAACTTAAGGGAATCAAGAAGTTACACCGACACGGCACACACAATACCTACTTAAGTCCAGAGCAACATAGCCTATTCCTACCAAGTTATAATCCAGAAAAACAATTATCATACCAATGTAAGAGAAGATTAAATACAAATTCCGTGGGACGAAGCAAAATAGATGATGTAATCAACTGCAAGGATAACAATTATAACATCAATCTTACCAATGTTGACCCTCTTATTCCTGCTGCTGAGCGTGAGAGCATAGCAAATGGTGTTACCTATTTCCAATAAGAAAATTGGTTAGAAATCATACTCATAACCTTTAAAAAAGGAAAAAAAAAGAATGGGGCAAGTTTACAGGTGACATTCTCATAACAGTACTCAAAATGTTGTATGACATCATATGTAATGTATGTATGTAGGAAAAAAAATCTTAGATATATGCAATAATATGCTTCTTCCGCGTGAAAATGTGATTAAATCAACCATTTTCTGCATAAGAAGGAAGAAAAATATCAGTTCACCGTATGATGGTTTTTTATAGTTAATTTCTTCAAATATGCCCCAGAGACTGAAGATTTGACAACAAGCAGATAATTGCAAAGACAATCTGCATTATCTCATTGCATGTCACGGAGAAGATGTAAATATGGTTTGCACATTAAGCCTTTCATGAAGCATCTACGGCCTAAACTGCAGTCAACGCAATTAGGATACTTAACAAACAACAAATCACATGTGGAATTGAGAACCTGTTATGCAATAAACACAGCCATAGCCTGAAAGTCAATAAAATATCATAAGATATTATAAGGCTATCCCATATCAGCAACATGCAAATAAGCTGTCCAAGGACTGGCATATCAGCTCAAGCCTGCAAGCTTGATTGTGCTGGCTTGTACATGCCAAGGAAGTTTCTATTCCAATTAGCTCTCATCTCTCACCATGAATGTTGTGGGATTTTTTTTTATTAGATAGATTGCTTGGTTCAATATGTATACATTTTCTCATCGGAAATGAGTAAGTCAATTTCAATCTTTCAGCAAGATCTACCACATATTCTCATGGATATTGTTTATATGAGCTGGTAGCTTCATTGAATTGATATAGGCTGCACTTTAGGCTGGCTAGGCCTGGGAAAGCATTAAATGCTGCTAATATATAGAAGAAAGAAAAAATTAAAAAGGAGTTCTAAATTAATTTTATGGCAAAATTTGGTTTAGTACCTTCAAACTCTCTTGCATCATGACATACAGAAGACCAGGTGTTTCTTTTTCAATTAACTCTTTGGTTGCTTCAGGGGTCACATCCCTTGGGGTGAAGCCAGTGCCACCTTAATGAAGACGATACAAATTTGAGAAAGGAGTGAAAATAAATAGAACCAACAAGGAAATCTCTACATCCGACCAAGAAAAAGGAGGCTGGAAAGGACAAAGAAACTCACCAAGTGTAAGGATAAGGTCCATTTTATCAATATCACTCCATTTCTGCAGAACTTCCTTGATCTTTCCCACATCATCTGAAACCACACCTGTAGCAACTACCTTCGCTCCTCCTAACTTTTCCGATGAAGAATTTACAACAGATATTGCCCTAGGCCCACTGCAATTTCATAATCATTCAACAAATTGTTAGACAAACTTTAAGAGCAGCCAAATATGAAGGATATGGGGTAAGGAAGGAAGAAAAACCTTCTGGAACATATTCAAAAAACAAATGTCCTATTCAGAAATCATGCTCTGTGATAAAGGATAAAAGGATGGAAGTGGCAGCGGAGCAACCACCTATTTACTTCAACTTTAACCAAGTAACTCGCAACAATTCCTAAGAATCAGTTAATTATATATAGGTCATATTGCCAATGTAAACAACTTGCAATTGCTGCATCTTGAAGAAGGTTTCTGGTCCGAGATCAATAGATAAAACCATTAATGGGAAGAGTTAAAAGTGCTTTGACATTGATGGTTAGCTTCAGGACAAATTTGTGAAATGCGACCAAGAAAACGATAGAAAATATGTGACCTTTATGCAAAAAATCTACATGCAAAAATGTACTTTTGCTACATCTAAATGTTGCTGCAAAGCGTTCAGTATTCCCATTTCTCACTTTGTCATGGGACAATATCAACTTTGCTTGTTTGCTTTAGCATCAAATATGTGACCTTTATGAAACAATTATTCAAAGGTGTATCTAGATGCATTTAAACTGAGAGCCTGATTAATCCATTCACTTTTGAAGGCCATTGATAGAAAAAAAAAAAAGTCACAAGATAAACTTTGCCAGGGATCTACGTGATCGACCCCAGACAAACATTTGGCTCTATATTGTAGCAGAATTTTCACCCAGTTCATATCTAACTAGAATACTGTGGAACATCAACTCTGCTTTATCACTTTAGCATCCATAAAGTGACCACTTTGACAAACTTGATCAAAGTGGTGTATCTGGATGCTTTTTGTTGAACAATAAAGCTTTATAATCTCACTCTTCAGCATACAGGGATTGCAGAGGTAGAAGGATGAGATGTTTAAGAATCGGTGGATATATTGTGGCTAGGAGTGACATGACCAGCAAAATACATAAATAGGACGAATATTTCACAACTCCCAAATGCAAGCAGTCACAGTCCTAGCACATTTAGATTCAGATGGCATTAAAGTAAAAACAAATTCCAAATAACAATTGATCCAGAATCAAATATCCTAAAGAAAATTATCTGAAAATTATCGTAACTCAAGTTTTCTATGTAAATGGCTGTAGCCTTCGGAATCTGGTTTTCAAATTGGGAAAAAAAAAAAAAGGATTGTCTTGAGACTTCACACTTTCCTCTATAGAAAATACATGAGGAACTTAACCCAGGAATGATTCAATATTTGAAGAAGCAATATGCAACAACATACCTTCGATCAGGGCCAGCACCTGATGCAACAGTATCACTCACTGTAAGAACAGCTACTTTGAACTGAGCATCCTTATATCCATCAGCCATTATTTCATTCGACATGCTTTTATGTAGCGTAGTACTTGAACCTGAATCTGATGATAATGCGGCTTTGCTCAATGCAGTATCGCTTAAATCAGAAATTACAATGGCTGAGACAGAACTTCCAGCAGTAATAACTCTCCCTGTTGCTGGCAACTCGAGCAAAGCATTAGCTGACTTCATACTCAAAAGCCGACTACTCATTTGGTGGCCAGTGCTATCAGCAACGAATCTAAAATCCAAAAGAAAAAATTGCCTCTTAACACAATTACAATAGCGTTCAACGTAGACACTTAAAGAGTAAATTAGGTCCAAGAAGGATCTAACTTAACAAAATTTCAAAAAGTTTACCCAGGACTGCCTGATCCATCATTAACCACCCATCTGATAGTTGCACGATGAAATTCTGGCCGGTTTGGATCTGTCTTTATTGGTTGTTGAAGTCGTGCTTGCACTCTGTACAACAAACAGAAGGGAAACAAGATAGTCACAAATCAAATCTGGTGTCCATTATACTTAATTTTAATAAATAGGCAACCAGCAACAGAAAGAGGCAACAAAAATAGAACAATTTACTGGAAGTTTCAGCAACCTCAAAAGATGTGGATTTGCCCATCCTGCTAGGAGGCGTATGGTTGGGACCACAAAGAGATGGAAACAAACTAGACAGCTAACTGGATTTCCAGGTAAACCAAATGCAAGAACTTTGTTCACTGATGCATTGTCTGCCCGGTTTAAATGTATCTCTGCAAATGTCAATGGTTTCCCTGGTTTCATGCAAACCTGTCAAGGAAATCAATCCAAACAAAGTTAACATAGATGTCTACTTGATAATGCTCAGGATATCATATAAAAATATAAAGCTTGAAGACAATTAGGAACACAGAACTGAAAATTTTGGCCTGACCATACAAAAGTAAATTTTCTCATGAAGAAATCACATGGAAAATGACCTTGCTGAAATGCATTGTCCCTTTCTTTTCAAGCAGGGGCATGATGAAATCCTTATCTCCCATGGAAACACCCCCAGAAGTCAGAAGAATATTAATCCCTGAAGAAAAAGCATTATCCAAGACCCTATCCAGTTCTTCTTTATCATCTCCGACTATACCAAGGTCACGCACTGTGCACTGATGCTGTGTTGCAGCTGCCAATAACATTGCACGGTTGGAATCCCTAACCTGCACAAGACATCGGGCAGCCTAAGAGATGTCTCAATGGAAATTCACAGGAAAAAAAACAAAGGAGCTCATCCATGAAAACAAGTGCTGGGGAAAATCCACAAGAAAAGGGGGAAACAGGAAGAGAGAGCAACAAAGACAGAGAATGCTCATTATCTTTCCTAGATATGGCCCATGTTAAAAGTCATTTCTATTGAATAAAGACCAATCTTAAGATAACTACAGATTAGTTGTGACAACTAGCATATTCAGGCCTCAAAGGTTTATTCCTAAGTTGCTTTACTAGCATTCCATGCGTGGTTACATGTAATCTCACTATCACCATGGTTGCCAACATCATCAAACTCTCCAGCCATTTGCGCCAAGAATATATTTTCTATAACAAATCAAATCATACCAGCCCTACTTCAGATTCAGTTTTTCTTTTCTTCTTTGTTTCCCAGTTTTGGGGCAAGGGAGTTGCTTGGGGAAGACCATGAAGCCTTCAAGCCTAAATCCTTTTGTGAATTTAACCTTATGCAAATTTTGTATTGGGAAGCTGAATAATCTGCACAATGAACTTCTCAGATAGTCCGATGATACCTGGCCACGACTTAGGGACCCTGTTGTTGGCTCTACAAGTTCATCTCCAGTAGAAAGTACAGCAATTGTTGGCATAGGTTGCACCTGCAAAAGCAGCCATTACCCTTCAGATTATGCAAAATTATTAAAACAAAAAACAGTGGGCAATATAGTACCTTCACCATCGTAACGCCCACTGTAGCAAGTAGTCCCACTTCTGAAGCACCAATTCTTTCACCAGATTTTAAAACTACTGCATCTTTCTGAATGTCACATCCCTGCAAAACAGATGCTTATTTGAGCTTTTGAAATAAAAGAAAGCAAAGACATGCAAAGTTATCTCAGATCAAGTACATTAACATTAGAAACTACACGCAGCTGGACAGTCAAGTGCTCTGTGTTCTGCTTCTTCTCCATTTTTCTATTTCACTACAGAAAAACAGGTCAGGTCAACTAATACGGAAGGTGTGAAGCCAGGGAAGTTTAACTTCATTCCAATTCTCCACCAAGCTAGGAAACCATTAGGTTTTACAAGGACTGTCAGCATGTCAAAATAAGGCTCTCAGCTTTAAATGCTAAGATTTAAAATTTTCAAACAACAAATACTGCCATAAACTACCTCTAACTGCACAGAAAACTGCATAAACTCACTCATATTAAAAATGTTGGGCCAAACCCACAAACCTAAATAGCGCAGATCTTGAATTATGAGCCACCTCACCAGTAAATACACATTCATAAAGCTCAAATAAGGTACATTCTCCACGGAGACCTTAGGCAATAGAACCAATTTTCCCATGTACCTTTTAAACACTTCCAGATGGCTGTAAATAACTAAATATTGACTGCAAACATATCACTTCAAGCTTCACAATCATTTATTCAGTTGTTTTGTAACAACTATCAAGGACTTTGGGGAAGTAGCAAAACAGCCAAATTTATCATAGAGAAGAGGGATGGTTCGGAGCAGAAAAAAGGATAAGGAAGGATGATACAGCGAAGAGAAAAGGAAAGTAAACAAATAAAGTGGAACTAATGATGTCATACCATCGGACGAATATCAACACCTTTGCTAGTTTGCACAAATATTCTTACACGCTTTGTTTCAGAAGGATCTTTAATCTGTTCAGTGTCCTCAACTTGGACAACTGCATCAGCACCATCAGGTATTGGTCCTGAGGGGCAAAAAAAGTGCAAAAAGGAGAAAATTTTTAGAAAAAGTAAAGTTTAAAACAATATGCTGAAACTGGTTAAATTTTAAGGCACAATTTAAACATATTTGAATCTCAATGTCATCATACGATGCCCTAAAATTAGAAGAAGAAGCCCCCTTTTAACTTAAATTATTGTCAATCTCATTTTTTTTGAAATATATGATCACACTTAAGATCATGTTTTTAAGAGCTTTATCATTTGACGAAAGACAACAATTAGTTGCCATTCAAGAAGCAATGTTATGTTTACACAGATTATCTATTTATATGAACAGTATGCCCCATAATGAAATAAAGATTAACTAAAAAAGAATGGACATATATAGTTTACCCACAAACAGCCTACATGCATGCTTTTTTTTCATTAGCTTATATTGGCCCCGTTTTGCAGACCTGAGTTGGTTATATGAATGATATGCCCCATCATGAAATAAAGATTAATTAAAAATGAATGGACACATATAGGTTACCCACAAACAGCCTACATGCATTTTTTTTTTCCCATTAGCTTATAATGGGTCCCTTTTGCAGACCTGAATTTGTTTTCAATTGTAAAGAAAGTTACTTTCAGC
This sequence comes from Adansonia madagascariensis, assembly GCA_038381835.1. Classification (NCBI taxonomy): domain Eukaryota; kingdom Viridiplantae; phylum Streptophyta; class Magnoliopsida; order Malvales; family Malvaceae; genus Adansonia; species Adansonia madagascariensis. Next base: position 6,821,693 of record JBBYHL010000016.1, on the reverse strand, counting down.
AGCAGGCTTACACATTCACAAAGGTCATAACTTTGGATAAATAAACCTCCAAAGTAAAGTAATTATACAGCTAAGTTATTTAAATTTATTCAAATAGCGTTTGACAGATCAATATATCATTATTGCACATGGAATGGCAATCGTCCACAAAACTACAGAAGATAACAGGATCCGTTCGTGTCCATATAATTACAGGAAGAATAGACTTAACCTCCAGTTGTCACATACGCAACAGTTCCAGGAGTCACTGTGACACCAACCCCATCATCTCCAGCTCTAGATTCAGTTATTACAGGATACTCACCAGGGCCATCCGAAGCAATCACAGCATAACCATCCTGCAAGGCATATATGTGACAGAAGTCTCAGTATATATTCATATAATTCCGACTACAAATCCACACCTTGTTTCTTCCTTCAAATTAGGTTCTTAAACACAAGGGAATATGCTCTATAACAGAAATATAACTTCATCCACTATTCCAATGCCCTGCCAAGTAAGTTTCATCCTAAATCCAAATAATAATAATAATAAAACCAAAACGCAAAGGCATTTATAAATAAAGCAAAGAAATTGCAAGATGATCAATCCTGCAACTTTTATATAAAAAACTAAATAACCTAATTGCATATTAGAAAATTTTAACTCAAAAAGACAACATTTTGCCCTTCAAACCAAAAACTAACCGATACCCAAGTGCCTATTCAATCTATACAACTGAAAATACCAATCAAAGCACCATAAAACTACCCATTTAAACTTCTCAAAATTTGTTTCTTGTTTTTAAAAAGAAATGTTTGAATTTTGGAGCGAACCTTAATTGACGCTGGATAAGGAGGCAAAGGGTCACGAGCAACGACATCTTGAGCCAAAACTTTTCCGAGAGCTTGGTGAAGAGGGACGGTGACAGGTGGCAGTTTCTGGGCAACACTCAACACAATTTGAAGAGCTTTGTCGGCCGAGATCATCATTCTGGATGGGTGATTGCTACCGCAAGTGACGCTGAAGCTATCCACTATTTCCAACGCTTTTATAGTATACAAGAGACAAAACAGAGTGCGATCAGACAACTCAGACAAGAGTGAGGAGTTGGTGTCAATGGTGGTGGCTATTGGTGACTGGATAAAAAAATTTGAAATAGGTTGTTTGGACACAAGGACATTTGTAACCAAACAGCTAGCATAACTGTATTTCTCTCCTTTTCTTAACTCTTTACTTTCTAATTCTGCTCTTGCATTTAATTTAATTTCCGTACAAAACGTTAAAAAAAAAAAGGCAATTTTTTGGGGGGAGGGAGAAAAAAATTATCATTCACGGTTTGGTAAACAAAAAATCAGTTTCTTTCTTTGCGGACTGGCGACAGCGAAACGGCAATGGAAAAGAACGAGGATGAGCAGCAGCAGCAGCGGTAAGAAGAAGAATAACCGGTAAATCCATGGAAAGTCTGAGCCAAAAGACAGATGAAAGACCGATTACGACAAGCTCATTCACAAATTCGGCTGTCAAAGGCTCGATCAATCCTTCGACGACCGCGTCCAACTCCTCAACGTCTTACTCGGAAGTGGCGTTTTCTTCCCCCATCGAGATTTCAATGAAATTTTGGATACCTACGACCTGGAGGACAATTTACTTCTATATCAGTCGAGGACCTTCTTCTGAAGCTTCGCATTTGGGCCATTGATTTCTTTTATGTTCACCGAAAGTGACTTCTTTTACTTTTCTCTTTTACATTAATCAGCCAGCATAAATGAAAAAGTGAATTTTTTTTTTTTTTTTTTTTTGTAATTGGGGACAATTTATTAATTAAAGGTTCACTAGAAATATGATTCAAATCAATTACAAATAGAAATTAGTTTGTCTGTTAGTAAGTAATTGTTTTCTAAATACAAACTATGGATTACAGAACAATACGAGATTCAGATGATGAAGAGAATTTATTGCCAACATTCAAATTGGATTCAATTGATGAAATAATCAAGTAGATAGTTTGGAGTTTCTTGCAGTAAATAGATGCATAAAAAGGCTATCGTTTGTGACAAATGCAGGACATTATTCATCAAAAACAAAGTGAAATACCCAGAGCCCGCAAAGTCAAAAGAACATTGGTTTTCTAGATTACTCGAGCTTTGTTGGTTGCCATGATTGATACCTTTTCCAGTCTCTCTGACCAGGATTAAGTGCATGCCCTTTAGAATGGTAGATAAACTCCTTACCCTTACCAGATAAGTTCTCCTTGTGCTCAACCCCATACCTCTTAGGTTTTAGCATCAAAAGCTGCCCCCCAAAAAAAAAAAAAGTTTTAATAGGCCTGACAATTTGTGTATTTATTTCATATTCCTGTGTTTTTGTGTCATAATTGTCTATAAGGTAAAATATATTTATATGAATTTTGACACATTAATAATTTCATTTTATATAGATTTTGTCATGTTTTCATGTCCGCAATTTTTTTTGTGTTATACCATGTTTTATATCGTGTTTTAATTATTTTTTTCGTGTCGTGATCATATCATGTCTATTGTTGCCGGGTCTAATTGTTAAGCACACATGTTATGTAATATATCATAGTCAAAAAAGGACTTGCCTCATCTCCTGTGTGATCAGTTATGCAGTGAAGCCAACCATGCCATTCTGGCGGTACCTGAGAAGCATCATAACGATCCTTTTTCGCATATTCAACCCACCTGTGTCTCCCTACAAATGCCACAAATAGCATGCCTCAGCAATAAACATAAATAGAGATAATGACCTCTTGTTAAGTACACTCAGGGAGGCAATGTCTACTGCTTACAAAAAGTTGATTGTCATAAGTAAAAACATCCATGCATGCATGCAAGACAGGGAAACATGAAAATTGAAGATTCAGGAATGTAGCTGAAGGGACAATATTTTTTATTGATTGAGGGCATTCATGTTTTTAAAGCTCATGCGTGCACAAAAATAAAATCCAATTCTCGTTCTAGCAATTATTTCCAGAACAAAGTTCTTTTTCACCACTATCTTGTTGTGCATTTTCAACATGTAGATTATAGAAAAAGAAAAGGAAAGCTAACCAGACTGTGTGTCCCCAAGTTTCTCATAATACTTATTGCCGAATTTATCAACACCCACAACTGTTGCCCCTATGTTATGGATTTTTGTTTGCCTGTATCAATCAAGCAAATCTCTATCAACGATGCAATAAATAATAATGATGAATATAAGCAAAATAACTTCGAAACTCAAAGATTATTTGGATGTAAGAAAACGACATATAGAACTCCAAAGGATTGAAGAACAGGTAAGAATAAAATAAAACCAAAATCATTTTATTCTTAAAAAAAAAAAAATCAAACTACAAAAAATAGTAAAAATAGGAATACCAAAATATAGAGCAGCTAATCTATAGGAAAACATGATGGCCAAAAAAAAAAAACCTATAGTCAAAGATGACTGCCAAGACCATATAAGTGCGTGAAAGCCCCCATAGACCTAACTATACATGCTTAGTGTTCTCTTCCTGACAAGCAATCAACCAGCTAGAAGGTAGCTTCACTCAAGTTTAGCTTGTCCCGATAATTAGAACAATGACAGGGGCACAAAAGCAGGTCCACTATCAAATATTACGGGAAGTTGACCTTCTTGACCACCAAGACAAGCACATCTTTTTTTGAAAAAAGGGACTGCAAATATCACTACTTCAGTTTGATAACTTTTCTGGAACCAGTAGACGATATCTAGACTACATAGTAAATAGCTTTCCCCCACAATCATACGTGGCTTTTCTTCACCACCATATTCATATGCTACTGTTAAGGGCAAAGAAAGCCAGCGTAATTCAGAAACTCACGATATGGGTAAATCCTTCTGATACATACACAAACATATAGCTACATCATGCCTGTGCAAAGAAATATTTTAAGAAGGGTTCTAAGTGAAGAATGATGTAGCTTGAGGAGAAGCAACCTAACTAGCCCAATAAAATTGCATGAGCTATTCATGCCCTGTTTGATCACAACTTACAAGCAATGCTTCTTGACTTTGCATTCCAGCAGATAAACATGTCTTATGAAACCAGAAAATAAGAGAGATTAATATAATTCTATGAAATTTCTCACAAATATGCCATTCATATTTCAAAAATTTATTCTTAAGAAAATGACACTAGAGAGCAAAATGTGAGACCAAACGCAATGTGAACAATGATTAAGAAGTCAAGTTGTCCAATTTAAGGGCAATGAAACTGCAATAGTAGACAGAGCATGCTAGTTTGCAGATTGGCATGCCAATACAGATATTGTTGATAACATTAACTTATGTATGCAAAGGCAACCTAGGATGTCACTTTCCATGAAAGACCACCGAAGCAAGATGTCTGTAAATAAAGCATGCTGCACTTATAGAAGAGCTTAAGAGTTTCTGCTCATTTCTTTGCAGTAAGGAATCAGAATTGATCTAAGATCTTAAGGTTGTATGAGATTGATGAAAATATCCTGTCCTTACGTCCAAGATCATACGAAATACAGAAGGTTGAATAGCCAACACTGGAAAGTGCTGCAAACATTTTCTATCATTCTCACAACGTTCTGGTATGTCAAAGGACAATGTCAGGTTAGGAGTCTGGACCTGATTACATTTAGTTGTAACTGATGAAACAGTTAATTGTAATTCAAAGCCAGCACAAACATGGCAAGTTTTCTTTCGTGCAAGCACAAAATTTGCAGTAAAAACTACCCTATCACTTGTTGCCTACCTCAAATCTAAATCAGCATTCAAAACTTCTTCACAATCAAGAAAAGTACCAAGGGGATTATTCATCTCTTCCCATCATATGTGAAGCAAGTAACATGGATTAGACCCAAAGGAGCTGTGATTATCCTAATGTTTCCAAACAGTAAGGGTTAAAAGAAACATATTACACGTGGTTTATCAGTAAATTCTGTTTCTAATCGCAAAATATCTTCCCCTTTTTCCCCACTACTTTTCCTGCAGGCACTGAATGTCCTTTTAAGTTGTAGATTTAGAATCATAAAGTCAAAAACGTTTCATTGAAACTTGATAACATTGCTAGCTCCATGTTTTTCCCCATAAATTAAGCAGATTGCCAATCATTTCCAAGTCCTTCTGGGGTAACTTAAACTTTAGAAATTGTTAAAGGTTCTTTTTTCGTTCTGTTTATTTAAGTCTTGTGAACTGAAACCAATAAAAAGAAGAATTGGATGGCCATATCCAAATGATATTCTGGCTGCAAATTACTTACCCTAATTACAAATTTATTAAAATTTCACTTTCAATTATCTACTAAATCATTTAGAGAGAGGGAGAGAGTTTCAAGTAAAAAAGAGCTGGCGATTATTAAGAAAGGGAATCTGACTTACAGAAGGTTTCCATCGAAGATGCATTTCCTGATCCAAAATAAATGAATAATAAGTAAAATGTGTCAAATTACTAGTAAAGAATAATGTAAAAAAAAAAAATTTCATTTCTTAATCGAAAAATTAATAGAAGTATGAAGAAAACCAAATGATAAAAAATTAAAAATAAAAATAAAAAGAGGAAGAGAGTAGATTACGAACGTGAAGCCGTCTTCCTTAAGCTCCCTTAAGAATGTGCGGAGACCTCTCTCTCTTATCGCCTGCAACGTGCTCTTCACCACCGCCGTCGCCATCTTCACCTCTCTCTCGCTCTCGACCCGCCTCCTTTTTCACTTTCCCGTCTTCGGTATCCAAAAAAAAATACCTTGTAGGTTTTCTGAAAAAAAAAAAAAAAGTTCTAATTTTATTTTATTTTATTCCAATAACTATGTAGGGCTGAAGATTTCTCCAAATAATTTTTTTCCCTTCATCTCCCTCCACTTTTATAAAATTGAAGGCCTTTTTTATTTTTTTTATAATTATATAGAACGAAAATAAATAAAAATTTTAATAATTTAATTAAAATTTTATAATTACTAGACTAAATTAATCCATTATTTAAAAAATTTTAAATTTTAGATTTCTTATTCAAATTCAAATAAAGCTTGGCTCGACACGATCTGAAAGTCAGAATTAATATTTAAATATTAATATAAAATTTAAATATATTTTTATATTAATATTAATATATTTTTATAATTAAATTTAATTAACTTGTAATTAATTTTTAATAATTTTATAAGTAAAAATTTTAAAAATTAAAATATAATTTTATATTTTTAAGTAAAGGTGTTTATGAGTCAGACTGGGCCAATCCGTAACCCAAAAAAAAAAAATTAGATTTCTTGTATAAACCTAAATAAGGTGAGATTTGGTTTGAAAGCTTGAATTATTATTTAAATATAATTAAAATTTAAATAAAAATATTTTTTGTTATCAATAGTAATATGGGTCAGCCCAACTTAACCCGAATTAAGAAGACTTATGTCCACATACCAAGCCACATTAAGAAAACCTACGTCCGAGGCCCGGCTTGGAATTGGATATAGGTTTTCTTAATTCTCGTTGACTCGATTGGCTTGTATCATTATTTAATAATATTTTAATTAAATTAAATTATAAAAAAATTTAATTTTTTATTAATA
>JBBYHL010000016.1:6786066-6804109 GCA_038381835.1 Adansonia madagascariensis | reverse complement strand
GATTCTTTGTGCATTAAAGTAAAGTCGTTCATCTTGATCAACAATGGCTGGAGGTATGTTTAATTAAATTTTACATAACCAGCATCAGCTTTAGGTAAGACCAACTTGCCAATCCTCAATCCCTCGGTTTCATACATGGTGTAGCACTGAAGATTGAGCTCGTCTTCGCTGGGCTTCGGAAATAAGAAGGCTGGACGATATGCATCCCCCACGGCAGCCAGTGCCTTCTCCCTGTCGCGCTAGGCATGGGCTAGTTGAGTACGGAGCTGGGCAATCTTAGCCTCGTGCCTCATCATCAGGCTCTTCTGAGCGGCAGTGAACATTCATCTGCAGCTGAAAGTTCTGTACAGTGACCTCCTGTACTCCCTGGTCCTCCCTGACCTAGCGGCCGAGCAGCTTTGCCTTCTGATGCTCGGAGTATTGCGCTCGCTATCCCGCGGATGACCTCAGGTATTTGGGGAACTTGACAACATCCCCAAAAGTCGCCAAGCCTGGCATCTCAATGACGTTCTCCCTGATGGCTAGGTCAAGAGCCCCTCCCTGATTCGGCGATCCTTGTGCCTCGTGAACTGCTTCGCCATCTTCAGGGTATTGCTTGGTGGTAAAGCCTGCGCCATAGACGGCGTCGGCGGTGAATATTGCGGCGTCAAAACTATGTTCGATGAACTGAGCGGTTGCCTCAGTGATCTGGGCCTAGCTTCATCAGGGCTGAGATAGCCAACAAATACTAACTGTGCATCATTCTGTGCCTGCCCGACAGTTGCAGCTTCACCTAATGCCTGCCCTGCGGTGATAGTAACACCTGGAGGTGGAAGTGCTGCCGTTCCTGCAAAACAAAGTTACTTGAAGAGTAAAGAGATAGATGGCCAAAAAATAATAATATATAAAAGGGAAAGGGAAACAAAGGTTGCGAATAAAAGCAAATGAAAATACTTTAGTATTCTGTCGATTAAATTAATTTCAATTAATTACCCCTTTGGATGCTTTAAGTCAGAGTTTTTTTATCAACCAATTTGTTTATCGTAAGAAGTCTCTGTTTTCTAGATGTACTTGGAAATAGAAATAAAAAATGCTAGCTTTTTGACTCAATCCTGGGGAGTTGGGTTGGGACTATCTTTATCAAAGCGTTTAACTGCTTAGGGTTTTCATAGTTTGTTTCTAGCCTGGTTATCAATATGTGTTCCTATTACTCCTAAATTTTCTACCGCAATCAATGGTGGTTTAGGGGGCCAAAAGTATTATAGTCACTCACTTCGTCTATTTGTCTTAGTTATGGATTCTCTATCAAGAATCTTGAATGCTTACGCAATGGAAGGTAAATTGCGGGTTATAACCCCCTTTGCTCTAAGGTTGAACTCAGCACCCATTTCTCCTTATTCGACGACTTGATCGTTTATACTGATGGGATCTTTGAACTCTGTTGTTTATCTTCATTCTTCAGTCTATTTCTGCAACTATATTTTATTTCCTTTCAGGTTTGCCATTGAATCGTGCAAAAAAAAGAATAATACAGTGCTGGCGTGCCCTTTGATGCGCTCTCTTTACTGGCAAAAGTAATAGAAAAAGATTGTTGATCCTTTAGTGTGAAATATAACACAAAGAATTAACGGTTGGGCATCCGAACATCTTATACATCTCTCATGCCGGAAGATTTACTCTCATCAAATCAGTTATACGTTATGACATTGTAAGTATTAGATACCAATGATCAATAGGAATATATTTAATTATTTTTAAAGTTTTTTATAAAGATCGTACTTTTATATTTATGTTTTAAATACGAATATATTTAAAATTTTTTAAAATTTTATATATATATATAATTTTAAAAGATCATATTTTAATATTTTGTAAAATGATTCTCTACCATGGCTTCATGTAAGTCATTCCCATAAATTCTTATACATTTATATATGATTCATCATCTTTTTTATATATATTTTCCTTAATCAATTTACAAACAATTTTACAATAAAAAATTAAAATATAATACGACACAAAAATAACATAAATATATTAAATCATATATATAATATAATATAACAAGATGCATGCTAACTAGATAAATTTTCAAATATATCGTATTTAAATTAAAAATAATTTTTTATCAAATTCTAAATTTTAACAAAATTATCAAGATATTTATCTAAAAAATTCAAAAACAATCAAGTATTCTAAGATGTATATTTCAAAATTTTAACTCAAAAGTTAATGTATAGAAAACAATATATATATATTTTTTACCAAAGTGAAATCAAATCCAATGGCCATTATTAAAATTTTTTTAACTCAATTTTTTTTAGTAAAAATCTTATTAAAATAAAAAACTGAAGAATGTAATCAACTATTTAAGGTATTTATATTTTTTCCATAAATTATTCACTTTTTGTTAAATTAAAATAAATTTTAGTCTCTCCATCATGGTAATTTTTTAATTAAAAATGTAAAGATTTCATATCAATATAAAATACGTAACCATAATTTTAGTATTACAATTTTATTTCTTATTTCATTAATTTCTCTATAAAAATAATTCAAGAGTAGTTTTTTATATTAAAAAATTGATAATAACATAATTCACTCTTGAAAGCAACATAATTAAATAGATATAATTTATCCAAAAAACATTGTTATGGCTGCACAAGGCTATCGATTTAATTGCAAAAAGAGCTCTAACTTAAAATTATCTTAACTTATTTACTAATAAAATTTTTAACTTGAAATTACGTATTTTTTGTGTGATATATAAAAATTATGAAGAGAAAATGGAAATAAAATAAATCGCATGTAATTGATTTGTATATTATATTGTTAATTTAAAAAAATCAATAAACTAATTAATATTTATGCCTTTAACATTTCTAACAGCATAAATATATATATATATATATAAAACAAATAAATATAAATTATTTTCTTAATCCAATATAAAAATTGACATGAAATATAATAGAAAACAACTTAAAATTATAAATATTATCCTGTGCATTGCACAGGTTTAAAAAAAATTAGTTTATAAATATCAAACGAATACATAGATTATCATGTCTAGATTATACAATTAAATATGTAGGTAAGCATACTGCAAAATGAAACATTTACACCAAGCAGCACAATTATCTTTGTAATGTCACTAATTTAGATCAGGAAATAAGTAATAACAAACATTAACTAAGCATATTTTTCTCTAATCCCCAACTGTTACTGAGTATCCTGTTGGTACTTGATATTATCCCCTGCAATCTCGTTTAATAAGAAGCATTTCCATAAGATCCTACTCTCTAATATGAAATTGATGAATGACCAACTGTTATAAAATTTTGGGTACATTAATTAAATGCATTAACCTGTTAGATCTGTATTAAATAGTAAAATTTGCAACTTTTTCAGATGCTACATTCACTAAATAGATTATCTAAACAAAAATCATTTGAATAATTAATAGCATTTACAACATATTTGTTTGCCTTTATACTCTCAACAATTTAGATTGTAAAACAAATCCAAATGCACAATCCCAAGTGAAGTAATAAACTCGGTATCATCCTTGTTTTACCTATTTCTTATGATCCCAAGCCAAAGGCTTCATATTCTAAACTTTTAGATGCAGCTTTGGTAGACGCACAAAAACTAAGCATTTCAATCAAAATCACTCCAATGTAATACTATTATTTTGCACTGTGAAAAAACTCAAATATATGTCATTTTACGTTATAGCATATGAATCCGGGGTTTAGCCCTATTATTTTATATAGTCATTTTTAAGAGATATATCTAACAGCTTTAGGGTTAGAATCCATGCAACCTCTTCCCGTATCCTAATCAGAGGCCTCTTTTTCAGCAAAAAAGAGAGAGAGAGAGAGAGAGAGATTGAGATAGATAATTGACAAAGGAGAGAAAGTCTAACATGAGGGAAAAGAACCTGTTAGATTAGCCAAGGTGACTGCCTGGCATCCTGAAAAGAGTTTCTAGCTCATGGTCATGCAAATTCTGAAAACCTCTTGGAAAGATGCAGGCAAGTCATCCTTGGCTACCAAACATGACTCTTTTCTTCATGTAAGACCTCTCTCCTCAGGTTTTATGCACCAATTGAATGATAATTCTTTGGTATTTATAGATTTTTAAAGGAGCACACTGATCAGTTTGATACTGTTAATTAGCATCTAATTTTATATTCTTTGGTTGTCCATGCAATGGAATATATTCTGGTCAGTCTTGAATGAAGAATTCTTACTGAAGGAAATAAAAGTTATTAATAAAAATATGATGAAAAAAATCCATAAAGTCAAATGAAAAAGCAACATCTTTAGTTATTGGATGGATATGGGGATGACAGAGAAAAGGGTTGATAGTGCACAAAGTTGAAATAGCTTTACAAATCAATTATCAAAAAAAAAAAAGAAATAGCTTTACAAATCACACTCCATTAATGCAATATCTCTGCCTTTCCATTTTGGTCTATCCTCTCAGTTGAATCCTTGTTGGAATATATTCTTCTTTCCATTTTAGGTATAGACAAAAACTCTTGCAGAGGCAACAATGGAAGTAAAAGAGAAAATGTAGACCGCAAATGTTCAGTTGCAATCTCTGTTCTTCATATGGTCTGATTTCTCTTTTATGCCTATTTGTGTTACTCGAACTTTTCATTTCCCCTAAAAAACCCGTGTTCAATATCTATGTCTAATATATATTTAGACATAGATATAAAATATGATCCTGCAAAATATACCCATGTTGGATCGGGTTCAGGTAGTATAGATGCCTGTTTTGATTTGTCTGAAAATTTTGACAGATGTTATGGAATCCAAATCTATTAAGTGAGTAAACTGTTATGGCTATAAAGAAAATCAAGCTTACTGTTGAATCTTCTTATACCTTTGGGTTTGAATGATTTTTGGTGTTTGATTAACTTTTGGAGCTCAGAACTTGAGTACTGCGGCTGGTGGAAAATGAAAATTAGGAAAAATAAATATAACTTTAAGAAAAAATTGAAAATTACTGCAAAACTAATAGCAGTTACTCATTTCCTCCATAAATGAAGTTAAGAACATGCAGTAAATATTTCGTTTTCAAGGACTAAAGTGCTGGGAAAAGCTTGTTGAGGCTGCAGGGTAGCGCATAGAATTCATCATTCCGAACATCTGATTTGTACAAGCTGAACTTCTCCCACCAGTTCAGGCCAATGTCCTTTTTGGTTTCATCATTTTCTCGAGAAAGTGTTAAATCAAAGAACAAAGCAACCAAAGCAGCAACTGTTGTATGAGACATGAATATCACAAGCACTATGTCACCAAACTGCAAAAAAAAATGTTGAATAAAGGTGCCAAATATAGGTATTTTACGAGAAATGAAGAGTCCAGATAGCACGCAAGCCAATTAAGGCTTGAATGAGAAATTTCCAGTAATCTTACCCAACCATTATAGTGAGCTGATCTCCAACCACCATGATAATATTCTCTGAAGTACTGTGGAACTGATAAACCCATGAAGAAGGAGAAGCCTAGTATGAATTTTGTTTTGAAACTATTGAGGTTACAGAATTGGAGAAAGCTAAGACCAGCTGAAGAGACAAATCCAAAGAGAACACAGTACAAAGCTGCTACAATTGGTAGTGGTATAGAAGCGAAAAAAGCTCCAAATTTTGCTGGTAAAAAGGACATAAGATAGACACAGATGAGTTGACCATTAAAAGAAAAAGCAATTACATTACAGCATCAATGGATGAAATAAGAAATCAACAAGTAGTTGAGCTCCTTTTAATGTTAAAACTGCTGGTCTACCGAATACGGAGAAGAAAATCATAAATCCAGCTGATATTTGAACTACTCGGCGGCTTCCAACTCTTGTCAATGCCAACAGCCCTACATTTTCACTGTGAAACAGCAAACTAGTGGTCAGCTTAACTGATATCCCTCATTGATTCAAAATTCAATGATGTTTAATCTATGTTACTCGGATTCCTATGTGTGTCAGATACGGATACTTCAAGGAATGAAGAGTTGGAGCAACGTTTTTAATGACCAAGTTTGAAGTTTATTACACTGATGCAGTTGTGCCAGTAACAGAACCAAACAAACCATTGAGCAAAGCCCCAATTCCCTGAAAATGAGGGATAATTGCATTAAATGCACAGGACTGGAAAAGTCTAGAATTGAGTGGGAATCGTTGCTAAGTATTGTTGATTTAGACTTTAAGAAACAAATCCTACCAGCCAACCAGTACCACGGCTAATAACAGAAGGTGGCACGGGTGTGGCACTTCCATATCTTGCAGCTGCAAAGAATGTACCAGTTGACTGCAAAAAACAACAGGATGATCAGTGAAATCTAAAGACTTCCAATAATTCTACTGCTATCAATGAGTTTTTTTTTTTTTTTTACCCATGAGATCAAACCTACAACCTTTATTATCCAGACTCCTCCATTTTTTCTGAAGTGAGTGTAGCACATATTCGGATATGAGTGTAGAGGTATGATCTTCCAAATATATAGAAAAGTTTTAAAAAAAATTAAGCGTGCCCATGATGAATACGTATCAATATCCAACATTAAAGCCCGAAACTTGGTAACACAGTCTACAACATGGTTAAGTCTACAAAATTCTAGATATTATTTTCCAATACTGCTATGACCATTCTGCTTCCAAATGAGTCTAACTGAAGTGCATCTAACAATTCCTAATTCAGATCTTGAAATATGAAGTTCTATTCATATTTAGATGATATAACATTCAGAGTAAGACCATCCCACGTTAAAACGTATCCCTGTAGTCTTTTGACTTTGAAAGTAAGTTGAATTGATTCCAATAAAGCTAAAATAGAAGCAAGACTTTGAAGTGTAATCAAGGATATCAAACCTCAAATAGAGATACAAAAGCAGGAGCCATCATTACAAAGGCATCTCCAACATTAAATGTGGGGCTTCCCCACTGAAATGGATAAGGAATAAATATCCTGCAGTTTAAGGACATAATGTGAGAGTAAGACCTTATATTGTCAAAAAACAAATTTAAAATAAAAAGCAACTTTAATCTTTGACAGGTTAAAGTTTGCACTCGTTTTCATACTCACCAAGGAGCTGTGCTAATGAGTCCAGCACGATCGGTTCGACAGCTGATCTGGGTGTTCTCAGGCTTGTGTTTATACGCTGCAGTTGAGGTTAGAAGTTGAGCAAATAACCATGTAATTGCAACCGAGAACAGGATTGCAAATCTGTCACAGATTGGCTGCTTTGATTCTATATAACGAGGAAGATACTGCAAAAGCATGAACCACATTCCGTTTACAAAAAATGGTGATTAAGAAGAGGGTATTTGTAAAGCTTTTAGTTCCTTAAAAATGGGGGGAACTCTGCTTTCCATTTTAGTCTTCGACAAATTTGTTTTCTGAAGAATAAGCATACCTGTGAAATGAAAACCATGACAATAATCCCTGGAAGGCCAACTTCTACACACTTTGCAAGCTTTAATTAAAAAGGGGGAAAAAGAAAGGAATCAGCTAGTCATTTAGCAAGAGATTGCAGCAGCATTGTAGTTATCAACAATAACTGAGAGCAAACAACGAAGGATATCGAAAAATTTACCATGGGGAAGCCAAGATGATAAAGTCCAAGCCCAGTAAAAGTCACATATGGAACAACAGACAGAGGGCTAAGGAACCTGAATAACAGATAAAGCAATCAGGATCTATGTTACTCAAACTTAGATGTGAGTTTTAAACGTGATTATATTTCATTTTTTCTCAAGACTTTAATGTATTTAGAAAGTTCTTAAAAAATTATATCCCCATATCCATATTCGAATATGTGTCGAGCGCAAGTATTTCAAGAAAAATGAAGCGTCACAGCAATATAGGTCAAGATATATATAGAACAATACTAGAATTATTCTAAATACTTTCAGGAACTTACTAACCTGACAGCATTTCTCCATAATCCTAAAAATCCCATTGTAATTTGGGAACATGCAGCAACAATAAGTGCACCTTGTATCCCTCTCATTGTCCGAACGAATCTCTGCAAAATGATCCAGTTGAAAAGAAATTTTACAAGGCTCCTAAAGTGAGGACTAAAAAAAAACTAGCAGCAGTTTTAAGATGATACAGTGGAAAAAGAAATTTTCACAAGCATAAAAAAGGCAGGCAACCTCATAAGGATCTGAATAAGAATTGTATCTGCTTGCTTGGATAATAGAAGTTACTGGAATCAAATAAGCATATGAACCCACTACCACAGTGGGGAGTCGGGTTCCTAAAAAAGACTGAAAAAATGTGCTTAATCCTGAAACAAAAAGTAAGTTCTGCATCACTGTTGCCTTCTCAGCCTGAAAGGAGGAGGGTTTTAGCTAGATTTAATTACTTCCATAATATATCAAAGAAAAACAAAAAGGACCAGTTAAATCCTCACATTTCCACCGCCCATTTGAGGAACAATTATGCTTGGAATCAAAACAGTGATGCCAAGAGTTAGTAGATAATGCTGGAACCCCAATACAATTGCTTCAGCTGCATACATGAACTTCCACATTTCAACAAAATATAGAAAAATATAAACAAAGAAGATCCTCAACCGGATTCAAAGTTCAGATGACTAAATTCTGGGTTGGGGTTCTGAAGGAAAAAGAAGGAAGCATTGCATGAAGGGAAAAAAAAAAAATTGAAATGTAATGATGTTCAAAGAACTGATGAGTGATAGAAAAATAATTAGATATAAGTTTACAGACGCCATGGAGGAGGGCTGTTAATGCAATACTGAATTCCGGGCAGTTGCTCCTTGACTGAGTGTGGCTGTGGTAGCGCCGCCTCAAACTTTTTATTATTGGTAGCAGCCCCGCCACCACTGTTACCATCACCACCATTTTGGGCCATAACTGTGGAAGAGATACTTGCTTTACAATGAAGCAGAGGTGCATGGACGGAGGCATTGCTTAAAAGGAATGGAAAAGCTACCGTTACTTATTTTCTAATAATTATAATATTTATTGTAGATTTTTTTTTGAAAATTTTCATTTAAGATGAAGATTTATGTAGCAGAACTAGAATTCAGGATTATAACGTCAGGAAAACAACCAAATCTGGATTTAATCATGTGCAATGCAGCAATGGAGAAAAAAAAAAAGCATTCATGCAATCATTTTTAAAAAATGATATTCTATCTCGTTCTCAAAAATTTTATGTAAATAAAACATAAACCTGGAATATCAATAGATAAATATTAGATTTATATTTGATAAATTCTAAAGAGTATGTAAACTTATAAATAAACTTTGAATTAATCATAAATTTCCATCATCAAAAGCAGCCTTTATTAATAAAGATTTACAAAATTTTATAAGATGGCAATCTTGAATCGAAAAATCTTTATAGGCTTTCAGCTTGAAATTTCAATTAAAACACAAGAAGAAACGCAGGAGATGGTTGATTTTCCAAAAAAGTTGGCAAGATCATTACAAGAAAGAAAGAAAGAAAGACGCCCTCATGTTCCAGGGTTCCATAGTTTACTCCAAATGAAACGTTAAATCAGCATGGGAAACAAAGAAATGAATAGATTCTCCAAATATTTATCTCTGCAAATTTGAAGCATGACATTCATTGATTCTTCTTCTATATTTGTCTGATACAAAGTGAATGTAGGACATGGTTGATATACTTCACTTCTTTCACCATGTCCGTATTGTGTCGTACCGATATGGCTAAGTTGCGTAACTGTATCCATGCTTATGTATAAAAGAAGAAAGACCTAGCATGAAGAAAAGAGCCTGTCAAGTTAGCCAAAAATGGCTTGCCTGCTTGGGAGCTTGAATCTAATATATCACTAAAAAATACCCAATTCATCAGAGATGAGTAGGCAAGTCATTCTTGGCTATGAAACAAAACTCTGATCCTCATATTAGAGCTCTCTTCCTTTCAAATTTCAATTCTAACGGGATGCAAACACCTTTAGTTTCAATTCTATTTATAGACCAGTGAAATTTTGACTAGGCATGTGAACCAGGATTGACACCATTTTCCTCATCCAAGAATAGATTCTGTTCTGTGTACCTTGTTTTCGTTTTGGAGCTTAATAATGGCGATAGAATTTCAGGAAGGAATATATAATTGCTTCAAAATGAATGTCAATGTGAGTGAATCAATTGAGTTGACCTTTTTGTCTCTTTTAATGGATATGAATGGCCTATTGCTATCTGAATTTAGGTGGGTGTCGGATATAGTCTATTGTTATATGGATATTGTATCCGATAAAATTTTTAATTTATATCTAAATATATATCAGACGCAGATATTAAATATGAATATTTGAAGAAAACTTAACAATTACATGTGCAAACCAGAGTTGGGAAACGATTCCATGTAGTATGGTGTATTTTTGGCAAGTTGGTTTTAGAAAAAAAGGTAAAATGTTCCTCCCCATTCCCCATGGCCATCAGTTTGTAAAAAGTTTGGCCAACTAAAGTCTGAAATTAGTGATATTGGGATGATTTTTCTATTATTTTCAAAGACACATGGCATTCGGATGAGGGAAGAATCAAAGCAAATTGTAACTTGACTTCTTTTCTTTTGTTCCATTTGAAAGTAGTGATTAAAGATTCAAAGATCCCCAACTTTGATCTCATATTCCTTTATGTGCAAAACCAAATATAATAAGGGAGATTAGAATCATTAAACAAAAATTGGGTTGTTAATGGAAAATAAATGTGTATATATATATATATAAATATGTATTTATTTATTTATTTCCCCAATTATAACACCAATTCAATTTGTATTAATGACTTACAATTCATATCCCAACGTAACTAGCTACTAAAATTACCAAAATCTTGAATTATAACAATATTATTAATGGAATTTAATTGCATTAATCCTCTAAAAGTCAAACCAAGAACTCCAAGTATCTAAACTGTCAGCACTTGATTTGTTTAGTTAAGGAAAAGCAATCTCATTTTTTTTTTTCTTTAGAGAAGGAACGTCATGGATTAAATCAAAACGTTAGCATCAGTCCTTTAAATCAAATCTATAAAACAATTTAAAAATTAAAAAAAATTATTTTAAATTTCAAAATATCTTTTAATTTTAATAATATTTTTAAATATTGTTTTTAAAAGGTATATATGAATCATAAATGTTAACCAATGCCTGCTATATTTAAGGGAAAATATTATAATTATAGTTAATGTATTATCTCTTTTTTTTAATGAAAATATTGTATTTAATATAAATTCTTTTTTAAAAATAATGTTTTGGTTATCCTTAATCAATATTGTAAACCGATCTTCCAATTGATTATCAAATTTTCTGATCTTGGTGACTGTATCAAGTATCAACTAAGGTAGAAATACAAAATACTTAGGTTTGGTTTGGTAAAAAAAATGCAAAAGTGTTTAAATAAAGTAAACGTTTAACCTAGAGATATTCGTGGGTCAGAATATAATATAATTTTTTTTATTTTTTTTGTTCAAGCTTGAATTGGATTTGGATTGATCCAAAAATCCGAATTATTAATTAAAAATTAATAAAAAGTTAATAATATATTTTTATATTAATATTTATATATTTTTATAATAAAATTCAAATAAAAATATTTTTTTATTATTAAATAATAATTTTGAATTTAATTAACATCCAAAACTTGATTTAAATGAATAACTCAATCCATAAACACATTTAACATTTTTAATTGTACGGTATAAGTTAGCTTATAACAAATCAAATTTACTAGAATTCATAAAATTATAACAAGCATAATTTTATTTTATTTTTTTTACATTTTCAATTCACTCTTCAATAATTCATAAAATTATTTAAAAAAAAGATTATATTATTTCACGTTAATTAATTTCATTTTTTTTATAAAATTTAAACTATATCTTTATTTTATTTATTTTACGTAAAATCTTGCGATTTAATTTACTAAAATTGATTATTTTAATTTTTTTATCCATTAAAATATAAAAAAAATATTATCAAATAGTTTCCAACATTTTATAATACTTTTATATTAACTATTGGGTTTGTCCAACGCTATTTTAACTTTTTTAACGGTAGCTTTCTTTTAGAAGCTCTGACAAAACCGAACAAATCCTCCGACGTCAATAAAAGGACTGAATTTGACCTAAAAAGAGAGAGACTCGGGATTGAGCACTCGTTGGTTGAAACCATTAGATCATTCAAAGCTGATTTTAAGTAATTCATTTGATCTAGTTTAGTCGGTGTCGATAATCCAGTTAGGCAAATTGATTTAATAGATTTATTCGGTTTATTTATAATTTTTATTTTTTAAATTGACACATAATTAAAAATAAATTATATATTTTTATTTATATTAAATTATTAATTATATCGAGCTTAACCTATAACTATATTATTTAATTTTATAAGTTCAAAATAAACTATATAATCAATTAAACTGAATTAATTATTTTAATTTTAAACTCAATTAATTCGATTAATTTATTTTATTTTTAAAATTTTAAAGCCGAGTCAACTGATTACACGCGTAAGAAGACTCAATGAGTCTCGCTGGATCAAGTAGGGTGCTAAAATTCTTGAACATTCAAACAAGACCAGCTTCGCTTGGTTGCCTTGCCCATCACTTGTTACGAGATGACAGGCCTTTTAATGCAGAGAAGAACAATTTTGGACTAGGAGGCCGAGCCATTAGTCGACGGGCTATTTTCAATACCCACCAATATATGCCCAAACTGACCATGGATCGGGCTAGTTATAGCTCGAATGGGCCACAATTTGGGTACCAAAAACTATAAATGAAAAGGAAAAACAGTTCTCCAAAATATTTTTACATTACTGGAACATTTTATGTATCTTCGGTTCATGTGTATAGATACGTAAGTGTGATATTTTAAAAATTGAAGATTTTTAAAGTAAAATTAAATATATTCATGCTATAAACACTCGTATCTAATATATAATTTTGAATTCAATTAACATGAATGATTATAATTATTATTATTATTATTAGGTGGCTTGCATGCATGCATATATATATATATATATATATAAAAGATAATCAACAATGCTGCAAAGTAGAAACGAATTGTATTATTTAATGCTACATATTCGTTTCGTTTTCTTGGGTAGGGCTACTTTTACAAATCAATATAATCTTTTTGGCTCTTTTTCAGTCCTAAATTTACACCATTAATATTGTGGTTAAGCAGTAAGAAAGTTGATGACAACTCATTTTATTTTCTCATTTTAGCTAATGGATTCTCCCCCACTCCTGTTAGTGGCGCCGCTCCAAAGTGGGCGCTGATGTGGCCATGAAATCCCCACCACTTTGATTCACTTTCGCATGAGAATAATCCTCCTCAATTGGTCAGACTCACATGGCCCCGATGACAAACTGTGGGCTATATAGCCTACATATATATATATATATATGCGCGCGGCTTTGTCTCATTCCTTTGAGTTGAGCTTTTGGATTTCGAGTTGTTTGTTAAAATCCATTGCTAAATATGTCTTCCAAGCTTGAAATTGCTATATTTGTGCTGGGATTTCTTGCTGTGAATTTAGACTTAGCCATGAGTGCTAACTTCAGTGAACTCTTTCAGTTCAACTGGGCTCCCAATCACATTATCTCTGAAGGAGACGTGACAAAGTTAACTCTGGACAATATTTCCGGTAAATCCCAAGCTTTCTCAGCTTCTCTCTCTCTCTCTCTCTAGAAAATTTTTTTACTGTTTTGGCTAATGAGTGTTTTCTCTTTCGTCTCATCAATTGCGGCCAACGATTTGGAAATACTGAATTCATGGTGATCTGATTGACTGTAGGTTGTGGATTTGAGTCTAAGAAGAAATATTTGTTTGGGCAAGCAAGTGTGCAGATCAAGCTAATTGAAGGAGACTCGGCTGGAACTGTCACTGCTTTCTACGTAGGATAAATATTTCTCATTGTCAGGTTTAAGAACTAAGCTAAACATGCTACCAGGAAACATCCAACTAATCAAGTTTCAAGTGCTTAGTAGGTTAAAGACATCTAAACAACCATGTAAATGCCGCCTTTAACTATAGTAAATATATCAAAGTGAATTTAAGTTTAATCTAATTGATTTATGTAATTATTTTTAAAAAGTAACATCTAATTCGAATCAAATCACTGTTATTCCTTCCGTTATTTCAGCTTGTGACCTCTTTTATTTAAAAAAAAAAAAAAATTATCAATGTAGCTAATAGTTCAGGACTCGTCTCATTAATTTGAGCTCAAAAGTATTTGAGAAATTTAACAAAGGGAAATGCAGATGGCATCAGAGGGGCCTAGTCATGACGAACTAGACTTCGAATTTCTTGGCAATGTATCGGGAGAGCCATACCTTGTTCAAACTAATATTTATGTCAACGGCACTGGCAATCGAGAGCAGAGGCATACTCTGTGGTTTGATCCCACGGTTGATTTCCATACATACACTTTTTTCTGGAACCGCCGCTGCATCATGTAAGTTAACAACTTCCTGAGTTTAAAATAAGTATCGTGATATAAGTATATATCAAATATAGATATATTAATTTTTTTTTTATTCAACATATTTAAAAGATTATAACTTTCGAATATATGTTGAACATAAGGTATCCAACATGAAAGATTCCACCTTGAATTGCAGCAATGATCATTGTTAAACATTGGTTTCAATCTAAACAGGTTTCTTGTTGATGGAATTCCCATACGGGTTTTCACCAACAAAGAAGAAAACGGGGCGCTGTTCCCCGTGAACCAGGCTATGAGCGTCCGAGGGTCAGTGTGGAATGCCGATGATTGGGCCACCCAAGGCGGTCGGGTGAAGACCAACTGGACCCATGCACCCTTCGTTTCAACCTTTCGCTCTTTCATCATCGATGCTTGTGAATTACTGCCAGAAACAGATGACGATATCATGGCCCAAAAATGTGGCAAACTAGGGCAGTTCTGGTGGGATAAGCCAGCTTTCAGTGGGCTAAACAGGCATCAGAGCCATCAACTTAAATGGGTTCGGAGAAAGCATTTGGTATATGACTACTGTAAAGATACTGCTCGATTCACTGAGTTACCGAGGGAGTGTATCAGTTAAAATTACTGCAATATATTTGATAAGCATTTAAAAAATTCTTCTGGCATTTTACTTTATATTTCTATTTCTTTTTCATCACTGATATTTTTCCCTTGTCCTAATGATTGTGGGGCAGGCCAATAACATAAAACTGCAAGGAATTTGAATTTGAAAGCAGCATTTGAACAGCAGGGTTTAAGTTTGGTTTACCTTTGTGATTTCAAAGTAAAACATTCTTGGGGAAATTTCAAGTGCCAAATTTGTTGAAGAATCATCAACCTCAAGTCCTCACCGCTTATTGGGTCTATATTGCGAAAGTTACATGAAATTTGCAGGAAACTTAAATTTGATTGACGCGTACACCTTTAAAAGATGATATTTAATAATTTTAAAATTTAAATTTTAATATTTATAAATTTTTATTTTTAAATTACGATTTTTTTTATAAAAAAAAATGCACTTAATTAGTTAAAAACTATAATTAATCATTCACTGAATTGATTGGTGGATGTGAAGTAAAGAGAATGAAAACAAATCGTTCACCCTGTACAACAAGAAGCCACTGCATCATATGACTTTGTTATCCATATCCCTATCAAGTCATTAAATGAATGCCACATACTTATATCACATGTTTCCCAAAAACGCCCTTTCAGTGTTATCCACACAATCCATTGCAATTCAAGTAAACTCTACTGGAAACTTGAACTATATAATCAGAATTTGATAACCCCACACTATTTCTCTTCAGAAAAAAAAAATGGAGATGACTACTGCACAATCTTTGTCCCAAGCAAAGCTCCCAAGCTACTCAGCCTCTCTTTCATCTCCCTTTCGTCATTCAAAGGCCTCTCTTTCTGCATCAAATGTGGTAGTCCCTTTTAAATCCTCCAACAACTATGTCTACGGTGCTAAGCTAAAATTTGATAGAATCAAATCAAAGAAACAAAGAAATCTTGGGGTTGTTTATGCTTCTGAGGTGGAAAGTACTTCCACAGATGTCGCTGATAGATGGCTTCTTGAACCTGCAGGTCAGTGTTGTTTTTCTTTCTTCAATTATCCAATTATTGGTGACTCTTTTGATCCATGTTACTCGAGTATTGGATATGGATATGTATTTAATAGAGTTATATTTAATTTTTTAAAAATTTTCATGTATTTGAAAATCTTCAAAAGATCATATCCTAATATCTATGTTCAGATTTGAATATTTTAAGAAAAATAATAAGTCAGAGCAAATTAGCTTTTCATTTCTTTTTAGAACTCGATTGCTTGTTTAAGAAATCACAAATCATCTGGCATTCACGAACTAGGTGATGGAGATACAAAGCACATAGGGTTTAAAGTTCAAATGCCGGATGCCTTTGAAATTGCTTCTGTAAGTAAAAAAAAAAAAGTTTTGTTGCCATTAATCATTGTTTCCTATCTTGTTGATCGATCC
Organism: Adansonia madagascariensis; assembly: GCA_038381835.1. Classification (NCBI taxonomy): domain Eukaryota; kingdom Viridiplantae; phylum Streptophyta; class Magnoliopsida; order Malvales; family Malvaceae; genus Adansonia; species Adansonia madagascariensis. The sequence continues at coordinate 6,787,633 of JBBYHL010000016.1, read as the reverse complement.
TTCAATCTATGCATTAAAATAACATCAATGGTCAACTGTTTTGAACTTGTAGAGTGAGGTGACTGTTGGCCGTCTCCCTGATAAGGCAGATGTGGTGATTCCAGTAGCAACAGGTATTGTTATTCAGCACTTTCAAAAAAGAGAGTAAAACTCAAATTATGTTGATCGAATTATTTGAGTGAATATTGATTATGAGTATGTGTCGAGGATAATTATACTTAATTCTTTAGATATAGATGTTGCACATAAATATTTTATGAAAAACGAAAGGTTTGGATTCTATTTGTGAATCAGATTATTTCTATCATACTGATACTACCTTAGATATTTATTTTTCTGATGAATATCTCTGAGCTATACAGTATCGGGAATTCATGCCCGGATTCAGAAGAAAGGAGGGGAACTTCTGGTGACAGACTTGGATAGTACCAATGGGACCTTCATAAATGACCAGACGCTAAGACCAGGAGCTGTTTCCAAGGTGCCACCCGGAAGTTTTCTTATATTCGGTAAATACACCCAACTTCAATCCAATAATTTTGTTTCACTTCATTCACACTCCAGAAATCAACGAAACATGGATACCAATCATACCATTTCAACCCCACCCCTATATATACATATATATATAAGCGAGAGAACAACATGTTGCTGAACGTTAATACAAGAAGGTGATTTTATGTTATTTGCATTTTTTATTTTCTTTAAAATATTTGCGTTTGATAGATGCATACAATTTGAATATGAGTGTCAGGTATCATCTTTCAAATACTTAAATATAAAAAATAAACATTTTTGTGCTAAATGTATACCCTTACCCAACACTTACCTTGAATTGTTTTGATATCTATCAATGTGTGGAAACCATTATCACAATGAGGAAATTGATTGCTTTATCCAACCCTACACAGTTAGGGAAATGGAATTTACTCAAAATTCTGCATTGTAACTCAGGCAAACAAGATTTATCCTACAGCGTGTTCTTGAAATCTGTCAATATGATTATATAAAGTTATTGCAATGTTTCTTTTGTTTTGGTGCAGGGGATATTCGTTTGGCAATGTTTCGTGTCTCGAAGCTTGAGAGCGTTGACAGTGCTGAAAACAAACCAGAGGAATCTGCTGATAAGTTAGAGAGTAATACTGCAACTGAGGGTACTTCAACAGACTAAAAATTGCTGGTTTTTGTTGTTGAGGCATATGGTGGCTAAATAGATTCAAATTTCTATCAGAATTTTTTGCCCTTAAAGTTCTTTCCTTATGTCATCTGGGCTTTTTTTTCATTTATTTTAAAGTACTTCAACATTTCAGAAGTACATATAATTCTGACATGAATATAAAAAAATATCCTTTTTATATATAAAAAATTTAAAAATTAAAGATATCAATATTAGACACAAACCCATATTTTAACGCTTGACCAGATTCGGATGATAGTCCAGAACCCATGCTTTAATTGGTGGACTCTTATATAACCATGTAAATAATTAAAAGATTATAATAAAAGGGATTAAGAATTGGAGGTGAAGTGCTCCAATTTCAACCATGTAAATTGTTCAAAAATCTGG
>JBBYHL010000016.1:6733601-6754645 GCA_038381835.1 Adansonia madagascariensis | reverse complement strand
TTAAAAAAAAAGAACTAATAATACCTTTTTTCATAGAAAAACTACTGATACTTACATTTGATAGTTTGAAAAGTGAATATCACATGTTATATCCTTAGAAAAATAATTAAAGCCAACTTTTATTTTATTAATTAAATAAATAATTAAATATTTTTAATTTAATAAAAATTTAAATATATATAATTTATTTAAATTAAATATGAAATATAATAATTAAATTAAATAAATATTAATTATATAAAAATTATAAAAATATATAAAACTAATATGATTATTAATGCCATCCTTCTTCAAAATTTGATATATTTTTTAAAAATTTATTTATTATAAAAGTTTTTAATTAAATATTACAAATAAATTCATAGCAAATTTTATTTAAAAAATCTTAATAACCGTAGGAAGCACTTTACCTCGGTTGCCCACAAATAACCCCTGTGCCAACGACGCACCAAATCAGCCCTACTTCACCTGATCCTCGGTTCAACGGGTCACTCAGTCCTCTCTCTCCTCGATATTTTTACAGAGCAGTTTCTAGAGAGAGCTTCGTGTAACTGAATAGACTACGCCAGACTACTACGCCTAAAATATTTAACACAAAAGACCATTTCTCCAAATATTGAATGTCGACATCGCAGAGATTTCTCTGCAATCTATCCTCCCGTCCTATTTCATTTTATAAATCTTCTGCTTTCCCTTTCTATTATTTTACTTTCTCTCGCTCTCTCTCCTTTTCTACTCTAATCATGTCCCAAAATCGGGTAAGATAACTTTTTTTTTGAATTTAATTATGAAAAGGTTTTGAAGGGATTTATGTTTTTGAAATTTTTTTGATGCAGCGAAAGGCTGGAAATAGAGAACAGTGGATAGCAAAGCCGAAGGCGGTTACATCTGCTTCCGCATCATTAGATGAAGCCGTTACCACCAAACTCGGTGGTTTGAGTATCTCTGAAGGACAAATTTGGAAGCCGAAGTCGTATGGAACCGTGACTGGATACAACGCCGCCTCCGCTGTTGATGTTCAAACCGAGAATAGCAGTGTTGATTTGATTAAATTCTTTTTGAAGCCTGATTTGTTAGAAAATTTCAAAGTTGATAATTCGACTTATACGCTTGCACAAATTAGAGCTACGTTTTATCCGAAATTCGAAAACGAAAAGTCTGATCAAGAGGTAAACTGTTTCTTTAAAAAAATCGCTGTTTGGATATTGAAGCTATTTGATTTAGTTTTCCTATTAATTAGTTTTGATTTTTGTTATCTAATGTTTTAGATTAGGATACGGATGATCGAGATGGTGTCTAAAGGTTTGGCTAATTTGGAGGTATGGATCACACAGCTCTTTACCTTTATTTGAAAAAAAAAAAAAAAAGAAGAAGAAGAATTGTTGTAAAGTTCTTTATTAAGAAGCTTATGCTTCTTTTGGCTTTAATAGCTTTGTACATCATTCCAAAAAGGCAATAGACGGAATAACTTTAAGATTTTTTGTTTTAAGTTCCTTTTGTTGTTGAGTTTGCTATTTGATTTTTGCTTCCTTGGAAAGTTACTAAAAAGGAAATGCAAAGAGTAGGAAACAAAATATGAAATCATACTATTTATTTCAAAATGAGCAAATGCTGATAATTTTACATATACAAACGATATTGTTCTCTATGAAATTAAATTCACACATAATTTATATTCCCAAGCGTCTATTTTCAAATTTTCCAAAAGCAAAAGCAGGTAGAAAGTAACAACCAAATGGAAGGTTTTTTTTAGTAGCTGTAAGCTGAAAAGTATATAAATTTTTATCCTTATAAATTTGGTGCTTCTGCAGGTTTCGCTTAAACACTCTGGATCTCTTTTTATGTATGCGGGTAATGAAGGTGGAGCATATGCTAAAAACAGCTTTGGAAATATGTATGCTTAAATAATCTTGGATCCTTGTTTCTTTTTCTTATTAAGTTTTAAATTTAATTTTTTTTTCTAATTTAATGATTTTAAGCAGTAACACTATCTGTTTCAATTAACCAGTGGATGTGGTATATGTTATGCGTTAGATATATGCCTTTTTTTTTTTCATTATCAGTGGTTACTTGTGATGTAATGTAAAAGTGAGTATTAGATGTGCAATGTTTTGGGGAAAAAGGGAGTAATATTTACACTATAGATTGCAGAGAGATAGGTATACTCCCTTTTGTAAAGTACAGTTTATTAAAATATAAAAATTGTATATAATATGAGGATGCATCAATGAGGTGTGCCTTTTAGGTGTCTTTTTCCTTCAAAAAGTGCACGCTTCAGTGCCAAAGGTGTGTGCCTTGATAAGGCACCTTACCTTTTTTTTTTTTTTTGGGGGGGGGGTTGTCTGGCGTCTTGAACTTGAAGCGCATGGGCATGTGGAGGTGTTGTCCAGTGTTATCAAGGGCTCAAGGTGCACTGTATGCTCTAGAGCTCTTACATTGCCTCAAATGCAAGACGCAAAAAAAAAAAAAAAAAAAAAAGAGAGGATAAGAGCTCGCCTGATTGAAGCAAGGTGCAATATGTATAAGAGTGTGTGCTGTATGTGTCTGTGTATTACATATAAAACAAGCTTAAGGTATATAATTATGATGATAAACTCTAAAGAGTGCTCCAATTTATCTACAAAACGAGCATAATTTACTTGTGGTCTCATGTTTGTTGAATACTCAAATATTGAGAAGTAGAGAGTTTGATACTACCCCCTTTCTTACTAGTAAATGTATATCTAATGAAAAAATTCAAAATAACTAAACTAAAGAGAACTTCAATCAGGTGGGCATTTTTTTTATGCCTATCACCTTACATAAAAGCACACCTAGGCACACTAGGCGTGCGCCTATTCAATTGTGCCCTGCCCGAAAGGATCTGAGGTGCTTTTGTTGTCTAATGCTAAGGTGCAGGGCATAGGTTCACATGCCTTAAAAACATTGGTCTTGTCTTCAGTAAAATCTGTATATTATTTTCTTCCTTTTTGTTATGATTTCTTCTGTTCTTGCTCAATTGTAACTCATTGGATTTTACTCTTTTGGTGTAGTTACACTGCTGTTGGTGTTTTTGTTCTTGGGCGCATGTTTCGTGAGGCCTGGGGAACTAAAGCTGGAGAGAAGCAGGCACAATTCAATGATTTCATTGAGGTATCCTACTAATAACAATTGTGGATGAACATAAAGTGCTAAGGAAATCCACAAAATGAAAATTATATTAATTCATAGCATTCTAGCCAATTAGATTTTGCTTGATCTCGTTCTATCTCTTGCGTGCTATTTCAGCTTTTCGTGTGTGTGTATATATATAATTATTGTTAAATATGCTGGAAGTTGATGATTGTTGATGATTTAATTTAAAAAGGCTCATGAAATAAGAATTGTGAATCTTGATTAATTAGATATTGGACAAGCAAAATGTAATTTGAACTTGTGTTTTTGTTTCATTAATTAGAAGTTGGATGGGCAAAAGGTTACTCTAACTACTGTTTTACTCTTATGCCTTTCATTTTGGGGCTTGCTTCTCAAATAAAGACATATAAAGATGTAAAATGAACATTTAAGAATCTATTATATGTAGTTGCTTGGATATACGTAAAATGAAATTTAAATGCATTTGTTGCTTGACTTCATTTCTTATTGTCTTGTTTTCTGCTCCTAGGTAGCATTTTCCTCCCTTAAAAAGATTCAATGGTTAATATGCAAGAAGGACACTTTCACTTTATTCTTTGGCCTTAGAAGCCAGACGCTAGTTTTGGTTGTCTAATTGATCTCTATTAGTCTAGATGTGTATTCTAGCAATTACAATGGCTATTGAAGTTTATTTTGACGTCTTAATTGACAACTTTATGATCTTTAATATTTTTTCCAGCGGAATCGTATGTGCATATCAATGGAGTTGGTAACTGCGGTTCTTGGAGACCATGGACAGCGTCCTCGAGACGACTATGGTTAAGTATTTTTCTCTTTTTATTTTGAAGTGTTAACTAGCTGGCAATCTAATTTTGTTGATGATCAACAAAATTACTTTAAACATATAGTAAGAAAAGTAATCTACTTTTCTTATTAATATGTAGTCTCTGTTAGTGTTGGCAGAAGAGAGGGCCTATAGGGTACTTTTTCCTATTTTACTTGGACTTGGGTTTGAATGTTGGATGTGGGTGTGTAATTTTTTTAGCATGGATCAATCGAAATTACTTAATAGTTAAATTTTTTTAGCATGCACTTTAGTCAATGAACTTCTAGGTGATTGGTATGGTATGTTCAATTTTTTTCTTAGTTTTCTATATATTTGGAGGGTCCTTGAAGGGGTCATATACCCAATGTCCGGATATGCATTGGATGTAGATACTTCAAGAAAAATGATGAGTTGTAGCAATGTAGCTTTTTTCAGCTTAGTTAAGGAAATGCTATAGCCCAATGCAGGTTTTTGTTTCCTTTTTTCTTTTAATTATATTGTTTGTGATGTAACTATCTTTATTGTTTTACACCATTGTTTAATACATTATGCTAGTGCTTACATACTTTATTGCTTCCTTCAGCGGTAGTAACAGCTGTTACTCAATTGGGTAATGGAAAGCCTAAGTTCTACTCAACTCCTGAAGTGATTGCTTTTTGTCGTAAATGGCGTCTACCAACAAATCACGTTTGGTTGTTCTCAACAAGGTGATGTTATAGGAATTGTATAGTTTCCAAAATTCAAAAAATGTTTTGATTAATTGCCTTACATCTACATGTCCTAAAATTGATGGTCTTAAGAGGTTCTTTATGGTGATTATGTTGAGGACCAGATATGCATGCTGGTATTTCTTTTCTACTATGCTTCTGTGATTACTGGAGACTTGTTTATATCAAGTTATCAACGAGATAAGCAAAAACTCTAAATTTATATATATATATATATATATTTCGAAATTCACATGGTTTTCCTTTCCTGGAGTTTGTTGATAAGTAATTTTTAACTCAAATTTCTATTTATCAGACTTGGCGTGAATTCTTATTTGTGTCTTAGAACATGTCCTTCCTTTCCTTGATCCCTCTCACAAAATTGGTTGACTTGAAAGTTTAGAGTTTCTTAAGGTAGCTTATTGCAAAATTCCACAATTAATTGTGATTAGCTTGTGGCATTGTTAGCATTTTTTTTCCATTCTTGAGCATCATCTTTTCCCCCCTCCCCATATAAAGCGTTGCAAGTTCTTTCTACAAATGCGTCTTGCTAATTCTTTAAATATAATAACTTGATTTTGGCTTCCATTATTTAGTAAGTTCCAGTCTTGGTTGCATATAGGTTATGAAACTGCAAGTTATGGCTTCTGATTATTCTTCTATGAATTTAGGAAGTCAGTGACGTCATTTTTTGCTGCTTATGATGTGCTTTGTGAAGAAGGAACAGCAACTTCTGTATGTAGGGCTCTCGATGAAGTTGCGGATATATCTGTACCTGGTAAAGTTTTTCACTTAAATGTATTTCATGTCTTTCTGTTTTTTCAACAAACTGTAAATATATTGAAAGTATTGCCAGTTACCAAAGTGTAGACTAAGTCTATCTTGTACCGCTCAGGAGTTCTTGAAATGAGAAAGTAGGATGAAAGAGTAGATGATATTTAATTATTTTGTGTAATGAAAAGGTAAAATGCATATGAAAAGCATGCCTGACTTAAATATTCCTTTAATTTCTTTTGTTAGCTATGTGTTAGTATTTTATGGTGACTTTTGGCTAATTATGATAACAGTTGATCTTTGAAACACGTTAAGCATGTAATGAACGCTTTGATGTTTTTAAACGATCATATACTTTAAGCTTTCTAGCATAGAATTTCTTTGTTATAGATAATAAATTATTTTTCAAAATTTGTGCCTTAACTGATTTGAGCACATTTTTATACATTTATCCGGGGTGACATGGGGTTCTATCACATAGTGTCCGAAAAGTTTGAAAAGGAGTGTACTGCCTCAAGTCATTGTCATCATATCTAGTACATGCTGGTCTTAATAAATTCACACCCACGAAACTACATTTTCTTCATAGACACATAAGCTGCATTAGAAAGTCACTGGTTCTGGCTTAAATTATGCATTTGCTTCAGTGCCCTACAACATTATGAAGTGACTGCTTGGAAGCAATTGTTTGCAAAATTGTCTCCTTTTGGCTCAAAAGTTAGATTCAGTATTATTGGATTCAGTTCATGCTGTATTCTTTTTCTCTGGTAACTTCACAAGAATTTATTATGAAGTATTGAGCAACATTTAATCATGATGTTATTGGATTGCAGGTTCAAAAGATCATATTAAGGTGCAGGGAGAAATCTTGGAGGGTCTTGTAGCTCGTATTGTAAGTCATGAGAGCTCAAAACATATGGAGGAGGTCTTGACAGATCACCCTCCTCTGCCAGCTGATGGAGGTATGGTGCTGTATGTTCTCTGCATTTTGTTTATATTCTTGGTTGCTTAGGTAACCTTCTTGTGAAGACATCTATGTCTTTCTTCCCTTTTTTTTCTTTCCTATTATTTCGTTTTTTCTTCCAAATAAATTTTTTCACTCTTAACACATGCTGAAGAGGAACACATGTTGATTTATAGTTTGAAGCAGAGTGGCGAACCATGTAAAAGCCCATGATTACTAATATGATTCAACCAGATTGTATAATTCCTATGTCAAGAAGTGCAAGCACCCTTGTGGGCTTACCTTTTTCTTTTGGTACGAAGGATGCTGCAGCCTGGGATAGAGAAGTGGTTGTAGGTGTTGGGATCTGAAACCAAGACCTGGTAGATGCCACCTCTTAAGGGTGGCTCAGGGCTAAACCCAGGACCCAAACACCATTGTTTATGCCTAGGCAAGCAGTCTTCCAGTGTCATCGAAGGGGCTATTCCTCCATCTGTTGATTCTTTAGCTTCAAGCAAAAACCATGCACTATTATTCTTAACCATGGCATTATTCACTGCTCTTTTTTTTTTTTTTTTTTCATTTTAATTCTTTGCGTGGTTGCTGAACGTCCCTGCTTTCTCTCTCCCTTTAGTCTATTTTGCTTTTTATCAAGAACAGATAAATTTACTATTTTGGTTGTTGAAAGAGGTGTATCTCTTGGGTCAAAACTAATTAATTCTGTTTTTGAATTATGGAATTTCCCTGCTTATTTCAGCTGGCATAGATTTGGGACCCAGTCTAAGAGAAATTTGTGCTGCAAATAGGTCTGATGAAAAACAGGTGACATGGCATTTCCTTTAATATGAAATAATGTACTCTGTCTTCTGGTTATTTCTGACACTGTTGACTAATAAGCCATTATCAATCAGGATTCTTTTAATTCTGAATCTTTTTCTTTTTCTTGAAACTACCATTGCAGCAAATAAAGGCACTCCTTCAAAATGTTGGTTCTCCTTTCTGTCCTGATCATTCAGACTGGTGTGATTCACATTCAAAAAATGCTGATAGATCCGTTCTATCAAAATTTTTACAATCTCATCCTGCTGATTATTCAACCACTAAGTTGCAGGTTAGGCTACTCTGCATTCTCCTGTTTTTCACCTGTGCAATTTGTACTCATCAAACTTTCCTGAAATTGAACCCTGAATAGCCTCAAAAATGGACAGCATGAACTATCAACCTCTTACATTTAGTGACTTGACCCAACAGTCAACAGCCCAAAACCTAAACTTACACAAACCAAGCAACTTGAGCTAAAGTGACCAATATGTTCGTCCTCCCTTCTTACTTTTAGACTTATTATCTGTGTGAAAGAGCAGCGAAAAGCTGTTACCATCTTTGGTAGGAACCACTCCAGCAGAAATTGGAGCTCCTACCTCCTCTTATGGTGGCAAAAAACACTCCCTTTGACTAGCCAATTTAGCATCCTTTGTTGATTGAATTTTGGTTTTTACATCATGTGTTTCCACTTGTAATTTACACGCGGAATAATAATTTCTTTGTTAAACCAGGAAATGATTCGTTTGATGAGAGAAAAACGTTTCCCAGCTGCATTCAAATGTTATCATAACTTCCACAAAGCTGAATCCATATCAAGTGACAACCTTTTCTATAAAATGGTCGTTCATGTCCATAGTGACTCAGGATTTAGGCGTTATCAGAAAGAGATGAGGTATTTCTTGAATCCACAATTTCTTTAGTTACGGCCATCTTTGTTCTGTTCATTTGTATAGAAACTCAAAATTCATGTTCTTTTGCATTTTCTTATTGAGCGAAAAAATTGGATGTTTCAGGCACAATCCAGGATTGTGGCCTCTTTATCGAGGTAAAAACATTTCATCCAGATACCTTGACTATGTCTATTTTGAAAATAGATTCAGGTTCAAGTCTGTAGGAACATGTTTTTGAGAATCTAATGCTCCTGAAATTGAGCAGAATCTTATTGTGATTTTTAAAATATTTTGCTACATCTTGTCTCTGTGCGTCATGAGCTTTTCCTTCTGTTATTAATCTATGTTCATACTTCTTGCAAGATGCTTGAAAATCAAAACTTTTGCAGCTTCAGCTCATCTACTTTGTATATCTAAACGTTATATCTGCAGTAGGTCACAGCAACTCGTGGAAAATTCAAGAATGAAATAGGTTCTGTAATCAAACAGCTATCTTTTTGCATGGAAAAACCATTTGCTGAGTAACAGTATGAGTGATTGGGGTTAGAATATTTATTGAGAGGATTGCGATCTTGATAAGAGTTTAGACAATCTTATTGTTAGAAGAACTATTCTATTGAGAATGCAAATTGTATTATGCAGTTCAGGCAACCATATGAACCAAAAATTGATAAAGCATCTGAGATCTTTTCATCTCAAATGTGGAATGGTAAAGACTGATGGGTAATACCTAGGATTGAATTTGTTTGATTTTGCTGTGATCCTTGTGGCTATTAGTCCTCTCTTAAATTTCGTAATATGCATAATAAAAGAAAAAACCTAAAATGATATACTTGTTTGCCATGGGAATCTTAGATTTATATCAGCTTAGAATGTAGGAAAAAGCCAAAATAATTGGGAAAGGGATGGAAGTCCATTGAAGCTATATTGAGGGCTAAGACATGGTACAAAATGACTGAATTGACATCTTTTTCCTGTGTGATGATGTTATTTTCCATTTCTTTCTTCTTTCCTTTAAAAGCATTGAAGAAGCATACTTCCCTGAGGGGCAAAAGGTTAGTTATTCTCATGCTCTTTCTCTTTTACTCAGGTTTTTTTCTTGATATTAATTTGTTCAAGGCAAACAAGGAGAGAGCTGCTGAAATTGCAAAAAGCAGCAATGATCTAGTAGGACATGTAAATAATGGCAGTAGCATATCCACTAGAGATGGTTTAGCCGATGATGATGCAAATCTAATGATTAAATTGAAGTTCCTTACGTATAAGGTATGCTTTATAAATTTCTTGATGCAGTGGAGGAACTTGTGTTTAATTATTATATGAGATAGGATTTTATGATTTGGCCATCTTCATCGTGGTAATGTTGAAACGAAGCGGTATTTTTCCTTTCTTAGAGTTACTGTTTGAAGATTGTTGTAATGAATACAAGACTAAGAGAGTTCCACTACATTGATCGATATAGCCTTTGCTTTTGATCTCTATATTTCCTAGCCGACCTTCTTGCATATTAAGCATCATATTGAGGAAGCATTCCCCTTTGCTTTAATTCTGTTTTTTTCTTTTTCCTGCAACATGTTAATTTTATCTGATAGTCAACAGAACAAGGTGTGTTTTGCTTGTAGTATACGCTTTTTTTTTTTTTTGGGGGGGGGGTGGGGTGGTGTAAATGAGCATTATTAGCCATTATTTATATGAGAGATAAATTGCCAGAGGATGAACATTCATTAGAAGGAAGTTTCATTTGTTATTTGCTTATAATTGTATAATTCACAAATTAGTAATTTTCATGTGATATTCTTTAGTCTGATTTGATCGTGCTTTGCCCTTGCCAGTTAAGAACATTTCTTATCCGCAATGGGTTGTCGATTCTTTTCAAGGATGGTCCAGCTGCTTACAAGGCTTACTACTTGAGGTTAGGTTTGAAAGGAAGGTTCTGTAATCTGACGTTCTACTACTCAGTGAATTATATAAGTAGCCAAAAAAAGGGGGTTGTATAATGATATATAGGAGGCTTTGGTTCTGGGTTTTAGATGGTAATCATGGTCAGATATTGGGACATCTCTTTCTCCCATATTAACTTTTCTCCCTCCTTTCTAACAACTTACACTCTATCAGATGTTCTTTCTTTTATGGTGATTTATATAATCCACAAAGTTTGTGCTCTCGTGATGCTTGCATTTTCAATTCCTTAAATAGATCAATAAAATATGTATGTTAAACTTAAATTAAGCCCATTTACGGAAATTTTGTTCCTTTCTGGTATTTAGGCAAATGAAAATTTGGGGCACTTCAGCAGGAAAGCAGAGAGAACTCAGCAAGATGCTTGATGAATGGTATTGTTGAAAGTATAATTTTGTACGCTTGAATATGATTTCATTCTCCAGTACTTTCTTTAGGTTTTTATTTATATTTTCTCTCTTAATTCCAGGGCCGTGTATATTCGAAGGAAATGTGGGAACAAACAATTGTCATCAGCTACATACCTTTCTGAAGCTGAGCCATTTCTTGAACAGTATGCAAAGCGCAGTCCACAGAATCAGGCTTTAATAGGATCTGCTGGGAACTTGGTAAGGTCCGAAGATTTCTTAGCAGTTATTGAAGGAGGCAGGGATGAAGAGGGTGATCTCGCAACAGAACGGGAGGAAGCAGAAGCAAGTCTTAGCCCCTCAGTCAAGGACACTATTCGGAAAAATGAGGGTTTGATAGTATTTTTCCCTGGTAATATTGATTTTCCAGTTGGGTGAAGCCTCGTTTTTCTTTCTAGTTGATAATATTTTTACTGCTATTTGTGCAATTAACTCACATGATCACTAAAATATTACTTGGTGGCTTAAAATCTTAGTTTATATGATATTTCTCTTTTTGTTGCTAAAAGTTGGGAACTTATTATGATGTTGAATGCATTTCTGAGAATAGATCATAGGCTTCTGGAATGCCTGAACAGTAGCCAAAAAGTTCATTTTTGGAAGTACTTAGTGGCTTATGCAATGCACAGGAATTTTTTAGAAAAATGGACTAAGGTTGTCTTTTGAACCTTTCAAGTTCTTTTAGTCAACTCAAAGCATTTGATTTTTTGGCAAAATTTTTTCTTTTCCCTGCACTTATATATGCATCAATATAACTATTATAATTGTTTATTCAAAATAGCATACGAAGAAGAAAAGCTTATGATATACAAACTTTCCCTTTGTTATCAGAATTCAAGTTTAAAATGTGATGCGAAGTTAAAGTAGGTTGAGTATTTTTTTTCCATTAATTACCAAGCTTAAAAAACGTGATCTTGAAAATTGCAAAATGCTTTGATAATGCATGATACAAATGTATAGAAATTGTCCTCACCCGTTTCCTTTTTACTTCTTTAACCATGATTATAATCCCTTTAATAAATATACACTATCTTTTGACAGGAGTCTCCTTGATCATAAGTACATAGGTTGAGTAATTGTTATTGATAGGTAATAGGTGAGTAAATATGAGGAGGATCTAGTTCATGTGTTCAATGGTGTGATTTGGTTGCAGTAGTGGATGAACAATCAAATTTTATCTGAGCTGAATTTTAGGAAAAACCACAATGAAAATAAAGAAGAAACTGCTTATAAGTTCTCTCAAGGTGCCATATGCATTTTAATTCTTTAATCAATGCTATTCATTTCTCACATTATATGTAGTTTGAATTGCAATCCAAATAAGAATAGCTTAAGATTATTATTAGGAATGTGAACAAATCCTCATGTATCACATACTATAGAGAACCCTGTAAAGTATATTAGAAAAGACCTTGTCGAATGCTACCCTTATAAGTTAAATAGCAAATGGTTTTATCGAAGCTTAGTTTGGCAGTCAAATTACGGTGGATAAGTTATGATGAAAAGGCTGCCATGACATAATTACAGTGAAATTGCAATTTGCAAATGTTAAAATGTTAAAAAAAGTCAAAGTGCTGTAGCAAGACCTTATATATATTGGAATAATTAAAATTACACAGAGGTTCTAATGTCATATTTAGCTCCACCAATGCAATTCTACTTTGCAAAAGAAGCAGCCTTTTATGTTTTGCATTATAGTTTGATTGCATTTCGCCCAAAATGTGTTTGGATCCAGTTTGTGCGAAATGCTTTGTTTGCCAAATTATGGTCCAAATGAGCTTTTAGGGTTGTAAGCATGATGCCAACTTTGCTCTAAAACTCAATAAAACTTCTAAAATTCTGGAGTAATGACTCAAAATTTACCTCTTGCACTTTTTATGGATTTCATCTCTTGGTTTCCAAAAAGGATATTTCCTTTCTAACCAGCTTATTGATGTACCACAAGAAGTTGCCTTAGCTATCCGACTTGCACCTTGAGCTTGATTGACAATATAATGGCTTAATTTTGTGACATCAAATCTGCTTCCACTGGATGCCTAAAATGTAAAGAATTGGGGCCAAAATTGGGGTCATCTTAATTTAGTTTCCTAAATCATCTAAATTTGCTCTGAGTCGTCTGTGTGATAGCTTTGTTCATGTTTTTGGGTTGCGTGCTGTTTCCAGAATATGGCACGTCACCAAAATTTACATGGTCTCCCATACACAGATCGCATGAAAGTTTGCGTAATATTACTTTCCAAATTGTTTGCAATGTTTTTTAGGCTTATATTAATCAATATATGCATCAAAAGCTCACTTAAAGTAATATTTCATTTTCTGTTGTATGATTCAAGACTTATAGTTTATTGTTCTTTTCACTATTTACATTTGTGTAACGTTCATCTAATTTTCTGTGCATTGATCTCAGTGTAATTTCCATTTTTTTTTTTTAGGAATACCTGGTTGTGCAAAGTCTGCACTTTGCAGAGAAATATTAAATGCCCCAGGAGGACTTGGAGATGATCGTCCAGTTCAGAGTTTGATGGGTGACCTTGTCAAAGGTATAAATGTGAAATTGACCCATATGCTTTCTATATATGTAGCCTTTGGTGGTTTCAAACCATTTTTCTTTTTGTAAAATGATTTTCTTACTTGAACTTGATTGTAAATAAAAGTTTATATATGCTCAGTTGTTTTATGCATATATCTATTGAAGCCCTTCCTCTCTTTTTTTTTCCCTTCTGATATACAAGGTAGAAATGGTTTCACATCCCATTCGAATGATAGACTGTCAACAGTGTTAACTGTTGAATGTTAATAATTGGTTGGAAACATTATATCAGTTTTTGATTAAAATATTCGCAGTTTGTCTAATAAAGTCTGTCAAAATGTTTCTGCAAAAAGTTCTGTAAATCTTGGGAATAATTTTTTGTCACATAGTTGATAAATGGAAGTGACATCCAGCAAGAATGTATCGATTGAATGAAACACTTTTAATCATAGAGTGTTGGACCAACATTAGGAATGCTGCTCACGTGTATATGCAGAAGAAGTTCTATATGTTCATCATCTGTTGGAAGGTACTTGTATAAAATGGTGCAATGAGCTTTCAATGACTTTTTGTCTAATCAATCTTCCACCAATTAGAGTTTTGAATCTACTATTTTATCTATTTGGATCATGAATGCAAAGTTTCAAATCAATTGGTTAATATTATCTATTCCATTTGCGCTTATCAATGATAAATTTAATTATGACTGGTAATAAAAGTTGGCAAAGTTGGTATCTCTCTACATTTTTGCATGTGTGTGATGTATTAGATGCATTACTTTTTTGGAAAAATCTGCTTGGAAAAAAAATATTTTTCTTCTTTTGCTGATTCTGACAAGTTACATTAGTGCCTCAAAAGGAAGGGGTTGCTTTGTTTGGCGCTTTAATATTTTTATAGGTTTTTTTTTTTATTTCAAAAAATACAATTACCAGCAATTGGATCAAGCATCAAACTACATGGATTGGATAATGTGTTAGTAGTTTGTTAAGAATTATTTGATGTAATTGAGGTTATGCTTATTTGTATTGTATTGATAACAGGAAGATATTGGCCAAAAATTGCTGATGAGCGCAGGAGAAAGCCATATTCTATAATTCTTGCAGATAAGAATGCACCGAATGAGGAAGTTTGGAAACAGGTAATCTCATTATTTGACATGTGTACCATGCACCGCTTCAAAGAAGTTAAAAAAAGAAAAATGCAGAGAGAAATTGGACTGAGAGTATCTATAATATTACTGTACAGTCAACTTTTGAAAGCTGCATTACAAAAATACTAAGAAGGCTACTTCTACTGAATATTAATGCCCTATATGCAAATTATGTATCTTTATTCTTCTATTAAATGATCACATGGCTTTTATGGATGAAGTTGACACATGTTTTGAAAGATAAGCTCCCCCCTCTCTTTCTGTCCATATGGCAAAGTGATTAGATATTTATATGCCTTTTATTTGATAACAGAAATACTAGTCATAGATGGATATCTTGTAGATGGTATCCGTAAGAAGTGTAAAGCTTCTTATGTCTGTTAAGGGGAAAAAAATTCATTCTAAATGTTTTAGATGGGATTTTGTACTTTTAGAGTGAGATGATAGATTTACACAGGGAGAAGGGGATAAGGAACTCGCACATATGATAGGAATGGCTTTAATAGTAAAGTAAGCCAATTCAACAGTTATGGTTGATTTTTGCTCTCTTGCCTACTACCAGACAAACATAAGAAGGGTGAATTTTAGAACAGGGGAAAAGGAACTCATGCATAGAATAAGAATGGCTTTAAAAGTAAAGTAAGCCAATTCAACGATGGTTGATTTTTGCTCTCTTGCCCACTACCAGACAAACATAAGAAGGGTGAATTTTGGAACAGACCTCTTAAGTTACCCAAGGTTAAATTGATTTGATCTCTGTCCAACTAGAAGTTAATATCTGAAACCTCCTCTTGTAGTGAAATGAGGAAAAAAAACAAGTGTTTAGATTCTCAAAAACCTAATTGGCTGCATCAGTGTTTATGGTTTTATTGCAAAGTCCTTCGTAGCAGTTGTATACTAGGTTTTAGACCAGACAAATATTTAAGCAAGTTCATCAGAGAGTGTTGGAATGAAAAATTGCATCTTTAGCACAGAATGTTATTTAGTTTGACATGAGGTATATTTCTGTATCAGTAGCAAACATAAATCTCCAATTTTTTTAGGTCTTCATAGTTCATATGCTTGATTTGGGGGGTGGGGGGGTAAGGAATTTTCTTATTTGTACTTTATCACTACCAATAGAGCAGGGATATAAGACGTATGATGTTGCCTTTTTAAAAGTGAAAGTTGATGGGATATTTGTTTTCTGATTATGCTATAATCTCCAAAGTGTTAGTTTTTTAGGATTCTGTGAAAATCTATTTGATGGTCCTTTTTGTATGTGCAGATTGAAAACATGTGCCATAGCACCAAAGCTTCAGCCGTTCCAGTCATACCTGATTCTGAAGGTTATATCTTATGCCTATAAAAGTTAAATTTTTGGCTTTACAGTGTTGTAGAAGTTAAATGCTTTGGGTGCATTTCATCTTGGTTTGCTAGTTTGGCATGTTTTGTCTGCATATGATTGTCTTAAATTTATCCTTGCTATATCAAATCAATCTTTCAATATGGAGTGGCATACAGATAAACTAGTCTGTTTCTTTTGTTGGACCTAAGGGCAATCTAGCAGGTTAGAATTGGTCATTTCAAGTGTCAAGTTGTTTTGCATTTGTTGGGTCTTGGGTCAGACAACCGTATTAGATAGTTTTCCTCTCCTAGGGAAAGAAGATATTTTCAATTTTGGATGTCTCAAAAGTTTTTGATTTGGGCTGCTTGAAAGTTCATTGATTTAACGTTAAGGCATATTGTTGTTACATCTGGATTGTTTCCCCTTTCCCAAAAGAAAAAGATATACACGAGTTTGACTTATATTCTTATATTGATCTATAATAACAGATTGTTATGTCTAAGTTACATGGTATATAAAATTAAGTAGATGAAATTATTTAGGTTGGACTAGAACTGGTAAATGAAAGTTTCAGATGATCATTGTATTCATTAAACTATTTGGATTTGTTATAAGAAATTATAAAACCATTTTTGGTCTTCCATTTCAGTATTGGCATCTAAGTTTGTCGTTATGATTTTTGTTTAAATATTGGATACATTTCAAAAAAGTAAAAGTCATACTAAGTCTGTGTTTTGGTTTTAGTTTTAAACTTGTTTCAAAGAGTATTAACTAATAAGATTTCAGCTTTTTTATTTGCCATATTTGAAAAGATTAAAACTCTAAAATTTGTGGTAATATTGTTATGTTAAACAGTTATATACGAAGTATGGTTATTTACTATTATCGTTATTATTATCATATTTTGATTATGTGTCACGTATTTTTCTCCAAAAGGAAAATAACCAAATTTTTTTTTGGGATCATGTTGAATTTTGAGGCAACTTTAGTTGAGGCGAGGTAGGTTTTGAGTAGGTTAAGGTGGGCCATTCTGGTTGGGCTTGCTTCTGTTGCTTAAAATTCACTGTTGCTTATTATTACTGTAGTATCTAGTTGTAATGCTTTGTTACCTATGCAGAATTCTTCTCATGAATTGCCTTAAATCTGACACGAGGATATTAGTATGAAAGGGTAAAATGAAGGACATAGGTGTGGAGACTCATAACTTAATAAAATGTGAGGTATTTGTTTAATTGTAGGATTTGAATTAATTGTGATAATAAATCTACCTTGTTGAAGATGCTGCATGAGGATGGAAACTCCTTAGATTGTCAGTTATGGAAGCCTTAATTAGATATTATTTGATATTAAGTAAAAAGACAAAAATGGAATTGTTAACTAGAACAAGACAAAACTCTGTCGGGTGTTGCCACCCTTAAAGTCGCTCAATTTTTGGAAGTCAAGTGTGCCACCATATTTCTTTATGCTGAACCTGCCTGCATATGCCCCTTTTGTGAGCTTGAAAGATAACTGTTTGATGATTTTCTATGGGTGTTAGAACTTTTATATCTGCTTTACTTGATTTTCTCCATTAACTTGCAGGGACCGACTCAAATCCATTTTCTCTTGATGCATTAGCTGTTTTCATGCATCGTGTGCTTCAACGAGTCAATCATCCAGTACTTAATTGCCTTTCTTTCAAATATAATGTTCTATGAAACATCACATTCCCATGTGTTATATCTAGTTAACACTTCATCTATTCTTTAATTTGTAGGGCAATCTTGACAAGTCATCTCCAAATGCTGGCTATGTGATGCTAATGTTTTATCACCTTTATGATGGAAAGGTACTTTATGCTGTACCAAGTATAGTCTCAGTTCTCTTTCATTTAAAGCATTTCTAACAACTGCTCAAATATTTAGAGTCGCAAATATTTTGAGGATGAATTGGTTGAACGTTTTGGCTCTCTTGTCAAAATGCCATTGCTGAAACCTGACAGGTGAGAATATTGGCCTAAATTAGTTAGATATTTAAATAATTTTATGTATTTTATTCTAAGAAACGAAGGAACCAAACAAAGTGAAAATGAAAAACAAGGGCATATATAAAGTTTAAGAGGGACCAAGAAAAAGTAAATTTTTTTTAAATGATGTAAAGAGAACTGGAAAAGAGGTAGCAACCAGCCCCTTTAACAAATAAAAAAGGGGTTAACCAGACACTTGAGGTTGGTGTTGAGATTGCAATCTCATTCCTTTCTACCTAGGACAGATCTATGGCGTGGATCATCTGCACCATCTAGCTTATTTTGAACTGTTTGATTGTAGTATTTCATTACCTTCCATCCCTTCGCCCGATACATGATGAAAATTCTTTTATGAAATTAAAATTGAATGGCATTTATTTCTTCCTTTTTTTTATTAGACTAACGTTTTTTTTTTAAACATCTTCTAACTGCAGGAGTCCTCTACCTGATTCTTTGAGATCAGTTCTGGAAGAGGGAATAAATCTATACGATCTTCACAGTAGCAGACATGGAAGGTTGGTAAAAAAGTCTAAACAACTGTATACATACGTACAAAATAGCCTTATTTTTTTACCTTTGGAGCATATTGTATCCTCGGACGTTCTTTACCAACATAGTTATATACCAATAAACAAAACGAGTGGATCATATAGACACATGTAGGTTGAGAAAATCGTGTTTCCTGTTAAGTGGTCCCAGAGTTGATCCTAGTTTTATCCATTTCTATTATAGGCTTCCATTTTGGTGGCACTGTGTCATTACTTGTTACTGCTTTAACTTTGATGGATATAATTACATCTTTGTTTATTGTTGTTTCCTTTAGATTGGAGTCGAACAAAGGTGTGTACACACAGGAGTGGGCTAAATGGGAGAAGAAATTAAGGGACACTTTATCTGCCAATGCTGAGTATCTTAATTCTATTCAGGTCAGCATCATTTTCTTCGCGTTCCTCTACAACTTGAATTTAACAATAGAAGAAGAGGGTCTTTTTCACCTCTATTTTCTCACTCAAAAAATTTCATAGTTTTTAGCTTGTCTCACAACAATAGTGGGATAGTTTGCCTAATTGCATTTTTTTAGCAGCCATCCCCCCCCCCCCACTTTCCGCTTCTTATTAATAAGGATTGTGGATAACTACTTATTCCTGTTTAGTGGTGTTATAACTTTTGTTAAGTTTTAGGATTCCGGTGGTCTTATATTCAAGTTGGGTCCCTCAACCTGTAACCAGTTAGTTTTAGGTTGATGCTTAACATGGTAATCAGAGCTCAAGTGTGTTCTGTTGTTCCTGCTTAGTCCCATGTGAGGTTGACAACTTCAGCGAGATTGTCCGCATATAGGCCCTTGTTGCACTACACGTAACGTGAAGTGTTAAGTTCTGTTAAGTCTTGGCTTTTCTGTGGTATTATATTGGATTCCTCCAACAATAATTAATTGATTTTAGGTTGGGTGCCTAACAATTTTATTGTCAAACACACTTCTTAACTTTTTATTTCTTGTCGGTCTCTTGTCAGGTTCCATTTGAGTTTGCAGTTCAGCATGTGGTGGAACAACTGAGAAAGATAGCAAAGGGTGACTACACGGTACCAAGCACCGAGAAGAGGAAGCTTGGAACTATTGTTTTTGCTGCTGTCGATTTGCCTGTTGCAGAAATCCGGAGTCTCCTTGACGAGGTGAGCAAAATTTTTTGTCCTAGAAACTCTTCCGAGTTTCTTCAATTGAAATCTTGAGTAAACATAATTCTCTTGAATGGAACAGTTGTCCGGTAAGAACAGCAACGCCGAAGCATTCCTCAAGTACAAAGATATGGAGAACATCCCCAGAAAGGCTCATGTGACTCTTGCTCACAAGAGAAGTCATGGTGTCACAGCTGTGGCTAGTTATGGTGTCTACCTTCATCGCCAGGTTCCTGTGGAACTGACTGCTCTTCTCTTCACAGATAAAATGGCTGCACTAGAAGCCCGACCTGGTTCCATTGACAATGAAAAGATTGTCTCAAAAAACGAGTGGCCCCATGTTACCATATGGACCGGGGAAGGAGTAGCGCCCAAGGAGGCCAACACATTACCACAATTGCTTTCGGAAGGGAAGGCAACTGTTGTTGAAATAGACCCGCCCTTCATCATATCAGGTACACTGGAATTTTACTGAAAACTCGGTATAAACCCTTTCTTCATTATAGCTTATGAGAGTTGTTCATGAAATGGGATGGAATTCGGATCGGATATATACAAAAATGAAATAAAATTGCTTAGCGCAAGTTCCTATCTCATGAGATTTTTGCGGCTACACAATAAAGGGGAATATGCCTGGTACAAGTGGCACATTTTTGTTTAACTGAATTTTGGCTTCTAAGTGACACTTTGTGTACCTGATAGAGGAAACAAGTTGGATTCATGTTCGAATTTGGTAAAGGAAATAAATGGTGCGATTGTAGTTAACCGCCGTCATTTTTTCATTTATTTGTGCTATGTTCATATTATTCACTTCTCATAATTTTGTTTAAAATATTATATATTTATATAAATTTGATACATTAATAGTTCGTATTTTATAGATTGACGTGTTCATGTATAGGTAGTAAATAAATTGAGTTTGAATAAACAAATTTTTTTTTTTTTTTGGGAACTTGTTTTTGTTCGTTGAGAATTTTAAAATTTTGTTCTAGCTTAGTTTGTCAAAAATTGTTTGCAAGTTCTTTGGCTTAAATCAAATGACTTTGTTCACAACATTCAACATGTTCTAGAATATATATTCGAATATGTTTGTCAGTAGACCTGTGAGTTGGGTTGATCAAGTTGGTTTCAGATTAAGTCAATTTGTATTGGGTCATCATAGGTTTTTAAATTTTTGGGTCATTTTCGAGTTTGAATCATTTTGGTTTCGGGTGAGTTTGGGTTTGGGTCAATCGTATTTAATGTTCGTGTCAAATTGGGTTCAGATCATTTGGGATTCGGGTTATTTTGAGTTTGGGTTAATTTGATTTAACATTCGAATTAATCAGTTTTGGATCAATTAGGTTTAAATTTTGGGTTTATTAGATTTAGTTATTTTGAGTTAAGGTTATTTCGAATTAATTGTTCAGATCAATCCAGGTGTGGGTTATTTTCAAGTTAGAGTTGATAGGTTTTAGTTAATTTTTTTATCAAATCGGGTTAAGTAAGGTTTGAGGTTAGATGGATTGATTGAGTTTTTCAAGTTTAAATAAGAAGTGATAGGTCTATCTGTCAATAATTAAAATTTGTTCCACCAATATCAAACAAATCAAAACAATTTAAACAACCTAATGACATGTTTTTTATTTTTAATATAAATTAATAAACTATCAAATCAATAATTATATTATAAATAAATTTGGTCATGGCATGGCTTGAATTTGTTAAGCATATCTATTTAAGTTTAAATTATTATTTAACATATTAAAAATATTTTTTATTAATATTTATATAGTTTATAATATCATTATTTTAGGGTAGCTTGAAACAAAAATATTGAGACACGAGGGATCTGGGTAAGGTACTCAACTTTCTTCTAGGTCTAATTATAAACAAATAATAATATTAATTTTATAATCAAACAATAAGCAAAATTT
>JBBYHL010000016.1:6662186-6678158 GCA_038381835.1 Adansonia madagascariensis | reverse complement strand
AAAAAAAAACTATTCTTCTACTTTTTCTCCATTTATAAAACATTACGTATATTTAAGTAACTTTTTTACCTATATTTTTTATATTTTATACTTTATATTTTACTCAATTTTGTGCGTGTGCCATAGTCTAATATAAAAAGTAAATCAATTAAAAACGTAAAATGAAATGAATATAATTTCTTATATATTTTAAAACTTAAATAAATAAAAACGAAATAATTAAAACAAAAAACATGACTATTATTCAAGACTATCCATTCATATTTCAAAAAGTTAATCTATACCCTAGAAATTCCTAGAATTTTCATTTCAAATAAAATATAAAATTTATATAAGCAAGTATTTTTAATTTCAGGGTGTGATCATTAATTAGCAAAATCCTTCATATCGTAAAATCATGAATATGCCAACTTTTGTACTATCGAACAAATTAATCTAGCTTCAATAGTCTAGAATAGTATTTGTTTTTCATGTGTTTAAAATTTTTTGGGCAATTTTTATAGGATTTATATTTGATATGTCGAATCTTTACAATATCAATATATCAAAAAAAATTAATAAATATTTTTAAAAAATTAAAATTATAAAATAATTTAATTTTATGTTTTAGTTTTTGTAATTTTTGAAAATAAATTTTCACAAGTTTAAGATATTATAAATCTTTTAGAAAGTAATTTTGAAATTTTATATTTTAAAACAAATTTTAGTTCAATATTTCAATTTTTTAGTTTTTGAAATAATTTTTAATTTTGTTAAAAAATCATATATTAATTTTTTAAAAATAAAAATAAAATTTTTTATATTTTGAATATATATTTTAAAATATAATTTTAAATATTTTTATATTTTTAAAATAAATTTTCTATTTTTTTGCAAAAATTCATATATTAATTTTTTTAAAAAAAATTCAAGTTTTGCCATATGTCATCACCTGATAAGTTAATTGCTATGTCATAACTTATATTTGTGGTGTTAAAGCTTGGTACAACATTGATAAATGGTTTGAAAGCACAGTTACCAAAATCAACATTTTTAAAATAAAGGTACCACTTTGATAAATTTGATAAACTTTAAAAGTCATCTATGACATTAACCCTAAATTAATCTAATTAATTTACATTCATATATCATGAGTGAACTCTAGGAAGTCACCATGACTAGTGACCACCAAAATATGCTGAGTAAATGTTACCTTTCAAAACCTTTCAATAACCAGTCTATCAATGTAATTTGGTCTTTTCACCAAATGTCTTGAAATGAGTATGAGTATAGTGCAATATCTACTCATACTTGTGGTTAATATTATGAATTTAGGAATATAATTCTTCTAAATTCAAGTGCTTTAGATTTTATCCAATTAATTTAAACTAAGAATAGATAGATATGTCTCCAATGACACTTGGAGATGTGAATATTTTCTCAATCACTCATCCATCTTTACACGTTTCATGTTATACCTAAAATTACTTTACCATAGGCATCCCATGGCAGAACCAATTTGTAAGAAATCAAAGCATGATACTTCCTATAAAAGATGGCCTAATATCATAAATCCAGAGACTATTAACATGACTGGTATATGAGAACAGTTTTATAGACACTAGAGTGGTCTTACCTGATAGAGTCCACATAACGAGCCATATTCAATGAACTTGTTAAATAGACAAGCAGTTATATGTCATCCCAGATATCCTTTATAATTCAATTTATGAGATCAGTTGCTCATTTTACAAATAAGAAGGCATAACATGTACCGGTTTTCGAGCATTGCCTATGCCTTTTTTACCAATAGAATGAAAGGAATAGTTTAAGAAGATGACTTGGATGCATAAAGATCTTATAATTAAATTATAAGGCCTTTGTGTCCCATCGGTTTCATCTTATTAGTACTTAATAACTATTTTTGTTGCATTAAAATAAATGAAAACCTTGTATCACTAAGTAAAATGATATGTTTGCTGCTCTTAACTATATATCCATAGTCCAAAGTGATTGACTATAAGACATATACTAATACTTTGTGCATTGCCTTCCTATTTATGTTATATTTATTAATAAAATAGGTTAAAATATATTCAATTTTCATATTTTAATATCTTAAATTTATGTAAACTTAAATAAATATATTTACTATTGCACTAGATCTAGACATTATTATACTGTATAATAAATATAATGATATTGTAGAAATTTAATACAATTGATGGTAATAAATTTTATAATAACATAAAAATCCAAAATTAAATCCTCCAGAACCAAATGCAAAACTTAAAAAGAAAAAATACAATCCAATGCCCAAATCAAAATAAAAGATTCAAATCCATCAAACCAAATCAACCCAAAATCTATTAAAAAGAAAAAAAAAATAAAGCTAAATAAAAGTACGTTATAGTAATAATTATCATATTATAACATTTAAAAAATCCAAAATAAACTCACCCAAGTTCTAAAATCATGTCATCTGTTAATAAAATAATAGGTTTTTAGTTCCATCAAGATTCAAGTATCAAATACAACCAAAAAAAAAAGAAATCTTCCCATTAAATATCCAATTTAGAACTCCAAACCAACAAAATTAAATTAACTCAACTAAAAAACAAATATAAATCGATTTTCTGGCCCTCATTTTTCATGGTTAGCTTTTATATAATTTGTTAAATAATATATTATATATATAATAGCTTTTTAAAGTCCAAAATGTTTCTGCTTAAAAAAACAATCTATTCATGTTACTTTAATCTAATAAAAATAAATAACAAACAAAATTTCAATATGTATATATATATATATATATAGAAGAAATCAAAAGTTATAACCATAGGATTAGTATGAGACTTGCAAAAATTATAAATGTTTGCAGTAAAAAGATTGTAAAAATATTATAAAAACGTTTTATTGTTTGTCAATTAAAATTGATTTATATTTCCTTCCTAAATATTTATATTTAAATTATTAATTAATAAAGATATAAAAGGATTTAAATTAATAACATTTTGTGAATTTTTTTTCCTCCTAAAATTTAGTGTAAGGAGAATAATTAAAGAGTTTTACAAATTAAATTGAATATGAAGAGAGTGAAATCAATGTGTTAATAGTTTTTTTTTTTTTTTTTTGACTTTTCCTTGTCTAATTACCAGTTTAAATAAATTCAATGATTAGGACAATGTAAAAAGTTTATTTATATTTTTTAATGTTTTTTTACGTCATTAATTAATAAAAATGTGTCATTGTCGACAATCAAATCAATCAACTATAATTACCAGATCCTTTTGACATTTGATCTGGTGTGCCTGTTGAAAATATTAATTGATATTTCAATAAACAACTTTGTTTTGCTTTGAAAAAAAAAAATAAAATGTGAAAATTTTGAAATTAATATAAAAATTTTTAACATTGCAATTTTTGTTGATACTGATTTATTAAAACAATATATGCAAAAATTAATACGATAATTTTTAATTGTTCATTTTTTAATTGACAATAATTTATTAAAAATGTTTTGTTTTTTACTAATTCATGAATATAGTACGATAATTAATATATTATAATTATTGTATACATAGAATAAAAGTATTCATGAGCTAGGTGAGTGTATACATCGAATTTTAGACATGATATTTCTTAATTCAGATCATCTAATTCAACCAAAATTATTATTTAAAAATAATAAATTTATTTTTATTTAAATTTAATTATAAAAATATATAACTCTTGATGCAAGTTTTCAAATTAAGTCAGAATGAGCTCGATTAAAACCTGACTAAAAAGTTAAAAAAATTACACTATGACTTGACCCGATTCATAAGCATCTCGTAAGCTCAAAAATAAATATTCAAACCCAAATTTTAAATTTAAAAAATTTCTTACATCCCTACCCAACGACCTCAAAAAATACATTTCATGCTATATAATTAATCTGTCCATTTTAAATAAGATAAGATTATATAGTATAAATATAATAAAAAAATTAAAATATAACACAAAGCATAATATTATAATATAAAAAATAAAATAAATATAATATTAAAATATTAAAATTTATATAATATAATTATTAATATATAAAAATTATATAAATAATAATATTTTAAATATAATTATAAAATAAAAATAATTTAAATATATAAATTATTTATTTATTAAAAAATAAACAAAATTAAAAATTTAAAAAAAAAAAAAAAAAAACCTTCACGTGCACCTTTCATTTTTTTTTTCTACGTATTATACGTATCATATCAAATTGACAACCTTTGGAAAAGATTGGTAGGTCCCAACTAACGGCACTTTGTCACCATAGTGGATAAAGTATTTGATGGATCATTAATGTGCAGCGTGACTTTAAAATCTCGGAGTTGTTAGGTTTTTCTTCAAAGACGTTACATGGTCTTTTAGGTGATTGAGGCATTGCGGTCCCACTGCAGAGTAACGTTTTTGGGTAGAATACAAAGTTGGTGCACCGCAGGCGACTTATGACGATTGATGACCGCGTAATTTATATGGTGCCTTTATTTCGTTGAAATGAAACAAAAAATTTAAATAGGATTTTGATAAAAATAAAATAAAAAAATATAAATATTATATAGCATGATTGGGTTAAGTGAAATAAATGAAAAATAACAAAAATATTAAGTGCAAATTATTATTTTACTTTTCAATAAAATATTAAAATTTGATTTATTGAACAAGTATTTGTTTTTAAAATATTATTATTACATTCAAAAATAAGATTAAGTAAAATATTTAATATCTTAGTACTTAATTACAAATAAAATTTTAATATGTTATATTTGAAAATATATGTATAAATAATATTTTATATTTAATAATAAATAAAAAAAACTAAAATTAAATTTTAAAGTTTAGATAAAAATAAATAATATTGTAAATATTATCATTAAAATAAATTTAACAAAAATAATTGTAACGATTATTTAAACGTTAATAATATTAAAATATAATTTTTATTAATTTTAATATTTTGGCGTAAATAGTTAAAGTTTCTCTCTCTTTTTTATTTTTTAATCATTTATATATTCGTATTATATTCATATATTTTATCATATCATAATCATGTTTAAAAATTTTTATATTTATATAATTTTAATACGCTTATGATTCATATTTAATAGATTTTAACAATATATTTATATAATACAATATCATATTTTTTAATTTTATATATATTATATTCGTATAATAATATCAAATATTATAAGATTTTTTCTCACACACTTTCTTCCCTAGCTCTCACCCTCTCACTCTGGAAAGCATTTTCTTCAAGAATGTTCTGCAGTTTTCCAGAAAACCACTACCACCTCCAGATTCCGACAATTATCGTCAGCCATTGGCGGTCGACGTCCTTTTTGCTCCAATCTTCCGCCAAAGATAGCTTTTGTCCTCCTCATGTCGATTCTACAATTATTTTTTTCCTAAATCACACCACAAACCCATAATCCTAGTCGAAAAGTCGCGACAAAACCTCCCCAAAATTCTTCCTTCCATCATTGTTTGGAGCCTATTTCTCAATACGTTCTTCCCCTCTCTTTTCTCCTTTTTTTCTTTCTTTGGCAATTTCAGATCATCTTGTACTTATTATGAGGTTGATGTTGAGGGCTTTTTAAATTTTAAAGTTTTTTCTTTCTTTTTTTTTTTTTTTTTGACCGGTAGTGGTGTCCAGAATGGTACTGGCTCTCCCTCCCTCCTTCCTTCTCTCATCCCCCTCTATCTTTAATGGTTTCCAGTAAAGTAAATTTTGGAAAAAAGTTCACCCATTCCTTGTTGCGTTGAATAACCCTTCTTTAGTATCCCCAAAGAATGGCTATTATAAAAGGGAAGGAATAGAGAAGGAATGTTTATTCCATAAAATATGACCCTTCCTTCCAACCAAACCAATGAATTACTGTTCAGCATTGAATAAGGGGGAACGGAGTACCCATTCCTCCCAACCAAATATAGTGTTAATTTTTTTGTTTTAAATAAAGACTAATTGCACGTATCGGGATTGGCTATTTTATTGTCTGAACTGTGATGGTGGTTTTTATTAAAGTTGTTTCTACAATGTGGCTAATAAGGTCATCGAATATTTGGTGTTTTCTCCGGTTTCAGGGCTGGCTTCGATATTCAGTGTCTGTAAAACATCTCTAAGGCTTTTTATGGTGGAGGAGTGAGAATGAGTTTTCATTCTTGTACTCATTTTTTTAAATAAAACTACAATTAAGCCCCACCTCGCAAGGGTTTTTGAAAATTTTTTATAAATTTTTTGATTAATAAATAAAATTATATTATTTAAAAATAAATAATAAATTTTTTTTCTCATTTTTCCTCTAGCGGATCGGATATTTAAATCGATTCATGAATTAATATGTTGGCAAACTCTTTAAATATATTATTTAAAAATAATTAGTTAATTAATTAATTAATAAAAATAATTAATAGAATAATTTTTTTTATTTTTCCCTGAGTAAGTTGAATACAGACCCAAAATCATTTGATGACTTAATACTGATTAATTCATTTAAATATATTATTTAAAAATATAAATAAAAATTAAAAAATAAAATTCTTATTTGAACTTTTTTTGAGTAAGTCAGATATTCTCCTATATCGACTCATGAGCTAACATGCAAACGTACTTCTTTAAATATATTATTTAAAAATAAAAAATTAATAATAATTAATAAAATAAATTTTTAATTTTTTTCGAGTGAGTCAAATATGGATAATAAAATGATATGGGGGTCAACATGCAAACTAAATTCTTTAAATATATAATTTAAAAATAAAATAAAAATTAAAAAACTTAATTAAGTCTAAAAATCTAAAAAAATAATATAAACACAAATAAATATTCAAAACATGTTAAAAAATACATAAATTAAATTATTAATATATAAAAATTATATTCAATTTATAGTAATTTAAATACAATAATAACCAAAAAAAAAATCACAAATCCACATTTTTATTAATTTTTCTCACTCTCTTTTTTTTTTCCTTTTAAAAATGTAAAAGACACATTTTGATTCGTTAACAAACGAAATAAAATGAAAATATCTTCGACCAACTTTGTGCCTTCACCATCACCACTTGTTTTCACCAACTTCAATCATCATCACCAATTACCATCGTACTTGATACCATATTTCTCACCAACGTCGGTCACTTCTTGCATTAATCATGGCCGCTTGTTAGTGTACTCGTTCCTAGGATTTGTTTCAATCTTTCTCCCCCATCATCTTCCACACCATTTTTATTTATTGTTTACGACGTCTTCCCAATTCAAAAGAAATATCTCAAAAATCACATCTTCGAAATCAAATTCTTAAATTTGGAAAACTTGAAACTAAAAAACATCGATTTCTCAGTTTAAACCGATCATTCTAATGTGAAAC
Organism: Adansonia madagascariensis; assembly: GCA_038381835.1. Lineage (NCBI taxonomy): Eukaryota > Viridiplantae > Streptophyta > Magnoliopsida > Malvales > Malvaceae > Adansonia > Adansonia madagascariensis. The sequence continues at coordinate 6,670,767 of JBBYHL010000016.1, read as the reverse complement.
GCAAAAGTAATAATAATCTATATCTAAGAAATAAGATAATAAATGGAAAGGAAATGTAACTCTTAGCAATTTAATGTGTGGTTTAAAATTGAACGCGAAGTATGTAATTTCTGCTTTAAAAAAGAAATAGTTTCGTTTCGAATCTTCACTCAAGTCAAGATATTTCTTATTAAAGTATTCATTGAATACAGAAACTGTTGCCAACTTAACCTATGTTGTCATTGAATACGTCTTCGTCACAATCAACCAGCTTGGAAAAGATAGCAAATATATCTCATTTTATCTACTTTCGCTTTTCAGAGTCTGGCAAATTTGAGCTATAATAGATTTGCAAACAAAACCTGAACTCGTCGGTCCTGCAAATTTAATTCCTACTGTCACGTGCATGCCAATGACTGGTAGGCTGGTAGCTCAATTTCACTCACGTGCTCTAACCTAACTTTGCCTTCAATTTTCTCTTAGTTTTTTTCCTGTATAAATTTCAGAGTATTCTAACCATTTCTCCCATAGTGTAGCTCTCGCTAGTTTTTTGCATTTTTCACCTTTCACCATGCCACTTGACATCTTCCTCCTCCGAGAGCTCATTGCAGCAGCTATTCTCTTCTTCATCACACGTTATTTTATTCGTTCTCTTCTTAAAAATTCAAAGAAAAGGCTTCCTCCTGGCCCCAAAGGTTGGCCGGTTGTCGGTGCTCTTCCACTCCTAGGATCCATGCCCCATGTCACCTTAGCCAAATTAGCCAAAAAATATGGACCTGTCATGTACCTGAAAATGGGAACATGCAACATGGTGGTGGCCTCAACTCCTGACGCTGCTCGAGCTTTCCTTAAGACCCTTGACTTGAATTTCTCCAATCGACCCCCTAATGCTGGTGCCACCCATTTAGCTTATAACTCTCAAGACATGGTCTTTGCGGACTATGGTCCAAAGTGGAAATTGCTTCGTAAACTAAGCAATCTGCACATGCTTGGTGGTAAAGCTCTTGAGGATTGGTCAACAATCAGGGCCGTTGAGCTAGGCTACCTGCTTCGAGCTATGTGTGAATCTAGCCAAAAAGGTGAGCCAGTGGTTGTGCCAGAAATGTTAACGTATGCAATGGCCAACATGATCGGCCAAGTGATCCTCAGTCGACGAGTTTTCGTAACGAAAGGGTCAGAATCCAACGAATTCAAAGACATGGTGGTGGAGCTTATGACCTCTGCAGGATTCTTCAATATCGGTGACTTCATACAGTCCATTGCATGGATGGATTTGCAAGGGATCGAACGAGGGATGAAGAAATTACATAAAAGATGGGACGTGCTGCTGACAAAGATGATGGACGAGCATGCTGAAACAGCTTACCAACGGAAGGGAAAGCCTGATTTCCTTGATGTTATAATGGCTAACAGTGACAACTCCGACGGGGCAAAACTGAGTTTGATCAATGTCAAGGCACTTCTTTTGGTAAGTCGTCTTCGCAGGGTTAAGTTTCTTTCGGCTCTGAAAACTTAAGTATTATCGTGTGTATATATATATAAAAACTGTGTGAAGAGATACGCCTTATTTATTGCCAGCTAAGCGTTCTTTAATAAGACATGGATAAGATTTTTTCAAGTCAATTTCATGAGTTTTTTTATTAAAATAATCAAATAAAAATTAAATTTGAAAATAAAGATAAATAGATTAAAATGATATTTTATCTAAATAAAACACTTTAAAAAAATTAACAAAATTTTTACAGTTCGATAAACATGGATGAAATTTTATGTGTAAGCACCATTTTTTAATTAATTTTTCTTAGAGATTATTGACTTTCTTATTGAATTTCATCGATTTATAGATTATTATTTTGGATTATTATTTTGTAAGTTAGTAAGGGAGTCTTTTTAACTTCACAAACTAATTCATGTCACTGTCTAATGAAGATCTAAACCTATAAATATGTTGTACAACAAATTCATTTTCGAAGTTCTTATTCTTCTCTTTTCAATATTGCAAGAATCTATTCACTGCCGGCACTGACACATCCTCCAGCATAATCGAATGGGCGTTAGCTGAAAGCTTGAGAAACCCTGAAATATTGAAGAAAGCTCATGACGAGATGGATAAAGTCATTGGTAGGAACCGAAGGCTCGAAGAATCTGATATACCAAAACTCCCATACTTGCAAGCCATTTGCAAAGAAACATTCCGAAAACATCCATCGACACCTTTAAACTTACCCAGAGTTTCAACCCAAGCTTGTGAGGTCAATGGCTACTATATCCCCGAAAACACTAGGCTCAGTGTCAACATTTGGGCAATTGGTCGTGACCCTGACGTGTGGGAAAATCCACTAGAGTTTAACCCTGAAAGGTTTTTGAGCGAGAAATATGCCAAAATCGATCCACGAGGGAACGATTTTGAGCTAATCCCATTTGGTGCCGGAAGAAGAATCTGTGCTGGAACGAGGATGGGGATCGTGCTAGTTGAGTACATTTTAGGCACATTGGTCCACTCTTTCGACTGGATGCTACCAAAAGGTGGTGGGGAACTCAACATGGATGAGGCCTTTGGTCTTGCGTTGCAAAAGGCTGTGCCGCTTTCAGCTATGGTTCGCCCACGCCTCGCCCCAACTGCTTATGTTTCCTAAGCTAGCTCAATCCAAGCCCTCCAAATTCTACCCTGCAGATGAAATTACTTTTATAATAAACGGTCATTTTTCACGGTTGTGTTGGTTAAGGCATCTAAAATTGAAGATTGATGTTCTATCAATTGATGCTTCGTTTACTCTCTAATCTAGCCTTTCTTATATAGTATCTATAATTCTACTTTCCTTTCTGTTTAAAGTTGGCATTACATATATGTACTATTGACTATTATACGATTTTAACTCTTTAATTGATTATACATCTATATATATTGATTAAAAATATTTTATATGTCAAGAAAATATAAAATGTCAACAAAAATGCCTGTATGGTAAAAAAGAAGTCGGATCGCCCGATAGCTACTGTTTTCCATAATAAAATAATAAATGGCCATATTGTCTCTGAATTTTTTGGAAATGATATACGTAGGTAACTTGGTTTAATTCACAAGAAATAAAAAGGATAATTGATCAAAGCTTCCGAGCTAAGTCAAGCTCTCTTCATCTTCATCTTCCTTTTCTTTCTTTTTCTTTTATTTCTTTTGATTAAATAGCAAGAATAATTCTCAACATTTCAGTGGAATATCATATCAGTTCCCATACTATCAAATATCACTAATTAATCCCCAAACTTATTTGTCGATAATATTTTTTATATTTTTAATGTTCCTATCAATTGAATAGCTAAATGTCATTGGTAATTACAAATCGATTAAAGTTAATCTTTTAAAATAATTCATTTAAAAATAATTTTGTAAAAAAAAAAAAAAAACATTTGGCAAAAAAATGTTAAAAAAATATGTTAATTTTTGAGAAAACGTCGTTGTCAGGGAAAATCATTTGGTGGCAAATTTGCCTTCCAAGTATGACATTGTGTATGTGAGTTGGTATATATTTTTGGGTCAATTTTGATTAGTCTATACCATAGTTGTCAATTATCATTTATGAATAATTTCATGAATGTCCTCTAAAATATATGAATATTTGGTGGCAAGTTAATACCTCCAAGTATGACATTGTGTATGCGAGTTGGAAAGCAGTTATAAAAGGAAATGTTTTTGGAAGAATTCTGACTAACTTATACCATAGTTGTCAAATATCTTTTATGAATAATTTCGTTAATGTCCTATAAAATTGGTGAATATGATTTAATTTGGTTGATTTGTATTCTTAGATCTATTTATTTGTAACATTCTTAACAATTTTTCCTCAGTTGAAAGACTGAAATGCATTAATGAAATAATTCATCAGATGAAGTTTGGATTGTCCAGTTATAGAATCTTCATTGTCCCAATACTTCAAGATATTTCCTTTATGCAATACTATCTTTTCGTATTTTCAGACTACAAATTTCATATATTTTCGAACTACAATTCTTTAAAAATAAATAAATAAAATAAAGCATCCGTCAAATTTAGAAATCCTTAAAACCCCATCAAACTTTTTTTAAAAAAATTAAAAAAAAAAACACCTTAGCAATCTCCTAAATATAATCATATCCAATCCCAATTTTTTGTTGATTTTGAATAGGGAATGTACAATACCCTTTTATCACAAGAATTTGTAGTAATTCTTATTTTCATGCATGCATATTTTCACATCAGTTCCTCCATCCATTAGCCTATCAGGGGAATATATCACTGTCATTTCCTCCTCGGTTTTACTTTACCCTGCTTTCAATCAACACAAAAAAAAAAATCAAACGAAAACATCGCGCCTTTTCTTCGGGTTTGTTTCAGGGTTTCCTTTTCTCATCATTGCAACAAATTCATCATAGTTGATCCTTCCGTCCTGCGAAAATGTGTCAAACATCTTAATTTATGCAATACTTGTTTAAGCGATTGTCGTGCATGTGTGTAATTTATGCAACACTTTGAAAATGGAATGTGTATATTTCTATATCTATATATATATATATATATATTATATTTGGCTTACGTTGTCAGCATCAACTTCAGAAAGGATTTCCTTTATGTCCCTGCCATCATGCATGCCATATTCACGGAGAGCTTGCTCTAGCTCTTCAGTCGTGATGTACCTGAAAGCAGGCATATATTTATACAGTTATGCACCAAGTTAAAAACAAAATTGCATAACATAAATTATTAGAATTTGGAACTAGATTTAGCTGCAGTTGTTAAATTTCGGCTACTGTTATTACCCGCTATTGTCTTTATCAAAGTGTTGGAAAGCATGGTACAGACGGTCTTCCTTGTCCATTCGGTTCATATGCACTGTGGCCGTGATGAACTCATCGTAGTCTATGGTTCCATTTCCATCTGCATCAGCCTGTTTTTTGTAAAAGGAGAAGTGAGAAAAAGCATAGATTTATCTTATTGAAAAATTAAAAAAGAATGATGAAATTGATCTTGCGGAAAAGGCTTACGGCCTCCATTAGTTGTTGAACTTCATATTCAGAAAGCTTCGTTCCTTGCTTAGCAAGTCCTTGCTTCAACTCTTCAAGTGTTATCGTCCCGCTGTTGTCGGTATCCATGCCCTTGAACATCTCCTTCAATCCCATGATTTCTTCCTCTGATAAACAGCCCGCAATGACCTATTTCAGGAAAATTTGATCAGAAAGTAATTTCTGAAGCAATTAGACCTTCATTAAATTGTTATCAACGCTTTTGGGAAGCCTACTCAATGAGATATGTTAATATGGATTTAATACCCGCAAAGCAACTTTCTTGAACTTGTTCATTGCCTTAAACTGTTTGAGCCTGGTTAGCACTGCGTTGTCAAGAGGTGTATCAGGTGCTTCACCATCCTCTTTGATCCATGGATGACCTGTTAATGGCCATACTTTCCCACTAGGATCATGCTGAATTTAACTTTTACATATACTGATTTTAAAGCACAAAACATTGAGCAATACTTACTTAGAACCTGGATTGCTGTTAATCTCTGCTTGGGATCCGAATTTAGCATCTTCCTGACAAGATCCTTTGCTTGAGGTGAAATTGACGGCCATGGATCACTCGTGAAATCAATGTGGCCGCGTAAAATTGAATTGAATATCCCATTTTCCGATTCTATCAGGAAAATTATCTCAGCTTCAAGCTTCAGGAATATATTTACTAGGATTTTATATACTTATGTTCCATAAAAGGTTGAAGGAAAAAAGAAGGAAAATAAAAATGATAATATAATAACTTGCCTGCCCAAAAGGGAGGAACACCAGAAAGAAGAATATACAACATAACTCCAATACTCCATATATCAGCTTCTGGTCCATATCTCCTCTTCAAGACTTCAGGTGCAATATAATATGCACTACCGACAATTTCATTAAATTCTTCACCTGTTTGAAGAAGGCAAAATCAGTGTTTGTTATAATTAAATGTATAAGAAATTTTAATGAAAATGTTCAACCACAAAGATATTGAAACTGAGGAAATTAAGAAGAAAAATATATAAAATAAGCAAATTAAGATAAAACTATTTCAACCTGGCTTGTAAAAGACTGACAGACCAAAATCTGTGGCCTTGAGGGGTGCATTTTCTTCCTTGTTCAATAACAGGAAATTCTCAGGCTTAAGATCCCTATGTATGACCCCCATAGAATGGCAGGTGTGCACAATCTGAACAATTGTCCTAAGCAAAGAAGCGGCTGCACGCTCGGTGTAATGTCCCTTAGCAATGATCCTATCGAACAGCTCGCCTCCGGCGCATAGCTCCATCACCAAATGAACCGACTGTTTATCCTCGTAAGCTCCCTTGAGCTCCACAATATTAGATTGACCCGTCAAATGGTGCATGATCTGCACCTCCCTTCTAACATCCTCAATATCCTCCTTGTTAGCAAGTTTCCTCTTGGCAATAGTCTTGCACGCGAATTGTTCCCCTGTCACCTTATTAGTGCACAAATGTGTAACCCCAAATTGTCCCCTACCCAATTCTTTTCCAATGTTGTAGGTGGATTTAACGTCTTCCACAGGGCGGCCTAAGACTGGACCAATTGAGGTAGCCTTGGAAGGCTTGGAGGAGGCTCCTGGAGCTTTGGCGGAGCTATCATGCATGGAAGAACTGCCAGCATTATTACCATTATCATTGGCGTTACCGGTACTGGCAGGGTTGCTACGAGAGCATAAATTCCCCATTGTAAAAGGGAGATAAAGAGATATGGGATTGAGAGGGCGTCGAGGTGATTGGCCTTAAGCAATGGAAGATTTTTCAAAAATTCTAATTGGATTGAAAGAAAAGCTTGAGAAAAAAAATTGTTAGAAGAATAGTATAAACCAGCTTGGATTTTGGTGGTAGAAATTGGAGAGGATTGATAGTGAGGGATTTTAGGATTAAGCCTGTCTAAATTGTGTTGGAAACAGTTATTAGGGGTGTGTTCGAAAACTGTTGGAAATGCATGTTTCTGAGACAAGAAGGTCCTGAGGATTTCTCAGCCTTATATTGAAAAACCGTTTCTCTCTCCGTTTGGGGCTTCTATCAACGGCTGAAAAAGCACGACAGCTCCTGCAAATGTTGCCTTTGCTGTTGTTATCACAAGTTTCCAATAACTTTAAAACACGATTGTCCCTGCTGTCATTTCATGAAATAAGGTATGGATTTTCAATTTGGACTGAGCTTTAATTTTGTCATTTCATGTAAACATGAACATAATTTTATACTGTCCCGACCGGATCGAATCTATTTAGGCCTACACCATTTTCAATTGAGGTGGCTTGCTTTCGCAAGCTATGCTTATCAGGAAAGGACTCCAGCTTTTCCTTTGAACATGATATGTATCTAGGAACAAGTCCTACAGTTGCATGACCCGTGGATAGAATACCAATTCTGTAGCTAGAATTGACAACCTTAATTATATATATATATAAACAAAACATATTCAACATTCAGGATTTATGATTTTATGGTTAGTAGGGAAGAACTTAATAGGTGACAATGACATTTGTTTTAGATGAAGGTTTTGCGACCAAAACTAAATACTTGTAATAAATTTAATACATGGATGTACTAACAGTGAATTATGTGAATTTATGTATTAAAAAATATAATCATTTTTATTTATTTTTAAAAATTTTTAAAATTTTATATTTACATATTAATGATATATTTTTATATAATTCATTAATAATGTATAAATTTATATACTAATAATACGTTAAATATAACTCATTTAAATTTGTATAGTAATAAAATAATTATGCTTAATCAATAACTTGTTTTGAGGGGGAAAAGTAAAAATAATAGAATTGTAGCTAAAGTTTTTTTTTTTTTTTTTTCACACGATAATTATCGCCAATGTAATTGATCCTATATCTTGAGTACTTACAATACGAGTGCACAGCCAAAAATATGGAAAAAAGAATTCCTTTTCCGATCTGCACATGGCTTGTCAAATGAAACCCTGTTACCCAAGGAACCTTACATATTTTGTAAAGGGAAAATAGAGGCTAATTTAAGGCGAGAAGCTACGTGCGAGGAGATTGAAAATGGCGGTAGTAGCGAGATTTATTACTATAAGATAAAATTAAAATTAGTAGTAGGATATGTATTTAGATTCAAACATAGCATGGGATGAATTATAATGATAAAAGAAATTAATTATTAAAAATATTAAATTAATATATATAATCATTATATATTTACATAAATTAAAACTTAGCAAAATAATATGCAATTATTTATTATCTTTTATGTATTTTTATAATGCGTTAAATTTAATTATGTTTTAAAATTTTAAATTTTATTCACTTAAAAATATTAGCACATTTTTTATAAAAAATTGATCACATATATTTAACGATATCTTACTCAATTATTAATTTATTTATATAATGATATATTTGATTTTTTGTACTTATTTCTTTATTTATCAATTTATTAATTTTATATATAATTAAGGGTAAAGAAGAAAATGAAATTAAAAAAAAAAATATGAATTGAAAAGGGGAGTGAAAAAGGATAAGCTATAGAGAGGTATAGATTAAGGAAAGGATGAAGAAGTAAATAAA
>JBBYHL010000016.1:6591266-6613986 GCA_038381835.1 Adansonia madagascariensis | reverse complement strand
TTTATTCGCTAACAGTTGCTAGTAACACTAATTCATAGCTAAATAGTTCAAAAGACTAATCTTAGTGATAAGAGATTTCTCATGGTAAAATATTTTACTCTCTAGTTCAATTCTATATCAAGTTATTCCGGGATTATACTATATTGTACTTTATAGAAACGCTTGTCTAAGAAGAAATGCTTTAGTAATTTCTTGTTAGGGGTGTTGAGTGAATAGGTATAATATGTTCAGGTCATTCATGAGACTAGAACAAGTCTAATGGTAGATGGTTCATGAATTTTATGGCCAACAGTTTATGTGCATCCCACAAATTTTATGATGTATTATTATCGAGGCTTAAGGTCTGTATCTTCCTGCACTTGTCTGTCAATTGTGGGTAGTTAATATTTCTAAAGTGGGATGGAAGAGAGGCATTTCGAGGTTTGGAAATTAGACGTAAGTCATTTGTAATTTCTGAGGCAGAAATTAACTCAATTATTGGGGAACTATGTATGCTCTTCTAGGGTAGGACTTAAAATAGGTAATTCAGTTTTCAATTTGAGAGAGAAAGATATAACGATTAAGAAATGATAAGTTTGCTACATAGTATTCCAAAGTACTAGAGGAAATTCCTGAGAGTAGTTTCTTTTTTCTGTTCTTACAGAAACTAGTTTTAAACCTGTTTGATGCACAGGACGCAAAACTTAATAAAAATATTTAACACCTTGTACAAATTTCGTCTTGATTTCAGAGGAAATTGTGTTGTTGTTAAGTGGATATTTATTCTTGGCTGATTGTTGAGGTTAACTTCATTCCATTACTGAAAGCATGGTATAGGGATTGATCTTGTTTTCCTGCTTTCAGAATTTGCTTGGGACATCATGGGAAGGGCGGGATATAGGAAATTCTCTTCAATCAAGGACAAATAAGACCAACAAAAGAAGGAAAAAGATTCTAATTTTCATGGTTGATGAGGTTTAAAGCCATATGCCCTTCAAGGATAACTATTTACCTTTTGGCCATGTTTCAACCACCCAATTGAGTGCGTTAAATATTTTATATTGTACTGTTAGAAGCTAACCTTCAGTCTATCCTAGGGCTGACCATTATTTGTTAACCGAAAAAACAAACCAAATCAACTAATTTGGTTTGGATTGGTTTGGTTTTAAAATTAAAAAAAAAGAAGTAGTTTTGGCAATTTGTGTACCGGTGTTATGTTCGTATATTTTATTGATTCATAATCATGTTTAAGGTATTTTGTATTTATATAAATTTTGATACGATAATAATTATTTTATAGATTTTAAGAAATGTATTCATGTCGTGTTTTAATTAACCGTGTCATATTTGTGCAATCATGTCTAATATTGCTAGGTGACAAACACCAAATTGAAATTTTTGTTACAATTTGGCTTTCTATTATTTTGAAACCAATCCAACCTAAATCCAAAATAAAAAGAAATAAGATAATTATAAAATTTTATGTTAATGTTTTATTATTGTAATTGTACAAGTTTTTTTTATATATTAATATTTTTATCTGGAAAGTGTATAAGTTCTCTTTAACTTAGGTTTTCATTAGGAAAGTTAATTATATGCTAAGATTCATTTTTTTCTTGAAAATCAACATCCATGAACTATCATTTTTCTTAAAATGAATAACGAAGATTCATTTTCAAACTAGTTCTTTGCAAGCTTGAAAACTGATTTTGTTTGTGTGTGTGAATGATTGAGTATACTTTTTTTTTTCTTTTAGTTTATAACTTTTTGCGTTGATCTTAGTTTTCCTGATGTATATTGGTTCAACTCCATAGCCATTTTCTTTACTCTTACTTGGTTTTTTCCAATCTCAACTCATGAGTAAGATCTAGTTAAATGGATAAGTTCCATTATCTACAATAGACTTTCTAATTAAAGATTAGAGAATGTTTTAGTTTACATTGTTACAAGATTAAATCAAACCAAATTATTTTGGTTTGGTTTGTTTGGTTTCTATTATGATTTGTATTGGTTTGGATTCAAAATTTTAAAATCCTAAATATTTTGGTTCGGTTTAGTTTTCCCTTGAAACCCATTCAAACCATTCCATACTGACCCCTAGACTCTATGCAGCAATTTTAAAGGTTTGCGACCTTTTTGTGGAACCCCTTGTTTTTCCTAGATGATGTCAATTTAACTCAACTTGTAGAACACAGTAGATAAAAGCAATTGTGTCCAAGAATGAAATAAGATTTTCTTTTATGTTTGTGAACTCTTCTTCTTAATAGTAATATTTTCTATTTTCCTTAATAAATGTGTAGCTATTGAAGGATGGATTATTTTGGTCAGTGGTGTACATGAGGAAGCACAAGAGGATGATTTGCTTAATGCATTTGGTGAATTTGGTGAGATCAAGAATTTGCATTTAAATCTTGATCGTCGCACTGGATTTGTCAAGGTAGTCAACTTAGTAAATTGGTGTACCTCTCTTTTTGTACATTTTAAGTTTTCTTTTGGTGGTGGAACTCTTCACATTGCATGTATTTTTATGAATTCTTGTGTGTGCTTGTGGTGCATGCATTTGTATGTGTGTATTGGATATTTTGTCTATTTATGTCTTTATGTTTAATATATATATATATATATATATATATACACACACACACACACAAATATATATATATTTTGTGTTTTCTATATTTATTAGAGATTGTGGTTCAGTTATAACTAGTATGGTAAGATATCAAGCAGTTTAGTGCTTCTAACCATTTTATGTTGTTACTTAATGCTGGCTCGACTCATTTCAATGTCTTTGTTTCATAGCATTGGACTATTGGTCAAAAGATAATGATACAAAGGACTATTCTTTGACAAACTTTTGCCTTCTTTTACAGTGTTTTCCTAATATCGTGTATTTTTGTTCAAGTAAAATTAATGCGATTGTTTCTGACTAGGGATATTCACTAATTGAGTATGAAAAGTTTGAAGAAGCAAAGCATGCCATATCCACGATGGATGGAGCAGAACTTCTTACACAGACTATCAATGTTGATTGGGCCTTTAGCAATGGACCCAATACTGGAGCCTTCAAAAGAAAAAATATGAGGTTTGTCTCTATTAATATGCTTCTGAGTTTTGATTGATCTGTTAAATATATCAATTATAAGTGGTGAAAAGATAATCTGCGTTCAACCCGACTGAACTTAAGTTAAATTTTTAGAATATCATAATACTTGGAATTGAAGTAATCCAATTTTGAATGACTTGAGCTTAAAATTGCATGAAACTTGAAAGGGCCTGCCTAAGCACGACCTGCTTAACCCAAACCTAAATGCCTATAGTGCGAAGCTTGCCCAAATCCCAAAACTTAGCTCTGTTGTTTCATCGGATGGAACCCTATCAGGTTTATATGTTCTCTCCTTGTATAGGTGCAAAATAAGAGCAATGCTGGGACCTAACAATACCCTTTACCTTGTAAATTTTTTGCAGATCCGGACGGACACATCGCTCCAGGAGTCCTAGGAGAAGATACTAACATGATGTGATCTATTTTGAGGGCGGATTTATAACAAGAGATTTTGAGATAGTTGGTGCTTGAAATTTACTGAAATTATGGAGTTTGTTTTTGTTTTTCTTCTGATGCCCCTCGTCCTGTGTTTTCCTGTATGGTATGTTGTCGGAAGTGGTTATTGTGCTTAGTTTTCCAGTGCGGCTTTTTGGCTTTATATTTAACACCTTGGGAGTACTTCTCGCTATTGTGATCTCATCTTTTTTTTTTTTTTCTTCTTTCTAAGATATTAGTGAGACATCTTTTTTTTAGTACCCCTTCTTGTTTTAAAGTTGTGTAAGTTGCTTTTAGACTCAGACTGAGTTTGGGAACTTGGTAATATTGAACACGGAAGATGATTATACAAACATAAATATAAAAAAAAAAAGGGGAAAACTTAACAAATAATTAACATTTGAAAATATTATATAAATATATAACATGTTAAATATGATGATAATATAAAAAGAATATATGTTCACAAATTATTAAGTCTAACCATAGTCATGGTAGGTAAGGTTATAAAAACATTTTTCGTTCAAATGGCAAAAAGGGAAAATCAATATAACTAATAAAAAATTAGTTTAGTTTTAGTTTTATTTACTTTATGCATATTGTTAATCTGTTTTTAGTAAGTAATAAAATTTAAATTTTTAAATCTTTTAGTTTTATATTAAGATTTATATCATTTATTACTCATTTAATATTGAAATTATTTTTTATATTTAAAATTGTTTTAATTAAGTAGATCGATTTAAATAGTTTGATAGATTGCTTGGTTTGATCGATTATAGGATTGATAACCAAAGATTTTATTAGTTTGATCTCCAATCCAATTTTTTAACCTTGACTGTAACCAACTCCATCTATAAGACTACCCCATTTTGTAATTTTTCCAATAAAGTTTTAACCCATCAATGAAAATTTTAAAGAGAACAAGTTGGCATCACAGTAACTCAAACGCAGCAGTTTAGAGATCATCATATATAATATAAATATAGTGCTCAAAATGAGACCAAAAAAAAAAATTTTTCTCTTCAAAGACATTGTTCAAATACATACCTCCAAGCTCCATCAACTATTAACATTGTTACTGGTTTTCTTTACAATGTCTCTGAAAAAAATTAAAACGTCATGGTTACACCTCCAATCACCTTCACAAACCAAAAAAAGGAACAAAAAATAAAAAGGAACAAGAGAAGAAATAAGTTTTATATGCAACAATTTAGGATGTACAACAACACAAGTCAAAGGACAACATTTATCTCCCATCTCTGGTTGGTTAGTTCCATGGGGGTGATGATCTGTATACAAAATCCTGAGAGGATGTGCCATAGTTCAGATCAAGGTTGTGAAGCTGTTCCATTAGTTGGGAACGCCTTTCCTTGAAAAAATCGAGACGGGTTGTTAATTCTACCAGAGCAGACGAAGCTGCCGATGGATGTTTTTGATAATCAATCACCTGCAAGTGACAGTCAGCATCAGAGTATTAGTGTCTACTAACTATTCCCATTACGAGAATAAATCAGATATCAGTTGGATGATCTGCCAGTTAGAAGGTTTGAAAGTAATAGTTGAGCTTCGCATAATTAGATTCTGATGCGTGTCTTTCAATGGTCAAAATTTTTAAAGAAAAAGGCAAAAAAATATCACCTACATAATAGAAACAGGCAAACAGCCTTACCTCTGCTGCTCTTGAAGAGGCAGAATCCACCACACAAAGCTCATCCATAGACAAATTTGCTGACACCTCAGTACTTATTGAGTCACCGAAGCTTGTTGAACCCATAAATTGCTTTCGAGTAGTCTGCCTGCTGCTGTTGCCAACTGCCAATTCCTGTCCTTTAACATTCCTCCGGTCTGGCCCTAACAAACTCTCCTGGAGATAGTTTAAAAATCATATTTAGCCGAGGACTGAAAATGAATATCTGAAAGGAGAGAACAAAAAAACAAAGACATAATTCGCAGGAGATAGAAAAAAGAACAAGTTCAAACGTAAGAGTATTGGCTTGACAGGAATTGATGCAGATATATATATATATATATATATAAGTATCAACTTATCTGTGCTCATCATCAATTTACTTTTGTTGTTATTACCGAGAAAACTCCTTGATTTATGTCACCAGGAAGGCATAACAAGCATCAGTCATTTTTATATGCAGACGACATATCTCCGGAGCAAATGGCTCACTGGTTGATAACCTTAGTTGAGCATATTCAGATGTTTGTGAAATTCCTCAGAATGGCTACATTGACTTTTTTGTAAATGTTCCAAAACTTCAAAAAACATATAATCTAGAAATTCATTCTAAAGTGAGGAGCTCTCTCTTTCTTCAAACTTTTCAACGAATCTTGAGATCTAGATAAGGCACAAAACACAAGCAAAAGCTTGAAGTAGATTCATCTCATTTTGATGTTTGTTTTTTGTTTGAAATCTTTTAGGTCAATTATTTTACTGACTAGGGACTTTGGGGATATTTTTGGATAGGGTTATACATGAAAAAAGCATTCGACAAATGGTGTTTTTAAAGCTTAATAAACGATTATGAATATGATTTTAAGGTTCATTTGTTAAACAAACCGAACTTCAATAAATTATGTTCAGTTCATTTTTATTCACAAACAAGCTTGTTTATTGTTTACCATTTAACCCTATATGTTCATTCAAGCCCGATTCATTTAAGATAATTTTAAAGGTTATGAATATTTAGTTTATTTAACCCTAAAATAAACAAACGAACACAAACGAAGGCATGTTTGTTCAAGCCTGATTCATTTACGGTCCTAATTTTGGGCAGGTTTGTGTTAAAGCCCAAACCAACTAACCTCTTTCCTTTTCCATTTTGGATCAAACACCCAAAAAGAAAAGAAACCCAACTAGTAGTGGGCCATCCAAATAATTCGAGGGGAGTAGGCCACCAGTTTTGACCACGTTATAGACAACTTTGGGCTTACGGCTTTTCCATTCCGGACAACCTTCAATGCCCCAATTAAACTGGGTCATATAGCTGGGCCTGGACCAGGCCGGGCCTAAAATACTATGAAAAGAAAAATAATAAAATTATGAAAGCCGGTGATTAAAAACCAGACCGGACTGGCCAGTTGAACAGGGAACCAGGTGGTGGTCCACTCTAGCACATATATTAAAACTAGAAATTAATTGAACCGGTTTAACGGGGCAAAAAACCAGTTTTAGATTTTTTTTATTTTTTTTTTCAAATTTCTATTTACAAATAATGAGATTTGAACCTCAAACCTCCTAGGTTTAAATTAACGATCATACCATTAAGTTAAATACATATTTTTATTAATTATTAAATACATTTAATATTTATTTAACATTAAAATTAGTGTCCAAATATTAAAAAACAAAATAATATTGAACCAACGTCTAACCGGTTTGACCTCCAGTTCAATTTTTTTAACGTTGATGAAAGCCAACAAGATCAAATTCTTGGAAATTTCCTTAATGAAGTTCCATTTCAATCAACAAGATGCATAGATTTTTTTTCAAAAATATAATGAAGACGTACCTCTGTTCTTTGTTTCCTCTCATGATTACAAAATGCAAGGGTTGTATCAAAATCTTGCTGAAAAAACCTCCTACAGACATTAAAAAAAAATGTATACACATTTTAAGTACAGGGAAAAGAAGTTGACAAAAATTATCGACTTTGGACCCTTTAGTAGACAAATATGATAGACATCTATTGTTTACCATTTTGGGTAGTAAAAGAGTGCCTAGTAAAAAGTGCATCAAAAATGATACAATAATGTATAAGTAATCAATCAGTAGAAACCCTTCAAAATCACCAAATTACACGTAATAACTACCACTTCAAGACAAAAAAAACTATTCATAACCATGTACCAAAAGTTCTCTTCCTCTCTGGGATTCAGTTGATTTTTTTAAATTTGGTAGTAACCACATTCCCTACCAAACATCAAACCCAAGCCTAATTAGTAATTAGTTGAGGCTTTTGGCTTTAATAACTCTAAAGCTACTAAAAGGATGGCTCTCCTCCCACGCTTCACTCAACAAAATCCGCCTATAAGATAGCCTGTTTTTCAAGACATACTAAAAGAACTCCCTCTTCTTAGGGGTTGAATTCACCTTAATAGCCAAAGGACTTCAAAAGACCTTAGTCTTTAAAAGATATTTGTGCAAGGTCTCCCCGAAGAAGCCCAAGTCTTGAGTTACTATATCATGCTGAAGAGTAACTGCTGCATACTTGCATGACAACAGTAAAGCACAATATAATACATAATATATTTAGGGTAAAATGATATTGTTGGGTTTCAGAATCCTTAAGAGGAAGCTTGAAAGGTAACTCCTAATGCAAGGAAACAACAGTGGAAACAAGTCACATGATGATTTCATGCACAATAGGCAAAGATAAAAATTCATCTGATAAAAGGATATTTGAAATCTTTATCCAGTACAAAAATGAGTTATTTTAATTGGTTCCTTCAGAAAATCATTATGATCTCATGAATATGCCATGCAACTGCCTAACAAGTTTACACATGGAAAGCTTGGGAATCAAATGAACAAAAAGATTCCATGGAACTCACTGTTGAGTGTTATGATTTTGGACGGGTTGATAATGGTCACATGCATCAGATAGAGAACCATAATGATGCTGTCGTTGCTGATTCAACTGATGATGGAGTTCTGCAACTTTCTGCTTCAATCTAGCCACATCAGCTTCAGCAAGAGCAATCTCCTCAATCTCAGCCCTTGTCTTTACATCAATTTAAGTTATAAGAATGATGAATGCTAGATTTATGAAGAAAAATAGTTCTCTAGACATTTGTAACAACCTTGGAATCTATTCCACGGGAACTAGAAAATTGTCCAGATGACATGCTCAATCCAACTTCAAGTGCCGCTCTAAGATCCCTTTCAGCTTGTAGCTGCTCTTGCAATCTAGAGACCTACAGAGTCATTTATAAGCAGGAAGAAAGCTTCAGGAACATAATTCTTCAATAAAAGGTTAGAAATTTGTATAAGAAAAATCACTTCCCAAAAGAAAGAAGATAGATTTTTGTTCTCAGTTAGAGATTCTGCACAACACTTTTAGTTCACATGGTATCAAAATTATTACCCTCTAGTTATTCTATGTCCGCAAAAGTTGCGAAAAAGAAATTCAACTCTGCAAGTATCACATGTTTATAACTATTTTACGGTAAATGCAAGCCACAAAATCGTCCAGTTAGCATGGACTTGGCAAATTGAACTTCTCCAATCATCTAAGCAGCCATCATCAGTTCAAAAACCTTCACTTCCCAAAGGCATTTTATACTGGATGTACATAACAAACAGCAAAAGAAAGATATTTAAAACTGCATGCTTGTTGTGTTGTTA
The DNA here is from genome assembly GCA_038381835.1 of Adansonia madagascariensis. NCBI lineage: Eukaryota > Viridiplantae > Streptophyta > Magnoliopsida > Malvales > Malvaceae > Adansonia > Adansonia madagascariensis. The sequence goes on along the minus strand of JBBYHL010000016.1, from coordinate 6,605,110 downwards.
GTCTCCAGACAATTTTAAAAACTTTTCACTTTCAAACAGATCTAAGAAAGTTCAGAAATCTAACATCTTAGATATCAAATTGAAGAGTAAGGCCCAATAGAATTATCAGAATAAGGCAACATATGAACGACACAGTTGTGGTTCCAGATGATATTACTAAATTTAGAATTCAATGATGAATCCTAACTTGCAATAAAATAAAGTTTAGAAGCTAATATCTCACTAAAGTTAATAAAAATACAACCAAGAAATATATAGAAACAGGCCTAAGTAAAGCACGTATTAATCCAAAATGATTGCAAATTAGAAGTTCCTAAGACTCAACTCCTTCCCATGTAGTGCAAAAATCAGCAAGCGTATTAGGAAATAAAAAAATAGCTCGAGTAAAAATAAGTGTTCAATTGGTAAAGAAGAAATACATCTTGTTCAAGTGCCAAGCGACGTTCATGCAAAGCTTGTTTTCTTCTCTCCAAGCTAGCTTGTAAAATTGCATTTCCTCTAGCCTATAAAAGGTAGCGAGCAATATGTCAGTGGATACAGAACATATTTATCTAGTTAAGCATTTTATGATTTCAAAAACATAGTGCTACCTCTTTCGCAATACGATGTTGCAGGTCATTCTTTGTGATCTCAAGCCTCTGTATAGCAAGCCTAGAAAAAAGTCAACAAATTGATTCAGCAATTATAATAAGGCAGACATCAGATGTAAGCTACATTTAGACAGTTATAATATAAGAACTCAACTGTATACTGTTTTAACATATGGCATCTCACAACACTATCAAATTAAAAATAGAAGTAAAAAGATTTTTAAGATGGATACTAAAAGTCATTCTGGTACCAAGCAAGAGTTGGAAATGGACAGCCAGAGGAAAAGTTTCCAAATGCAGACATACTAGTTAAAAGGAATACAAATAATGAAGCTGAAAGCTATAAGATGTAATGAGTATCTTACTCTTCTTCCCCAGAAGAATCAACAGACTCCATTGATGGTGTCTTTCTAGCCTGTATAACAAAGTATATGAAGATTCAAGTGAGTATGGTTTCACCCTGTCAACATAAGCTGTAAAAATGAGTAAAACACCTCATTGTGTTTCCATGTGTGAAACCAAAGCATACGTATGTTAAGGAATAATATTTAAGTTGCACAGATGCTTTTTTGAGGAGTGCAGTGTTTGTTTTTAAAGATATACTTGTTCCCCTATAGAAGTCTAAGTAAGGGGAAGAAGATGATTAACACATTATCAAGCCAGTCAGATACGTATATATGCAATTTCTAAGAAAACACAGACTTTTCATTAAGATTGCCCATTTCTTAGCTAGTTGATGCAGCGATCATATTTGCTATTTTTTATTCAAGTGCATGAAAAAGAGCAGCCCTCCACGTAATTCCAGGGCCAAAAGAATTTGTTAAGAGTTACTACACAATGGAGAAAGTACATAAGAGAAAATTTATCCATGTGAAGAAACTGGTGAACTGATGACAGTTCGATATGAGTTGAAGCTATATCACCCACAAACATTAAACTAAGAACAATAAATGCAATCTCTGGATGGTGTGGAGCATTATCTACTGAATGATGGAATATTTTTGGCCTTGCAGCTTTAGGCATTGAGTTTTTTTTTTTGTTAAGATTTCCATGCACGGTCTATCAAAAGCAACAAAAGCAAAAGAAAGAACATAAACTGTGTGATAGAAAATCCTAGAATGCAGTGATGAAACACAAGCAATGATGCAAGAATAATAAGCCTTTAACTTAATACTTAAGACTCCTTCAAAGATAAATTTTCCTTATCCCCATGGTTGGAAAGTTTAACAAGACATAAAGCTTGTCCAAGTTAATCAACCATGTCAAAAATCCATCAGAAATTACTTGAACCAGTGCCATGTGTCTAATGCATGTAGATTGAGAGATCCTAGCAATTAAACAATGCATCATAGAATGGTAACTCACATTGGTTCTTCCCCAAAATGTTGATCTCTTTGCATTAAGACTGGAGCCTTTAGCTTTACCAACTGGCTTCTCAGTAGAAGATTCAAGCCCAAGTGCAGATATCGGATGTCCAGGATCCATTGTAGAAAGAATCTCACCCATTGATCGGTAAGATTCACTAGAGGGTAGCACAGTTGGGACATCTATCTCATTAATTGGATTTTCATTTCCGTTATTTTGCTTACCATGTTCCTCCAGCTGAAGATCAGGATCTCTCATCTGCTGGGCATCAACAGCTGAGCTCGAGCTCCCACCCTGAGTATAATTGTCTCTAGGGGATTCAATATCTGAACCATCATCCCCAAATGCCTGTACATTAAAAATGAATGTATCAATTAGTTAAAGGGATTATCACTCAAGTTCTCCAACAATTTGAGTAGGAAGGAGTGAACAAATCAGCATTAAGTTTAGCATCCACATTGTGAACAAAGTTTACTAGGATGAATTTCAAAAGGGCCTAGTGTTATTGACACATCATTGGAACCTCAAACAACCTGTATCATGAAAACAAGAAAGTTTCATTCATTCAATCTCCAGTCCTTTACAAACTAGTGCCTCGTGTGCAGTTGTAACCCTAAACTAGATGAGGTAAGTCACATGCGTAAAAGCATGCTCTTCATCGGATACTTAGGGTTGTAACCATAAGGTGAAATCTTGCTTTACTATATCAACTTCCAATACATATGATTTTAACTTAACTCTCTTCTTTGTCCTTCTTGTGGCAGCAAATCATTAATTAATATGCGGCACATAAATAAACTATCTCTGCTGCAGTTCTCCTAATTAATGCTCACTACTTTTTCATAACATACAGATAATTTTAATTTTATCCTCTTTTATATTACCATCAAATGACAAATCCATCTAGAAACTACATATATCAACTGAAATCACTGAAATTCCATTAATAAAATGCTCTTCAATATCTCCTTCATGGATAATCACAAGCCTAGGTACTTCTTATTCGTAGGATGTGTTCAAGTTGTATAATCACAAAGACAACACTATCAAAGAATCAAAACATATGATTCCGAGCAGCAGAGTATGCACAAGAGAGCAAGGAGGACTGTTGTTACGTATGAAGCCCCTCAACTTCTTATGTTCAACACAAGTGTACCATGCCAAGCTGCCAACAATCAATGATTATTTAACCACTTTCCACATCCAAGATATCCTGATGTCATTCTGAACATTGATCATCACAACAGACATCACAAGTATCATGTAAAGCCATTGCATGTGTGTCTGTGTGTGCAAAAGTTTCTATGGGCTAGGCCCATTTGACATAATGAAAACATAAGCCAAGCAACCATTCACATTCTGTTTATTATTAAAACATTAAAAATATTTATGAATTTTTTTAATATATATTAAAATTAATATAATAATTTCCTTGGGCCAGACCCTTGCCCAAAGAATCATTCCAAAGCCCAGCCCAAGTGGGTCAGGCCCCCGGCCCGTGGACCACTCAAGTGCCCAGTCATTGATGTATAAAGCTTCATGCTTCTATATTAGAGAAAAGGGATTAAAAAGAACCTTGTAGTCATACAGATCACTGCCTACATAACCACTGCTTTCACTTAATTTCCCACTAAGAACACGTTCTGGATCTTCATCCGTGTCTGCATCGGCTTCATTTTCTGCATCATGGTAACCATTGTCCTTCATATCTGGATTTTCATCATCAGTCGAATCTTCACTAGCACTATTTCCAATCCGAGAATCAGCCGAAATAGAACATCTTTGAAGATTGTCATCCTGAAACAACAAAAATAATCACCACAAATGACAACATAGTAGAGGAGACACAAAAATAGGGTTCTGATAGTGCAAAGGTTAACAATATTTTGAAACTAGAATAATAAGAAAGAAAGCTTCACGGTCATTAGAAACAGTACAAGTGAGGAAAAAGCTTTCAATAATTAATGATAGTTTGATCAACTCAAGTTTGCAATTGCTCAAGAATAAGTCATGAAATGACATTGTCATCACATTCATGATGGCTGTACTAGCTTATTACTAAATTCATTCAAATGAAAAGATTTCTAAATAAGCTTATGCTTCATTAATACTAAAAGGTAAATGGTTATAAATGTTATGATATAATTCCAAGCATCCCAAGTTTATATAACTTCATTTTCGTGATATATCATTTGAATACAAACTTGGATATGAATTATTCTAAAAACATTTAAAAAAATTACACTCAGCATAAGAAATAATAGAGAAAGCATTTAGATTGATATGCCATATAAAACAACAACAAAGACGGGAGCATCTTACATCAAAAATATTCTCATACTCCTCCAAAAGAGTAGCAATGATGGCTTGAGCATTATTAGCGGCATTTGCAGCAGCAAGAAGCTGTGCAGAATTATCACCATTAACATCAAAGTCATCCTCCAACTCACATTCACCAGCTAATAAGGGGCGTAAAAGCAAGGGTGCCATGCAAGCAGCTACAGCAGATGGAGTCATTCGATTCTCATGAGAATGAGATGAGATTGTATGCATCATCTTCAGAATCCTACAAAGCATGACGAATTAATAAAATGTTAGGGAAAGCACTTTTATGAATTTAAAGCTCCCGTGAATAGATTTTCCAGTGGATCAAGTAGCTTTGCCTCCACTTTCTGTAGTCTAAACACTTAATATTGATTGAACCCTTCCCAAAAATGTCATCCTCACACAGCACAGCCAAAATGAGATAACTAGAAAACTGACCATACTTTCTTATCAAAGAATCACAATCTAGCGTCTACTTTCGAGTTAAAGCATTGGACTAACTAAATCACATACACAGCAAAATCATCTTTTCTGCATTCATGTCACATGTCAACAAGATGTCTAATACTCATGCAAAGTTTAAGTTATAAAAAAAAAAACAAATATTTATCGTACGGAAATGCATAGTTCTTCTTTTAAAAATAAAACTCATTCATAAAAGCTTTCAATCACAGTAACACCAGAAAGCACAATAGATACAAACAAGGGGGAAAAAGTAAAACATGTCATGTTACAGAGGTTACCTTTGTAACAGACGGCGGTTTGGTTCAGGAAATGTCTCAAATATCGCAGAGCACATTGCACTTATCCGAGCTTCCTTCCGATCAATTTCTTATCCAATAAAAACGCAAAGCAACAGTATTAACTATAGCAGACAGATGGAACAATTATTTCACTGAAAGGCAAAATAATTTCTGAAAAGACATATATATATATATATATATATATATAACTTGTGAAACAATTATAAAGAAACGAAAAAGATTTAAGGAACTGCTGGGACAGAACTTGATGCTTTTGACAGTTAACCAAAATATTAACATAATCAAGATTGATATATAATACAGTGTAGCAGCTGCACTTGTATCCCCAAAAAAATTCTGTACCAGTTGCAGCAGACTGGAATGAAACAGAAACCATAAAACCTGATGAAAAATGATATTTCTTCAAGTTCAAGGGCACAAAAAGCCTGTTCATTCGAGTCCAATTATTTTATACACACATAAAGAATTAGAGAGTGGCAATGCCACTGCAACAATAACAACATTAGCAGATTCAAGACCCCTCACCAAGCGATTCAAATACACAAAATAGAACCAGGTCAAACCAACTTGGAGCATCTACCTTACCTCTTACATTTTAAAAAAATGAGCTAAAATCACAACCCCACCTTCCCTGGCAAAACAATTATAACTTCGCAGCATGGTTAAACCATCATCCAGAAATATTAGCTAATATATTTTTTCGCTGGCCAACTTTATTTGTATGTTTCATTTTCATTCAGTTCCAGTGACTGCAACAATGGACCACTTTGTCAACCATGAAATTGAAATGCTAATGAATAAACAGAAAAACCTGTCAGAAAACACCAAAGATTATTTTCTCCCCCTTAAATACTGTTGTATGTGTTTCCAATAAATAATTATATGTTTGCTAAGTAATTAAACAATGCTGAATTCTAATCATGCTAGACTTGCCATGTCAATATAAAATGCACCTGCAATATCAACTCAGCATGCAAAAACTCACAGGTACAAGGTAAAGCAAGCAAACTAGCATAAAAACTTCAGAAGTCAAGGTTATACTTTTTGCTTTAAATATACATATAACGCACCAAATTCTGCCCCAAGAATACATACTGAGGATTTATAAAAAAAAATAAATATCTTTTAACATCTTAAAGAGGTACTATCAAAATTCAAAGTGAAAAAACTTGAGAGAAAACATGGGAAATAGAAAACGGAAGAGTTAAACGTACTGTAAGCCTCCAGCAATGCAGTACAGCAGGATGCAGGAACCGGGGATGAGGGTAGCTCCCTTAGAACATGCTGTGGATCAAGACGCCTTATGATTAAGGAACATGACCATTAATCTGATAAAACAAATGATACTGTACTATATTTACTGAAAAAGTTACCTTAACACAGTCTCCCACAACATGTGCATCCTCGTCAGGACCAAATTCAGTCTTGCCTACATTATGAAAAGAAGACAAGTAGAACGGCCTTCATTTGAATGGCATGATAAGAATGCAAATTATCCACAGGAAACCTAAAAAACAGTTGAGAAATCCAGAGATGCAAATATGCGAATATGCTAAAATAATCATCAGTCTGAAATAAAAAGATACCCTGTTCATATTCTTGAACTCTGCGATCAACCTCCTCAACATCTGCAGACTGACGTAGAATTCCCTCAACTTTAGTTCCTGTGATAGAAACATCATGCTAAGTTCATCAAAATTTCACATTACAACAGAAAAAGTAAACTGCTAGCCCACCAAAGGATCTTAATTTGCATGACACAGAAAGGCATAGGACTCCATGCTGCTAAAATGAAAAATCAGCAGCTAAGCAGGTAGAAGAAAAAGAAGTAAAAAGAATTTGTTTCGCAAGTTCCATTTTACTCAATAATTTTACTTAAAAGCAACAACACCAACCTTACAGCTGCTATTGCAATCTGATCATTTGTGCACGTGCAAGTGTGTGTAAGGTCAACTCGAAGCCCTCAGACCACTCGCCATCTATAGTATACAAAGAGAAAAAATAACCCAGAGATCCTTACAGCAGCATACTGTTTTACTAAATTAAGCTATGGATTCCTAGGCTCTAACCAAATGGATGATCAGAAATCTTCCCCACTGTTTTGATCACAAGAAGAAAACTAATTCCAAAGATTAAGAATACAGATTTCCATACAAGACAACTGCATTTGAGAAAAACCTCACTTTCCATCAGACCTTGCACAACAGCAGAAAGAATAACTCAAGTAACATAAGTAGTAATCACAATTTATAATCAACACGTACCATACTTCTCTAGAAATTGCAGAGCTTTCTCTAGGAATGATGGGCTCCCATCAATATCCTCAAGCGCAAGTAAAATTGGTCTTCCAACGACCAATGATTTAACAGGGCGTTTGTCTCTCCCTAATAAGAATCCAAAAATCCAATAAAAATAAGTAAAATAATTGCAGAAGAAACGGTCAACAAGGAATGATGATCATCAAATAAATTTGAGAAACTATGGCGAACAAACATTGATGGAATGACCCTTCAATTGTATCAGTTGTGTCACTTCGGAAAATCCCATTATGTCCCATGACAAGTGCAGCACTTGGCGCTTGTGTAAGGGCATGTTCTAGAGCTGTCTTCCACTCATACAAATCCTCTGATGTCTCTGCCTGAATTTAGAAAGCAACAAGGAAGGTATTAGCTTGTTGAACATTTTCTGCAGGAATCACAGACTATAACTCATTCAAATATGTCCAGAAAAAACAAATACATAAAATAATAGCTGAAAAAATAGTCAACTACAGATAATACACCTTAAGAGTGAAAGCCCGTCCATCACGCCCATCAGGAAACAATACAGTCAACAATTTTTTGTCTTCTCTAACAACAACACTGCAAACAAAAGGAACTATAAGCAGGACTATTGTGACAAACTATAATAGAAAGCACACAATGTCTATATCCACACCTTCCAGAATTGTTCAAGTCAATGCCCCCCAATGTCAAATTAACTTCACCACCTTTTTGTGGTAGGGCATTCTGCAAGAAAATTAAAACAAACAATTAAGTCCTGAAAATAAACTTTTAATGAACATTCAAAACATAAAAAGGAAGACACTGATCAGATTGTCCTTCTTTCTGAAGGAAAATAAAGCAACAAGCATCAGTCTCAATTGAGTCCTGCAAATAAGACCTCTAACCAACATGTTACAAAGTGAGCCATGAAAATTGTCTCTCCCCTTTCCCTATCTTAAAAGAAATTAAGGGAAGGAAGGCAAGGAACACATGTAAAGATCCAATCATAAAACCACTTGCATGTTCAAATATTTCACCTTCTCTTAAATCGCATGCAAAAGTTGTGAAACATTAAATTATTTCCATGCAAACAGTGATGGACTTGAATCAAAATGGAAACCCCTATCCTAATAACTTTTGCCAAGCCTTCTCCCGTCAGTTTTGACCTTTTACCTTTAGGATAAGTTGGAGAATGATAGACAAAATAATATCACATTTTGTTATCATGCACTGAATATTTCACTTTCTAAAACCACACATCACAAAAAGTGACATGCTAATTATTCCCATCCAAACAACAAGGACTGTTCTTACAACCAATACAGAAACTTGATTTGCTGGTAACTTTCGCAGAGTGTTTTCCAAGACCTCAATGGGACAGTGCTATAATTGTCCATAACTAGATCCTGTACAGCAAGTCTTGATTAAAAAACCTTAACAAACAATAGACCCTAAAATGTGCAGCGAAGCAAACAAAGAAGCCACATCATGATAAAAGTGACCAGTCCTAAAGTATCCCACCCTCTCAAATGGGCAAAGGGGCACATTCGGCTGCAGGATCAGAAAGGCACATTCTTTACCGAGCCAGAGTTCCTATCCTAGCGACCAAGTGAAGACATTCAACTCATTCTGCGTATTAATACTGTCTCACTGGGTCAAATTCTGCCAACTATCAAAAGAAACCATCAATGCGGATGCAAAGCCCTTAAGAGTGTAGAGACAAGATAATAGGTGATACCCAGTGAAGCACAAAAATACGTACAAGATATAAGTATGATATAATATGGAAATGTAGAGATAACAATCTTCAACAAGTTAAACTCCAATACCATGAGGATTCATTAAATCTAAAATGACTAACCCCAAATCCTTTCTGTATCATAGCTGTCGATTTGCAAGACTTACTCCTATGATAAGCTATTCTTAACAAGTTTTCAAAGTTTGCACATGAGTACTTGTATAACTTAAAGTTGGACTAAGAAAATGCAATATAAACTCTGATCCTTCTCAAGTCAGAGTTAACATTCATATGTGGCTTTTAAAAACAGAAATCTAATTTTTTTTTTTTTCTCATTTTGTATCCAAGGAATACCCTGAGCAGGAATATAGTCTCTAAGATCTTATCTAATATTTGGATTCTTTAATTCTCTGCATACTAGTATTCCATTAAAAATTTAATATTGATGGTATCCAAATGTAAATGATTGTTTACACCAACCGATTTTATGCTTAGATTGTGAAATGGAAAATTTCTTCCACTTGTTGTTTCCTTCAAGGCAAAGAAGATAGAAACCTTTACTTCTACATATTTTTCCAACAACGTAATTTTGCCTGTTCAGAGGGGGATATAGATTCTCATAATGATCATCCCATCATTTAAGTAACAGTCCCCAACATGTTGGTTGCACATAATTAACAGCCATACAAGAGCATACGAATGTTTGTGGTATTCAATTGTTATTATTCTCTACCTATACCATCAATCATTATCCTAATCTTCCTAATCTGTGTACAATAGTTCTGAATGATTTCAAATATACTAGTAAACCATTCCAACAGCTAAAGCATTGAACCATGGTATGTATAGAAAAGTGATGAAAAAAACAACTAACAATTTGAATATGATACAGCAGCCGATAAACATCACACAACTATGAACCTAATGATCAGACAACAGATTCCTAATACTAGCAAGTCTTTAGCAGCAGACAAAAGTTAAAAATCAGTAGAACGGAAAAAATAAAAAATAAAAAAATAAAAGACACAACAACAACAACAACAACAAGAGGCCATAGTACAATTACTCAAACAATGAAAACGATGGTAAGTACTAACAGGATCATTTTTAAAGAACACCAAGGAAGTGCGTGTGAGGATAAACCACCTCTTCTTCCAAGACTTCCAACCGATCCCTGCAGAAGTTCAAAGCAAACTTATAAAATACTTTTAGATAAACTATGTTGATAATTGAATCAAAGGAGTATTTAAAAACATAATGGCATCACTAGGCCCCATACACAGGAGAAGTGATTAAAGGTGCACTGAAAAAAAAGTAACACAGGAGATCTCAATCCAGCTCTTGATTTTAACAAAAATTAATATGAAAGATGCATGTCCTCCAAAATTTAAAGATAATAACTGATGGAGTAAAAACGTAATTCTTCACTTCAAGCATGCATTGTGCAAAATTAATACTGACACCACCAAAAAAGAAGAACAAATCACTTGAACATGGTTTAACAAGAAGACAAATACGCGTAACTATATTCATCTATAGATATACAGAAGCACACTTACGCACAAAGGGAGAACAAATTTGCAGATATACTATAGATATGGATATGTACAGATACAAACTGCTGAGGAAATTTATACACATAAAGCTACGCCAAATAAAAATACTTGTATATTCTTTTTCATTATAAATAAAGACAATTATTCTTTCAATAATTAAAATAAATAGATATAAACATTATTTATACATGTACGGTGTACGAGCCATGAACAGATAGTGAAACTGCTGGTGCAAGTTATATCTATAAAAGAATTTAAAAGTGGGGTATAAAGCAAACTATGATCAGATACTTTACAAACCTTTTGAGGATATGAAAAGAGGGCCACTCTTGAAAACCTGTGAAACTGTCACATGTCAAAAGCCATACACGAGCACCAAATGCCTAGTATAAAACTAATTATACTCTTGCAAAAAGAGCTTCAATCAGAATTCAAGGGAGAATATACAGCATAAGCATCATTGGAGGTACCACTAAAACCCAAAATTTTAATGATATACTGTCAGTTCATGCTATGCAAATCAATCAATTAATGATTGAAGCAATGATTATATACCTAATAGACTAGGTCGTTTTTCTCAAAAATGACAAACTACCCTTTGAATTGATTAAAAAATTATTATTTACTAAATGGACTAGGTTGTCTTTCTTGAGAATTATGAACTCCCTCGGAGCAGTGGCAATGCAAGGATTTATCAGTTGATATTAAAATGTGACTAGGCAACAAATCAATTCAATATTATCCCAAGCAGCTCGGAAACTATATTAGATTGTGGACCATAAGTGAGGCATTCAACATCCACAGGGCACTAAGATCTCTAGGACACGGTGAAAGAACAGAATACAGCTCTGAAATTAAAATAAAAAAAAAATGTAGCAATGGGAACGGAATGAAGTTTAAATTCATAGATTTTAAAACAGTGTAGGCCAAATTTCCTAGCTTCTCTACGTATCTTTTTTTTTCCCTCATTTTATGTGAACTACCCATCTTGATTTCATTTAATTTTATGTTTGAACATGAATCAATTCTTTCTAAGTCACCAAAATATATACCCAATAATATGACAACTTTCTCATTATAACACAATTAGAACTTAGAAGCTGATTTTGCATGATTTCTCCAACCCCGGGGGCGAGGGGGAAGGTAGAATATGGCTCATGCACGCTGATATTGTTTTCTGTAAGGGTACGAAATTCTTAACCTAGAGAAAAAGTGTTATATTGAAGCAAGAAAAGCACAAAGTTTGTTTTAACTATTTACATATCGAAAATCCTTAGTAAAATTCCCAACGCTTCCAAGCACGACGCCTCATTTGATCAGAAAAACATTATTAATCTATTTTATTTCAAGTCTTCAAAATTTTCGCTTCTAGAGTTCTCTTAAAACTCGTTTCTTTCTTTCAAATTAAATGATAACAATATTACTAAAAACAAGCCGAACTCAACTTCAATTTAAGAGTCTCACAAAAAAACATTTTAACGTTACCAAAAATGGTAATGTAAATGCCTTAATCAAAAGTTCATTATCTGTAACATCATATAATCAATCCAAACAATGCACAATACAAAAGATCCCCAAAACTTTCTTTTATATTCACATTCTATTTTCTCAGAAACCAAACAAAAAATAAACTAAAAAAAATAAAAGACAATTGAATAAAAAGATGTTACCTTGTTTGAGGCTCCCCCTCTGGGCCGCTCGAATGCCGCTAACGAAGCCGACATTTTCGCAAATTAACATTGAAATATCCAATCAATCAAAATAGAAAAACATTAAAAAAAAAAAAGAGAAAAAAGAAAATTACTCAGCATTTCAACTTCTCAGCGAATCAATCGGTGTTCGACATTGAGTCAACACAATAGATCAACGAGTTAACCCGAATTGAGGCAAGATCTAACAGCTTATGGCAAATAATAAGCGAAACCTTTAAGCTTAGGGTTTTTCCTTTTTCTAAAAAAATTAAAAAAAAAAAAAAGGAGATAATAAAGAACAATGAATTACCAACCAGAAGAACTACCACACTCTCTCTCTATATATATAGATATATATACTTTAAACTATTATTTGCCTAAATAATAAATGTATCTTTTGTTTATTATTTTTTTGTAGTTTAAATTGGTAGTATATAATTTTATTTTAATGTTATTTATTTAGGATGAGGTAGAAAGCAATAATATTTGCTGTTGTTGTAATATGGAAATCTGGGAGAGAAAGACAGAGAGAGATAGAGGGGTTGCTTTTCACTTACTTCACCGGTTTTGGGGATAGAAAAGAGCTAGGATCATCTGCAGTCGATTTAAATCTAAAGTTCTACTCATTCGCCGCTTAAAACATGATAAAAAATTTTTAATAGTTAATAATTTATTTTTAATTTTATAATAATTTTATCTTAAATTTTTTTAATTTAATTATGCATAGTTGTAGATTATAATATAAAAAATTATTAATTCTTTACATTTTAATCCCATAATTATACTTAATTAAATAAAAAAATTAGAAAGTCTGCATCATTGGTTAAACTTAACAATGCAATTCTCAAAAAAAAAAAAAGAATTCAAATTTTGAGAAAACTGAACAAATTGAAATGCTCATACTAATTATAAAGTTTTTAATTAAACTTATATTATGAATTAAGCGTTATCAACTCAATTAATTAATTTATATTTATATAAAATTAAAAATTATAATAACAAAATTTTAAGAATTAAAAATATCTAGTTCTTTTAATTTCAAAAAAAAATAATTATACATTAATTTTCAATATTTTTTATTTATTAAAAATTAACTACTTATTAAAAATCTTATTGCCTATTTTTTAACTTAATATTATTTTTGAAATACAACAATGTTCTTTTAAATTCCGCTTTACAGTTGATGAGATAAATTCTAGTGTAGAAACAAATTTTGATCTCATAAACCTGTTTCTATCGAAAATTTAATGTCACTTAACTACTATCACAAAGATTTAATTTATAATTTACAGCATCTTTATATTTACTATTTATAATGGGTTTGATTAAGATTAATGTTATCAAGCAAGTGACATCAGATCAATTAAAATAATGACAAATTGAATATAATTTTAACATTCAATATAAATTAAGGTTATTTATGTATTTTAAAATTTCTTATAGATGCATTTTTAAAATAAAGTATTTATTCTTAAAAAAAATATACACACTTTACCTAAAACCTATCCACCACTTACAAGTTGTCCATTTTTTTTTACTTTAATTTTATTC
>JBBYHL010000016.1:6576982-6591166 GCA_038381835.1 Adansonia madagascariensis | reverse complement strand
AAAAAAATATACACACTTTACCTAAAACCTATCCACCACTTACAAGTTGTCCATTTTTTTTTACTTTAATTTTATTCAAAAAATATTGCTTTCCATTCACATGTTAAAGTGTTTCAAGTTCTGGTTATTAACAAAGTGGTTGAGTAAGTTTGTATAATTTGATTAAGTAATATCAATTAAGATAATACAAAAAAATCTGAATTAAATTATAGTAAATTTACAAATAAGACATAAAAATATCATTTAATATAAAATAGAAATAATTTTAATTAATTTTATTTTTTACAATATTCAAGCATAAAAAAATTTACCCATTAGGCCACGATTTTAGATATTTTTTCATTCTTTACCGACATAGCGAGCATGTCAAAATATAATATTTAAAAATATGAATGTGAATATCTTTTAAAATAAAAAAAAATATCATGAGCAATTATATTTATAAATTTTTATTATAAATATTTCAATATTAATAATATTTATGTAATTTATAAATAAGAATTTTACTTTTATTAAAAAAAATTTAAATGAATTTATTTCAAAAATAGAAAGAATTAAATTTTAGTTGATATAAATAAAAAGCATTTATTGTTTCTAAGATTGAAGTGTTTCCTTTTACAATAAGTCAAGACACTCGGTTTTATTTTCCTTTGGTTGCTCAAAAAAAGGTAAAAATGCATTTAGTTCTAGTCGCTGTGACTTTATTATAGCAACCCTTATTTAATGTCAATGGGCCGGAAAATGAAGACGCAAAACAGGTGTAATTAATTGATCAGAAAAATTAAAAAACAGGAGTGATTAATTGACCTCACCCGTTGAGTTTAATGCTAATGTGGCATACTTTTATTGCCCAACGCCGTCGTATCCTTAGTTCCTTGAAAAAGAAAATTTGTCTAAAGAAAAAGCGAAGAAACAAAACTTACACTTCGCGAATTCCGTAAATCACGCGTCAAAGTCGAGTGAGAAAACGAACAATTGAGTGATACATGTGAATATAAAATAAAAAATAATTATAAAATAATATATATAATATGATTATTTCAATGTTTTAAAATGTTTAATATAAATTATTAATTAATTAAAATTTTATTTATATAATATTTTAAAAATTGTATTAAAATATACGAATTAATTAATATTCATAAATTGTAAGATATATCCACTTTACAAGCTCTCTTGTTCGCGTGACGGAACGTGCGAAACAAAAGAGCGGGGGCGTTTTCCTAGTCGTGTTTTTACCAAAGAAAGCGGTGACCGGTAAAGTGATTTTCTGTACTTTTGTCTCTTTCGGTTAATGTGAATAAGATAGTGATTTTGTCTAACAATCTTCTCTGTTAGGGACGGCTTTTTACCGGTCACATCTGTCAAACAAGCTGGGCGGTAGGCGCTGGGCTCGGTCCTAGTCGTGGTCCAACCCCTGTTCAAGTATAGGGTATTTGGGTCATTTTTTTTTTTTGAGCAACGTAATTGGGTCAAATTGATTACAAATTTCATTTTTATTTCTTTTAATTTTAAAAATTAAAAATATATATTTAAATGGGTTAAATATAGATTTTGTCATTATATTATAGTTTAATAGTAAGATTTGATATTTACTTTATTTTAATTAATATTTGTTATTAAATTTTTGAAATAAAGCTAAACTTAGCATTATGCTCTAACTGAATGTTATATTTTATTATTTTATTTTTACTTGATTAAATTTTATTATTAAATTTAATTTTTGCTTAAATTTTACTATTTAACTCTAATTTTTTAATGGTTTAATGATAAGATTTAATATCAAAATATTTTATTTTAATCATGAACAGAAGAAATAAAATAATTAAAATAAAAAATTTAAGTTTAACATAGAGTATTTTATAAAATCTAAATTCTTTTCTTCTTTTTTTATCTTTTTTTTTATTTTTTTCATGTCTTCCTTTCAGAAAATAAAAATTATGTTGTTTTTTTTTCTAATTTTAATATATTTTATAAATAATTCATTGTTGTTAATTATTAAAATGAAATATTTGAAAGAATTTTTCGTTAAATTTTGTTTTTAGGTAGTAAAATTAAATCAAAATTGAGTGATAAAATTGAATTAAAAAACAAAGTTAAGTTACAAATTGAATCAAAATTAAGTGATAAAATTGAATAAAAAAGTTCAATTTTTTAATTATAGTTAAGGCATATTCTAGTTCTAAACTCTATAACTTGCACAACTTTTTTATAGGGTACCAATACTTTTAGGGTCCATTTGAATGGTTGCTGAGATTGACTTCGGTGAGATTAGTTACTGTAGAGATGAGATTAAATACTGTAACAGTGAAATATATATTTGAATGCAAACGCAGCGGTAGCAGTGAGATGAAAATAAAAAAGACTATTAAGGACATTAATATAAGATTGTATTAATAAATTATTTTTATATATATTTTAATAATATTTAAAATTTTAATATATACTATTTTATATATTTATCAAATATTTTAATTAATTAATTATATATAAAATTATTTATTATATTAAATAAAATTTAAATTTATTTATTATATTATATTTATATTAAATAAAATAAAATAAAAACATATATTTTTAAATACTTGAACATTTTTAAATAAAAGAAATTAAAATATATAAACTATATCAAAAAGTAAAAACAAAAACATATTTTAAAATAAAAATATTGAAAAATTAAGTATATTAAAAATATATATTAAAAATAAATAATAAAATTAAAAATTAAAAATAAAACTCCTTGCAAGGTCCAATGGCTTTCCACTGGACTGAGGTTTAATGGAAAATTGTGCACCGTAAGTGCTATCCAAATGCATCCTACAACGTGTTTAAAATAAAAAAGTGCATTGGATTTCCCTCATTAGAGGTGTAGAAAAATCGAAGTGCACCCTGAATCCATTTTACATTAATTGATACATATTTTTAACATTATTCTCACACATTTACGTTAATAATATCTTTTAGAATTTTTTTTCTAATTTTAGAATAATAATTCTTTTATGCTGTCATTCTTTTCTAACTATTAACTTCTTTAATCATTGAACTAATATATTTACGCAAAATATAATTAGCTTTCGCAATAAAAATGATGTGTGTGAGATTTTATTTTTAAAATTAAAAAATAAATAAAATAAATTATACTGTAACTATACTATTTTTTTAGTGTTATAATTCTTGCTATTTCTTACGGTCAAGTAATTATTTTAATATTGATTCAATGAAAATTAAAAAAAAATTATATCTTAAAGCAATCTATTATTTATTTGACTGAAAAAATATGTTTATGTTAATAAAAAATTTTTCCTTTTTTGAGAAAAGAAAGAGAGACACGGTAACAAATTTGATTTTTAACGGCTTTTATTAGCAGCATTTCATCTAAAATCATCACTAAATTGTGAATGTTTGAACTTTAGTGGCATTTTGACAAAAAAACGTCGGTAAATAATACTTTTAGCAACAGTCGTATTTAAAACACTGCTAAAATTTAATATTTAGCGGCATTTCAAAAATAAATACCACTGAATCTCCAAAATTTACCACCCCCTCTTTTTTTTATGTTTCTAGGTTTTTTTAGCGTTGTTTTCCATACAAATGCTGCTAAAAAGGTGATTTTTAATAGCATTTCTCTATAAATGCAGTTAAATGTATGACTTTTCTACTAAAAGTATTTTATAATAAATAGTTTAACTTTTTTTATTCATCTTCAACTCTATCAATGTCATAACTCACCCATTTTTTTCTCCCTTTCTCTTTGTCATTATGAATCTCACAAATCTCTAAAGGTATTTATATTTTTAATAATCTAGTTTAAATTTATGTTTAAAATTAGGATTATATTTTTTTTTTGAGAAGAAACTTAAGTTTTTTATTTAAGTTTTGGGAGCAGAAGCAATCTTTTAATTGGATTTTATAAAAATAATGCACCTAATTGCGTGCTTTCGAAGCACCCAAGTGGGTGATTTTTTATTTTATTATTACTTTTTTAAATTAAAAGCACCCAACGGTGCTCCTCAAGCAACCAACGCTAACTGCTTTTTTTTTTATTATGAATTTAATTTTTTTAATAAAAATTTAAAATGTTTTAATATATGTTTTATTAAAGATTTTAATTTTTTATTCATTGTAATTTTTTGTGTATGTTTATAATATTAATGCTTATGTATTATTATTAATTTAATTAAAGGTTTAATTTATTAACGTTTATTTCATTTCATGGCAATTTGGCAGCTTGACCTCTCACTCAACATTAGTTTGCTCGCCATTGATTTGTTCATCATTTTTTGTTTATTATAGGTAATTTTATTATTACTTTTAAATTTGTACAATGATATTTTTTTAATTATGTGTTTGATGTTGTATATATATTGTGATTGGCATTGTGTATTGATATTGGATATTGTGATTGTGTCACATGTATTACATAATGTGTATAATATGCTGCTTATTATTATTATTATTATTTGATTCAATAATGTTTTTATGATATTTGTAATAATGTCAAATTTATACTCAAGATATCATAATTTAGAGCTATGTTATATTATTTACAGTATCTAGACTTATTGAAATATGAAATGGAAAAGAGTTGGATGCAAAAATCAAGATTAAATCAAGAGTACATAGATGACGTGCAAAGTTTTCTAAATTTTGCTTGTCATAATGCAAGTGAATATAACATGATTCTATGTCATTGTTCGAGGTGTACTAATATTGATTGGCATATGCATAAAGTTGTTTTAGAATATCTAATTTGTTATGGATTTCTTTCGAGGTACACACATTGATTTTTTTATAGAGATTCTTTACCTTCTATGTCGTCACATAAGGTTTATCTAAATCTTATTGTCAACATAAATGCTATCTAGGAGGTTCAATTACTGAAGGATATTTAGCAGAGGAACGTATAACATTTTGTGCAACATATTTGGATGATGTTGAAACAAGATTTAATAGTTCAGGGAAAAATGTAGACTTCCCACATGATGACTTTGCCAGGACTTTTTTATTGGAAAGTATTGGCAAAGTTGAAATGATCGAGCTAAATGATATATCTTTGGAACAAACGCATCGAGATGTGTTATTTTACCATGAAGTAGTGGAATCGTACGCACGTAAGTTTTAGTTTTAATGCATTTTTTGTGAAATTAATAATATAAAACTTTCATTTGTTAATTTAAAACAATATTTTTCATAGAGAGTATAGAAATTTATTAAGAGCTTGTATATGTTTTTAAAGATTATACCTTCACTAGATTGATAAGTTATTTGCAGAAACTTTTCATAAGTGGTTGGTAGAAATTGTAAGTTGTTTGCAGAAACTTTTCATAATGCAAGTGAATATAACATGATTCTATGTCCTTGTTCAAGGTGTGCTAATATTGATTGGCACATGCATAAAGTTATTTTAGAACATCTAATTTGTTATGGATTTCTTTCGAGGTACACACATTGGGTTTTTTATAGAGAGTCCCTACCTTATATGTCGTCAAATAGGGTTTATCAAAATCTTATTGTCAACATAAACGCTATCTAGGAGGTTCAATTATTGAAGGATATTTAGCCGAGGAGCGTATAACATTTTATGCAACGTATTTGGATGATGTTGAAACAAAATTTAATAGTTTAGGGAAAAATGTAGACTTCCCACATGATGACTTTGCCAGGACTTTTTTATTGGAAAGTATTGGCAAAGTTGAAGTGATCGAGCTAAATGATAAATCTTTGGAACAAACGCATCAAGATGTGCTATTTTACCATGAAGTAGTGGAATCGTACGCACGTAAGTTTTAGTTTTAATGCATTTTTTGTGACATTGATAATATAAAACTTTCATTTGTTAATTTAAAACAATATTTTTCATAGGGAGTATAGAAATTTATTAAGAGCTCGTATATGTTTTTAAAGATTATACCTTTACTAGATTGATAAGTTATTTGCAGAAACTTTTCATGAGTGGTTGGTAGAAATTGTAAGTAGCATACCTGCTTTCAGATTTATTTTTTTTATGAATTAAAATTATAAAAAATTTATGTCTTGTAATAGGTTTAAAGTATAAAGGATGTTAGTGAAAAAGCAACATATTTTTTACAAGGCCTAAATAAAATTATGAAAAGATATAATGCATTTATCATCGATGAATTTAGATTTCATACTAAATCTTGTGAAAGATTTAGGAGAACTCAAAATATGAGAGTTGTTATTACTTATAAGACTACAAGTTATGTTACTACTAGGGATAATAATCTTGTCAAGGGAGATGTTGATTATTATGAAACTATTAATAATACTATTGAGTTATATTATTATGGCAAATGCAAAGTCTTGTTGTTTCGATATGATTAGGCTACTGTCAATAGAGGTATTAAAAAAATTAATTCATATTTACTTTTTTTTTATTGAACTAACTTTGTTTAATGTTTTCATAATAAAGATGAAATTGTCTCTTGATGATATTTCACGATCATTTATCATGAAGTTTTTTGGGGAAAAGTGATTATAAATGTTACTTAAAGAAAAAGTATCTCGATCGAAATACTCTACTTGAAGTCATCTTAGAAAACAAACTGCGTGCTGTAGTCGCTTGGCAGTATGACTAACTTGTTTATTTCTAGCTTTTAAAGAAATGAGAGTTAATATTATGTTTTCAATTAATAGTTGGGTTCTTTCTATAATATTAATATATATGTATAATTTCACTTATGTGTGTAATTAATATATAGGAACGGGAAAGGGTTGGAATTTCTAGCAGTAAGCAATAAAAATGCAGTCATACAAGTGGAGCTAAAAGCTTTGCCAGAAAAGCTAATGAAAAAGTATGTTAATTGTACTTTATTCAAGTTTATTATATTAGACTTGTTTAAATGTTATATTTGTTATGATAATTGTTTATGTAAGGTATAGTTGTTGAAATATAAAAGTGCTATAATATTTGGTTTTTAAATTATTCTCATTTTGTAGGAAGTTGAATGAGGTGAAAAGATTGGACGAGTTGAACTATTTTAGTTAACTCATACAAAAAAAGATTTCTTGTATTTGAACATTGAGACATAACAAATTATTGTATATCACCTTGACAATTATCATTTTTATTTACAATTATATTCTAAAAAATAATGTCAATTTTGTTTTATAAGAGAAAGTAAAGGAAAAATGGTTGAATATGAAGTTGCTGCACCATCTGAGTTTTTAATGCATATACATGATGTGGAGAATTAAATTTTCACTGAGGTTACCAGAAAAGAAAGAAATGGATTGGTTCGAGGCATCGGCTTAGGCCTAACACCATCTGGCAACTTTTCATGCAGTTCTCAACATTGTTCCTAGAGCTAATTTCCACACGAAGTTCAAAAGCTGAGACAAGAGATGCAACTGTAGTCGATGCAATACGAGCTGAGAGAGATAAATATAGAAGAAAATATCAGCAATTGCAACCATAGTTTGAGTTGCTAATGAATTGACTGCAGTAGAGGTTCCCACAAGATCCACCATATCAAGTAATATATTATCTTAGTTTAAAGTTTTCTTAATTTTTAACATAATGTGGCATCAATTAATGCTTATTATTTTTTAATAGGGTTAATCTTACGATGACGAATGTGTTACAAAAAATATTCTTCTAGTATCACTTCAACTACTAATGTTTTTAACTTAGGCATTCGTTTAAGTTGTATAGACATTTGTTTTTTTAAGTTTTAAGAAACATAATAGTTTTATAAACATTTGTATTGAATATATAATATAATTTTATTTCTTATATTCCCTTCCCTAATTTTTATGATGTGTTTAATTTTAAGGTTAAATTTTGATAGCAATTTTTATAGGAAAATCAAACAAAACTATATCACTAAAGTATGCTAATTATAATTTTGGGCATTTAGCAGTGTTTTAAGAATTTAAACACCGCTAAAAACCTCATATAAACCAAAAAAATTCGGTTCTTTTAGCAACATGTTATGTAGGAAACACTGCTAAAAATTATGCCCTTTAGCAACGTCTTAAGAAGAAATGCCACTAAATGGTGTACTATCTAGTGGCATTTGGACGATGAAACATCGCTAAAAGAATTTGATTTTTAATGGTGTTCTTCTTAAAATGCCGCTAAAAGTCTCATCCCCATAAAATTTGTCTTTTTATGGCATTTTTAAATGCCACTAAAAGCCCTTAGTATTTTTTTAAGAAACTTCACTAAATTTAACGACATTATTTTCAATGATCATTTTCGCGACGTTTCTTGAAACGCCATCAGTATGGTTAAGAATGTCGTTAAAAGCAACAAAAGCCACTAAAAATCCACTTTCTTGTAGTGAGAGTAGTTGGTTTAAAAGATTTGGACAAGTGGGTAGTTGTTTTATTTACATGAGTTTATTTAGAGGTAAGAGGGTTTTTTAAAAAAATATTAAAATTAAAAGTTAAAATTATCTTTTTAATAAATCGTCATTTATTCATATTTTAATTTAAATTATTTTCTAACATTTTAGTGACTGAACTAATATCTGATTATATTAGCAAAGATTTAAAATTTTATATTAGTTAAATTAACTCGTGATCGTAGTTCATTAATCTTTTTATATTAGTAGAGATTTAAATTTTTTGTTGTTAATTTACTTATTGATGTTGAAATAAGATCTTATTATATATATCCTTATCTTATATTACGTTTATAATTTTCACTATTTAGTAAGATGTTATAACAATTTCAATCATTTTTAAATTAGTTGATATGTGTTTATATTATTTTTCTCAAGTGATTATGTTAATAATTTTATTGAATTTTTAATTTTAAATATTAATTCTTTTACATCATCGGTTTCTTACTCTTTTAGTCTATAAGAATTTTTTATCATTGGAATTATATATTTATGAAAAAATAATTAATTTAAATTTTATGTTACCAACTTACTTATCTACGATGAAAGAATATCTTTAAATTTATTTTCACTTACCTTTTAAACTTATTTAAAAAGTTGACAAGCCCGACCTGAATGGATTCGATTTTAGATAAAATTTTTGCAAATTTGACTCGATTTGGTTTGATACTATTTGATAATAAAAATATTTGATATATATTTAATTATAAAACTGTACAAATATTAATATAAATAATATTTTAATAATATAGTTTTTTTCTTTGGATTTTAATAATATAGTTTTTTTTTTCCTTTAGATTTTACTAATGTAGTTCATAGTGAAATAAGATTTAAGGTTGACTGGGATTTAGATAAATTGATTTCAAAAATATTCCAATCATGGCTTGATCCGGCACTATCTATGAACAAGTTTAATTTTGTTATAATACTTTTAATGTATTTTTACACTAGTTAGTATGTTCTTTTTCATTATTTTTTATGTGATTATGTTAATATCTAAACAAATATTTTTATCTACATCTATAGTATCTCTACTATTATAGAATCTCTTATTGAGTTTAGTATTATAAGTTAAATGATAACAACTCAAATAGGAAGTTACAAAAAAGCCTAATTAAAATTTCTAGAATAAATATAAAATTAAATGGTATTTTGTAATTTCATTTGAAATAATATTTAAATTTTCATATTTTGCTTTAATAAAAAATTGAGTTTAGCATATTTTATGTGAAAAACTTCCCACTTTAAAAAAATGTCAATTTTTAATTTATTATTTGTTCAAAAATCAAATTAAAAATATTATTTTAACTCGTTACTAAAAAAACTATTTAAATGAATTTATTACAAATATAAAACTAAGCTTATTTATGTTTTTTAATGTCAAGTAATTTGCCATTTATAAATTTATCAATAAAGATTTAGGTTTTTTAACTTCCCACTCAAGACCTATATTTTATTTATTTTTTAATTTAAAAAATTCACAAGCATTTGCATGTATCATAAAATCTAGTATGATTATAAAATGAGTGATGAAATTGGTGTTACGAGTTAACCGGACACTACTCATCAAAGAAATTAACTAAAAACCAAGTTAAAATAATAACTTTAAGGATATTATGTACTTTTAAATTTAAAAATTACTAAAATTGTAAAAATTACCCATTTCTTAAAAAATATCTACCCACTTAAATTTAAATTATTTTTTCTTTTTTAAAATATTCTTCACATGTTTTTTTCATTCATTCACATAGAAAACTACACATTAATTTCGTTGTTAAAAATAACTATCCACTTTTAAAAAGATTTACTTATATTTTTTGCATATTAATTTAATATTCTCTTTTAAAAAAAATATTTTTAAATTATCATTTTTCATCCACATGATGGGTGTGCCTAATTCTAGTATTTATTACCATTGTAAAAAGATTAACTAAGATTTACTTAAATTTTTTACATATTAATTTAATAGTCTTTTTTAAAAAATATATATTTAAAATATCAAAATTTTTCACCCACGTGATGGTGTGCCTAATTCTAATATTTATTACTATTGTAAAAAGATTGACTAAGTTGGTCTCACGAGTAAACAAGACACCAACTCTGATAAAATTACATATAAAGTGAAGTATAATTATAATATTAATTAAAATTAAGGGTATTTTAGTCTTAATTTTGGCAAAATAATTACCCACTTTTGCTTAAAAAACTATCTATTTCTTAAAAAACTACTTAAATTTTAAAAAAATTTATCATCTCAAATTTAAAATATACTTTTAAATATTTATCACATAATTTCTTATCCACCCTACATTAGAAAACTACCCACTCAATTTCATTTCTTAGAGTAACTATCCACCTTTAAAAAATTTACCTACAAAGAAAGTGATTGAGTTTTGTATCACGAGTTAAATAACATTAACTTAGTTATTGAATTTACAAAAAAATAACTAAATTCATGATATTTAATAATAAAATTAGTGGTATAAATTATTTAATTTTTTAATTATAATTTTTTTTAAAAAAAAATGCTAACAACTTCTTAAAAATTACTTACTTCTCTTTAAAAAATTCCCATGTAAAAAAAAATTTTGTTCTTTTCTAAAAAACTACCCACATTTTATTAAAAAACTATTTTTTAATCATCCGTTTTATGGGTTTTCTAAATTCTAATTTTATTTATTTATCTAGATTTATATTTTCCATTTGCATTTTGATTAATTTGATATACAATTATATTTATTTTTACCACCTTCTAATTTCTTAATTATCAAAATTTAAATTTTAATGTTTTTTGTGACCAATTTAATTTTAAAGTTGATTATAACTAGGCCTATTTATAAGTTAGAGCCCTAATCTTTTTATACTTCTTACTCCAGCTTAAGTTCGACTTCACAATCCATTTTACTATTTAAAAAAATTAAAATGTTTAAATTTTTTTATATTTTTATAATTAAATTTAAATAAATAATATTAATAAATAATATTTTGAATCAATCTAATTCGAATTTAAAAATTTTCTATTTAAATCTGATCTAATAAAAAATAAACTAATCAAACTCAATGAATAACCGATCTTTAGAACGGTGTAATTACAACATATTACGTCAGATACTACCTATTATTATCTTGATTCTCAAACTTCTGGTGTTTATTTCTAACAAAAAAAAAAAATCGTTAGTTAGGATGTGTGAGTAATACATAAGTTCATTAAAATTATCATTATCTTAAAATGTGCAAATTAAAAAGAAATCCAAATTTATTACTCATTCTTTTTTCTTTTTTCTTTTACAAATAAGAATGATTAAATTTATCATTTCTTTTTTATTTGAAAATTTAATGTTATTCTATTAATTTTATTAATAAAATGATAAAAAAACATTTCATGAAATATAAAGTTTATTGAATTCTTTCTATATCATAATTAAAACACATGCAAAGATCAAATAACCAGTCTAACATGAAAAGTATGATTTGTCTGCAGTTGAAATTAGATAATAGCTTTTAAACGTGGGTCAACTTATTTTTATTTAAATTTAATTTTAATATTTTTAAAGAGATTTTAAACTTAATTCAAGCGAAATGTAAATAAGAAAAATAAAAGCTTTTGATTGCGGCCCGGCCCAACTGCATACAGATTTTAATCACTTACGCCGTATTTTTCTGGAATGTTACAATGGGAAAGATAATTTAAAAAAAAAAAAACATAACTGACGTGTTGGCAGTAAATAAATATACTTATATATATATAATTATACGAAGAACTATACGAAAGTACGAGTTCACGAAAATTTGAACTTCAATCGAAAATTTGCGGGTTTTTTTTTTTCTTTGTTCGTCTCTTACTCTTTCTAGGGTTTTTGCAATTTTTTTCTTCGAATTTTAACGAAGCATGAAGAGGAAACTCGATACTCGTTTCCCAGCCGTACGTTGTTCTTGTTTTTTATTATTATTTTGTTTCTTCTTGTTTCTCTTTATAATTTGTTTGAATAACATGCTTTTTTAAAGTTTTTGTTTTGTTAATCCTATTACAA
Organism: Adansonia madagascariensis; assembly: GCA_038381835.1. NCBI lineage: Eukaryota > Viridiplantae > Streptophyta > Magnoliopsida > Malvales > Malvaceae > Adansonia > Adansonia madagascariensis. Next base: position 6,578,769 of record JBBYHL010000016.1, on the reverse strand, counting down.
AGTTTACAAAGTTAAAGTTGTTTCTTTATCTTAATTTATTGTTCTTCTTGTCCTTTTTTTATGAATTATTATACATGTTTATAAACTAATTCTTGGACATTATTTTATTAGTACAAGTATGATATGAAATTTGTTTATCGAGTTTTAATTGATGTTAGTTTTATGATAGGCCCGAATAAAGAAGATTATGCAAGCTGATGAAGATGTTGGAAAAATTGCTATTGCTGTTCCTCTGCTTGTTTGTAAGTACTTATGATTTTTTTTCACCCCCATAAATTTATTCGTTGTAAATACAAATATATTGGCAAACTTATTTATGTTTTGTTCCAAAAAAGAAAAAAAAAAAGGAACATCTCAAATTCCCAATGGTTAGAACTTGAAAGTTTCGGTTTCGAATCTTAGGTAGAGATTTGGGTTTATAGGATGAAGGCAATTTTCCTTTATTTATTTGATCATTAATGGACTTTCTTATGTACTTGGATATAAACTAATTATAATTTATGATAATTAATGTCTGCAGCTAAAGCATTGGAGTTATTTCTGCAAGATTTATGTGACCGAACATATGAAATCAGTTTGGTGACGGGTGTCAAGACTATGAATGCTTTGCATATGTAAGCGAATGTTTTGTCCTTACTCTTTTTTTTTTTTTCTGGTTCGAGTAACTATATATATATATATATATATATATATATATTTACTTATATTCTCTTTTTTCCCCTTATGTTGACATTGGGTTTTAAACATTGAGATTAGCTTTGATGGTTTTAATTTTGTAGAAAGCAATGCGTACAGGGCTTTAATGTTTTTGATTTTCTACGAGAAATTGTTGGTAAAGTTCCTGACCTAGGTGGCTTGGACACTGCTGGCGAGGATCGTTCTGTTCCGAAAAAAAGGTTTGGAAAGTTTTATATTTGTTGGTGAATATACAAAGCAAGCTGGTTATCTGTAATGTTGCTAATACATATATATTTATATATATTAATTTGCCAGGAAAGTTGTTAATGATGATGAGTCAAAGAGGAGTGGAATGGTAAGTCAATTCATCTTGTTTGATGCTTATCATCGATATGCCTCCTTTCCACTCTACAACCCAAAAAGTAGTTTGGGTTGGAGAAGTACGTAATCATAAAAGAATGGAGATATAAGAAGAATGCATTTGCAAGCTAGAAAAAACTAATTTGCTGCATTTAGTGACTGGTAAATTTTAATTCTTGGTGGTAATTATTATTCATGCTAACAAGTTGTGTTGGCAGATGATATGATAAATTGAAGCATGACAAGCTGAAAATTTTGTTGACTGTAACTTTTTTTTTTTTATAGCATGCGACAGGCCATGTTACTAGCTGTGGCTGAGGATGGGATAGGGGCAGAGGTAGAGGTCATGGAGGAGGGAGTCGAATAGCTGGGAGAGAGACAGCTGCACGTCATGAAAAGTTTGAAGATGATCCGGACATTTGTTATTTCCGGGAAAAGCATGCTTTAAGCTGTGACAGGCCTGATGATGTGGTAGAGTCTGATGAGTTGAGGAAACATAATCCAGCAGGCAAGAACAGTGAAGCTCTGGTTCGGAACTTTGACCTCAATGCAAACTTGGACGAGAATGGGGACTCAACAACATCCAATGCTCCTGCTTGTCCAACAACAGATGACATAACCAAAAAGAAGGAAGAATATCCTGGCTGGTCACTTTCTGAAATTAAGAAGATGGCTATCGATCCTATTGAACTTGCTAATTCGAACAGGGGAGTAGACGAGGAAGACTATGATGAAGAAGGATAAGCTAC
>JBBYHL010000016.1:6555270-6568425 GCA_038381835.1 Adansonia madagascariensis | reverse complement strand
TCTGAACTTGAATTCAAATACTCCCTTAACTTATTCCCTCCTCGTAATATCTGCAATTGCATGTTTAAGTTTATTACTAGTATTGGCATCAAAGCTTCTTGTAAAATTTTTATTTTAAATGCCATGCGGGAAATCGACATGTTGGCCATCAGAAATCAGCATATCACATGCCAATTTTTCACTATCACACATATTCAGTTTCAATCCAAACTGAGAAATCGATAATTCATTTACCGATTTCTCGTAATAAATAAAAAATAAATTTATTTTAAAAATTAATTCAAAAAAAAATCTAATCTCGAAAATAAAAAATATATTTGTATTATTCTAATAAAAAAGCCAAGATTGAACTCTGATTTGAGTAAAGTCCTGAGCTTTGCACGAAACTACCGAGCATTTGATCTATGCACAATGCTAAACATAAATATGGCGCCTAACATAGAAATGTTGCGTTCTTCTTCAAACATGATAGAAAAATTTTCTATGATTTTTTTTTTCTATAAAAAGGCTGGACCATGCTAATAGAGGAAAGGAGACTATAATTTTTTTTATTATTTTTTTTATAAAATAAACTACTATTTAAGGATAGAAAAAACAATTGCAAATATTAAAATTCAAACCTAGACTTGTTGAACGTTACCTCTTAAACATGAATCAACCAAGTTAAACTTCAAATTTATTTTTATTACTTAATAACACTCGGCATTTAATTCCACGGATCTGAGCTGATGCCAATAGCAATTAGAAAAACCTAATAGACCTTGTGTATATCACCTCTTAAATATGATTACATAAATCAATTGAACTAAATCTCGAATTATTTTTTATGACTAAATAACACCTGGCATTCGGTACCAATGGCATGTACGAAAACCTAACAGGGTAATGCAAGATATATATATATATATATATATATATATGTCAAGCATTAAACAAATATTAGATAGATCCACAAATCGTCCAAATGTGAGTCTGAAAAAGTTACATTAATACAAAAAGGCAAACAAAAAACAATGCCTTGATGTTGCTGGGACAGGACAATGATGGAAAGGTTAAAAAAAAAATGGCGGTAAGTAAAAACCCAATACAGAATCAAACAATGTAAATGTCATTTCCTACTTATTACAAACTTATGATACAATGATACATAATAATATATAACTCAACATACTTACAACAATTAGCAAAAATAGATTTCTATGGCTATTGAGATCTATTTGGTTCCTAAAGTGGCTCTGCCATCTGGGCCGGCTAGCATTATCTGGCATTTTCAAAAATTAAAAAAATATATATGTATAAAAATAAAAAATTCATTCTAACACGGGGGAAATGGTGAAAGAGAAGAAAAAAAATCATAGGTTTCTACTCGTAGAAAAGCTGAATTTGGACAACTTACATTGCAGTCGAAAGCGAATCTCCGGGCAAGCATGATGGCTGCATTTCGATCTCTCTCTGATTCGAATGCTAAAACAACTGAAAACCCTTTACTTGCTTGCCAAAACAATGCCTGGGCAGCTGCATTTCCACCCCCTCTAACTCCGCACAGCTGAAGCATTAGCAAAACAGTAAGAAACGAAAAATAGAATCCACATCGGATATAGATATCAGAAACATAATGTTTAGTGCGGTTCTTAGAAGTATCGGAGAGATCATTATCCACATGTTTGCACTTATTCTATGCAATATGCAATTTCTTCCAAACAACAACAACCAAAAAAAAAGCCGAAAAGGAACGATGTGAAGGACATAAACAGAAGTATCCTCAAACCACAAAATTTCTCTTTTTTCAACATCAAAGCATCTTTCATCAATGAGAAATTTAAAAGACTTAATACCTGCATCGAGCTGGAATAATATTCTTTAGCAATTGTCGTCTTTCCTTGACATAGTTTCATCCTCATCTTTCCCACATGTAGTACATGAATAGATTCAGATGGATGATCAGCACCATTCATTTGGGTAACAACTACCTATAAAATAACAAAACGGGTAAATGACATAACATTAGAAGCCAAAATAAATAAATAATTGGTTAAAATCTTTACAGAAGATAAAGACAAAAATATTTGTTATCCATTGATCTAATATCTATAAAATAAACATTAATTAGAAGAACAAAATAATAAATAGTTAGATTTTTTTTCCAGCTGATACAAGTAACATATTCTCTTATATCCAACTGCACCTCAAACCAGTGAAAAATTGAAGAGATGAAAAATAAGTCAATTAACCATGTGCAAAGTTTAAAACCTTTTCAGCATGTCATTTTCAACATGTGTTGATGAAATGAGTGTTAGAAAGATTGTAGAGCCTATTTGGTCGATGAGTAGGGTAAAAAAAAAAAAAAATTAAGCAAGTTCTGGTTCATTGGTAACCACGCGACCAAAACTTTCATCAGAGGATGTTGCCAGACAACTCTAAATTTGACACTTTTTTTTTTTCACAATTTTAAGGCTTTAAGGTTCTAAGGGATTGTTTGGGGTTTGAAATTCTAGAAAGGATAAGGGGAAGAAGTTTAGATCTTCATTGTTCTAACGAGCAGAAGCTACAGGTTAGACTATCCTTAGAACAATGAAATATCTGGAACAAGAAATAAACATGGAAGAGATCATTTCAATAGTAACTGCTGCTAACAAGACAGCAATCACATTGCATCTTAGTTACAAAGAAAATTCGGTTCAAAGTGGAAACACTTATTACTATCTGCTCTAAAGTATATATATAATAAAAAAGTTTAGCAAAATTACAACTATAACTAAATAAATCAAAATATAGAAAGACTAAATGACCAAATCCTAATTGAATTACCCAAACCAACTAAAGGATAACACTATTAATTAGCCGTATATGAGGGAATTTTGTGAAGTAGGACAACACACATTGAATTCAACATCATGTTTCCGCACAAGTGCCTCCACGTAGTCTCCCAAACCAGCAGCTGCTCTCACAAACAATGAAACGAAAGGGTATAAATTTCAATAAATAATGAGAAGTAAAATTTAAAAGTGGGCGGGCATAAAAGAACCGCCATTGCAAACCTGGATCAATGGCACCAGTAGTTGTCAATATGATTAGCTGGCCATCATAAATAATTTCAGCCTGCAGGATTCGACCAACATCAAAAGGCTCTGGAGCATAAACTGATTTGCTAGCACCTGGACAAAGCAAGGTAGATGAACAAAATCAGATCCGAAAAGGAACAAAATTCATTCTGTTGCCCACAAGAGTCGGGCATTAGCATCTGGCTCTAAATAATGCTTATTTCATGTTTTCCAAGTAACTTACAGAAATTATTTTGTTACTATAACTACCATTAACCAAAAACAGCCCGCCCCAACCCCCCAAAAGAATGAAAAAAGAAGTCCATGTACTTAATCTATGCCAAGTAATATCGACTCCCTTTTATAGCTCAATTAATCCATGCCAGTGCCTTCTTTCTCCTATAATCGTCGTATTGTAGCTATTAGTTTCGTGAATACAACTTAGTTGTGATCAATTTACACAATTTCGGTAAAATGTACTGCATATGATCAACTGTTTAGTCTGCTAAACATGCCACTTATACCAAACTTAGATGACTTCTTCGAAGTTCCAACCCTACCAGGAAAAAGGGAATAAGCAATCCCTTAATGGCGCTTCTTCCTTCTTAAATTGTCAAATCGGATTCCTATTAAAATTTCAAATTCAATGTTATGTGATACTTTTGATACGCATGTTTATGCCAAGAATGGTCCTCGTAATGTAGTTTACTATATAAAACAAATTCAAACAAAAGCTTAAGCTACTATAACTCAAAAGATAAACACAGGCCCAGTGTAAGTGCAGCCCGTAGTGTTCTTGCTCCTTAGAACACTAATGTGTTGATTCTAGTAACACTAAAGTACACTTTTTTTCTAGCACCTAAGTAGTTATGGAGTTAAAAGCATTGGAAAAAAAATCTTTCATCAAAACAGAGCCTTAGCTGTCCATAATCAGCCTCAATATAGAATATTTCTTAAATATACAAAGGTTCTCATAAGACTCATTTATGTGAGAAGTATATATGAATGCTAATTGTAAAAGCAAATATCAAGCAAACATCACATGAACATAGAAATTATCTAAACAACGAATTAATAGTTAAATTTTCTATATGCCAATCCTGATCCTAAACTCTATAAGCAAGGATCTAACCGAGAACTAATATGCTAAGATATTAAGAAATAAAAACCCAATGCCCAAATGAATTGAAACAAAGTAGCACAGCATAAGTAACCATTAGTAACAGCTAGCTTCTGTTTTAGTTCAAAAACAGTAGAGCTGCTGCAGCTAATATTGCTTGCCAGGGAAAAGAACACAAACACACATCAAATTGTGTTTACAGTGATTATCATAGAATTCATGGGTTGAATAGACAATATAAGCATAATCGTTGAAAGTTCACGGAATAGTTCATACAAATTTTGTAAATAACATGCTATCCCATTCAAAAATATTCGCATTTCAGACCACTAAATGCCTAACAAGAATACTTGAAGATGAGCAGTACTACTTTGCATGCTTAACCTCTAACCTTAATTAAATAAATCAACAAAAATAAATAAAACAAGATTCGCTAACAAGATGACTAACTACTGCATGACAAACAACAAGATATGAACATATTTACTAATAATAATCAGCATAAGAAAGCAAATGAGGACACTATAAAATGTGTTATGACACAAATATTTTCTTTCACTAAGAAAATCAGTTTGCCTGCATCTAACACCACCTGTTCAGTAATCTTAAACATAAAGAGTAAAGAAGGGCGGTATCTTTACCTGATATAATCTCCTTGTTGCCACCTTCAGCTGAAATACGATACCACTGAATTGAGCATTTGGAAAGTTCTGGAGCAATATCAGAGCAAGATTTAATCCGCAAATATGAACCTAAAATTTCAGCACCATCTAATTCAAATATATGAGATAAATTTCCCTCAACTCTCTTGCTTCTTGCTAGCTGCAGAAAACAGAAAGCAGAAGATTAAAGAAGTCAATGATTAAGAGAAAGAATGGAACTACTATATGCACCAGTCCATTCCACAGAAATGCCTCCAAGAAATTAGAAAATGTATGTATCAGAAGAGTTGAAATGAAAATGCTTTGGGAAGAACACTATATAGCGCTCCAAGCCAGAAAAAGAAATGATACTAAGTACCCCCCATTTCTGCTTATCTGTATTTGAAATGGAATAACAGTATTATAAACTTAGGAGCTGATGTACAATTCAGAGAAAAAATCTACTAGGGATGAACTTAATTTGGATAGCACGAAACAATAGGATCATGTGTATGGTAAGACTGTTTCAAAAGAAAATTAAATATCAAGAAAACTTGGAATTGTAGCCTTTCTTTGATGTTGAACTAATTTAGGATCTTATTTAAGCTGTAGATGCTGTAGATGGTATACATTTGACAGATTCAGTCTTATTTTACATTTCTTACTGACACAGGAATAGACATCTATATTGGTTAAAACATTTGAAATATGCATCAGAACCCCAAACATATGAGGCCCTCAATATGCTAAAACCAGAGAATTACAGATCAATACATTATCCCAAAGATGCATAGACTTTGCTAACTTCTCAGTTTCAGACACTGTTCCTCCAACAAAGCACACACCAATAAGCTAAAAGGAATGGAAAGCGAAAAAGAAATGGAAATTTTGTGGCTCAACATTGTACCATAAAAAATTTTCAGAAGAACCAAGAACAAGCTAAAAATCTATGAGCATCCGTTCATCTATCTTCACTATAATATTAATGGCTGAAAGAAACTGACTAACAGAACCTACAGCACTAAAAGATAAAAGGCAAACCTCTTTTTGAAGCAGTAAGGAATGCTTAGACTTCTCTGCAAGTTGAATCCTCAATGCTCGAAGCTCATGTTCCATATCCATAACCTGCAAATCACTAGTAGTTTAACTCATCCACTATTTCAACTAAAAATGTATTGATATAAGATCTTGCAGAAGTGGTGTCAATTTGATCTGTCATGCTGCAAAACATACTTGTAAGAGGATGATTCTATATAGATTAATATAAAATTTGCTTTTTGTTCAAACAACCTTAACATTAAACAAGCCCATCCATAGCTTGATTCATTTTGTAGCCGAAGACAAACCACCATTCAATTAGAGAGCTCTATGCAACAGACCAAACAGAAAACTTAAGAATGCAACATTTCAACAAAAATTCTAATCAATATAGACACAAAGGTTACCTTAAGAATCTGCTCTGCCCCCATAAGTCAGAATCCAATATTCATGTCCAAGTTAAATTGCATCATTTGACACTATGCATCCCACCCCATCATTTCCTCACCCTATCTGTGGAGGAATACCACAGAAGAAATGTCCAAGTGGATGTTCATGTTCTAATAATGATTTTCATGTTCAAGAAGAACAAAATTCATCACTAGCAAGTGCTTTCCTTTCTTCCTCTAGTTTTTTGTTTGGAGAGGACGAAGAGGGGGCCATGGCACTAATAAGACTTGCTGTTTGGTAATCATATCTTTAAAACTATACTTGCTTCATTTTTTTTCTTGAAAAGATTGGTGTTCATCACACAAGTCCTTTCCTTTTTCTTTTATTTCTTCAATTGAAGAGCAACAGCAAAAAAAAACTCAAATAATAGATACTTTACCCTGGCGTTGACACCCTAGATTTAAATTATATTTAAAAGATGATATATATATATATATGCAAAAAAAAGTGCAGATGGTCACAAACCACTTCTTTGCTGCTTTTTCTTTAACCTGTAATATTGTGTTTTTATCTTTACAGAGATTTCTACCTTAACAACTTTTAAAAAAAAAAAAAAAAAGACTTAACAGACTTAAGCCATCAATAACCTCAAAAGGTTAGTGCTAGAAAACAGGAATTAAACAAGAAATCCCATCAACCCCCATGAGCCATCCTGACCTCCAGAAAGATGATGAAAGTACTCCAAAAGCAAATGATGCTCTAACTTCCTTGTACTTTATGCATATGAGTTTGTAGCACTAAAATGTTACCAGTTTCTACAACAGCAACATACAACTTGCACAATTTGCAAAATAAACCAATTTTTTCATGGATAGAAAAATTGAGATAACAGCATGCTATAAACCCATAAGTGACTTAATTTTTTTTTAATATTTATTATTTAAAAAAAAAACCAGTCACAGATCTGAGGTAAACCTTGCTTGGTTGGTGCAGCATTTTGATCCGTCTAGCCTCTTGAACCTCCTTCATTAATTCTTCTAGGTCCTGAAACCCATACAAAATATTTGTTCTCGAAAAAAAATACAAAAATATAGAAAGAAAATTGCCACAATAAAAATGCACAAAGCAGAAAATGCTTTGATGAACATGATATGCCTGCAAGAAAGCAATATGACATTTTTACTAATTGATAGGTTATGGTATGTCCAAGAATAGATATTTTTCACAGTTAGCGCAATAAGGAAAGAAAGGAGCATTAGTAAAAAGCTCAATGCATTAAGCAGGTAGATCTTTAACAATGAAAATTCCCATAAACAAACTTTAAGTCAATAAACCGAATATTAAAAATACAAAAACCTGTTTGCCTGAAGCTCGAGACATTTGTTCTTGCTCCTGAAGGGCCTCTTCAACTCTCTGAACTGCTGCTCTTGCATTCTCGATTTCAGCACGAGCATGAGCTCTTTCCTCTTCAACAAGTTTCTTAGCATCTTCAGAAGCCTATTTGGAGACAAAAGTATGCAAAAGTGAAGCCGTAACAGAAGTTAGCACGTTCTATGCATCAAAGTGGGAAAAAAAGGAATTAAGCAAATAATTTATGGAGTGGCCCAGCATAGTTAGATTGCTCCAGACATTATCAAAGCAGCCTTTTTCTAAAAGAAGTACAGGTCGTTCAAGGTCAAGGAACGTTGGGTTATCTTTTCTTTCATTCTCAAAACACATTTCCAGAAAATAGTGAAAGTTAGGTACATTTTTTTCTCAGCTAAAACTAGATTTGAATAACTTAAACTGAAAACAAAATTAGGAAAAAAAAAAAATGAATCCATGTGAATGTTTTTGAGAATGTGGGCTATCCTGAAAAACAGTTCTCTTGAAAACTGTTACATAGAAAAGACTTCTTATGGTTTTGAGAATGAAAAATGGTATATGGATTCAAAAACCAAACACAATCTTTCCCTAGAACATTGATAACGATGGATAGTAAATTACTATAAATAGAAGCATAAACATTTTACTATTTGGATAGCAAGTCTTTTCATTCTTTGCCTATACGAAGCTTAATAATTCGAAAAAGTGGGCAAGGAAAATAAAAGCGTGCCAATATAATCAAAAAGCAAGGAACTAAGCATTTCTACCTCCACTGTATCAGTAAGTGTTCAATGACAGCAATCAGAACAAGGCAAACCCAAATAAACAAATTTAACAGGAGAGAAAATATTAAAGTTAAGGCAGGTGTCATAAAGAATAGCTACATTAACAAGTGCTCTAGAAAAATAGCACACTGTTTAAATGGAACTAGCAAGCACAAAATTTCCTAAACTACTATCTTATTCAAATTTCAATAAGATATCCTCACACTCCAATTCTAAAATATACATAAGTTCAAAGAACCATCACTTAACCTACATCAACCCAGCCAGAAAGACCAGTACTTCAATAAAGAAAAAGGCATTCTTCCACTATTATAATAACTGACAGAAGGTGCCATACATATTCACTAATCAGCCAGAATTATCTATAGAGGTACATTAACATGAAGTTCAGGAAAAGAGTGTAACAAATCATTGCTTGATCATGATAATACATTTAGAAAATCTAAATGTCAATCAAGATAATATTTAAGTTATTAGAGTATCTCTTGCACCAAAAATAAAAAACTTAGGAAGCACTGCATGTATATATAACAAATAATGCATTTAACTTCTAGCATTTTCCGATATATTGATGCTATAAATATGCATCCCTAAAAAAACTTATTATGAAATTCAAAAACAGGGATGTTACATCATCCATGATTTATCATAAGCTATGTTACCTGCTTAAGGAAATTTGCTAGTTTCTTCACTTCTGTCTTCTCTTGAATCAACTCCCCTTCTCTCTGAGTCAGTTGAACCGCCAGAGCTTCCACCTAGAGAAGCAACCATAATTCAAAGGTCATTATGGCCTCACTTTAAGTTATCAGGCAATATACATTAACCAAGAATCCAAATTGATATTTTATATGAACTACACAAAGGGGAAAAGATATAACCAGGGATGAAAAGAGAACATCTCAAGCATTGAACGATTTTTCTTCTTTTGTTTTTTTTTTTTTTTTTTTTTTCTTATCATACCCATTTTTCCACCCAAAAGGTTGGGGAAAGATATGCATTCTCAAATCTGACATATATATATATATATATATATATATATACAATATGAAAAGTTTTCCCAAGAAAAGAAGTTGACTTCATACCTAACCATAATAAATGACAGCAATATGACTTACAACATTATTATAGGAGGCAGAAGATCGCTATAAACTTGCAATGCTATTTCTAAAACCAAATCCTTCTTTACTAGAAGGGATGGGTACATCATATCATACTTAAGGGTAAATTAAATTCCTGCCCTAGTGCTTTACCAATAATTACAGCATGGAACAATGTTGATACAAATGATTATAACATCCTTAAACTCAACAATGCCAACTGAAGCAACAAATCTAAAATCATGACCTTAAAGTTATGCCATATTTTTTTCTCCTCATCTTTCACCATAAACATTATTTCTCTATGCAGCAAGACTTTGAGCGAAGTTTTATTAAAGAAAAACATAGCAATGCATTTTAAATACTAGCATTTAAATTTCAAAACAATGATAAATGGGTCTGGCATATGACCGATATAGCCCTAAAGTTAATAAATTTAACAGTAGAAGCAAAGTCTAGAACACTAACCATGGCAATAGCTTCCTCAACATCATCCTTGTTTCTTCCAGCTACACGTCCTTTTAAAGATTCCAGGGCATCTCTAAGCTTCTTCAAAAGGACATGTTTCTCCAGTGAAGCTGCCTCCCTGAGTCTAGCCTGAATCCATTAAATGACTAGCTTATAATTTGTTGACATGACGATCCATATTGGTTATGAATTAATAATAGTCGCAATTTTTCTCCACTTTGAACAGAAACAACCAACAATGATAGAAGAATCACTCACATGATCAGACCACTAAGAGACTAGACTTATTTCTTCAATCCAGCGATATTCGAAGAAGCATACAAAAAATGACAAGAACCCATAAAACAAAATTTACCGTTTGACTGATCTTAATGCCACTCATTGACAAAACTGAGCTAACCTTTTATTATCAACTTAAAACACAAACCAACTTATAAGTAGTTTCCAACAACCTATCTTCAATTCCTAGAATTCTTCATAAAGCTAAAAATAAGTCAATCTAATGCTAGGCAATTTAAACAAAGGTCTTTATTAATCTAATCTAAAAGAAAAAAACGCAATGCATCAATAAATGAACTAGGAATGAAGTTGACCACTTCAGACAACTTAGCAGCGGCAGCTAAACCCTTCTCGAATTTACTAGCAAGATCACGAACGGAGAGGCGTTTCTGCTGCTCCAGTAACAACGCAGTCTCGCGTGCAACAACCTCCTTCATGGTCAAAACTTTGGGGTCTTCTTCAGCATCCACAATCTGATTATTTGCCCCAATTTTGTAATTGGGAAATCGATTCGATGCAAATATCACATCAGCTGATACAGCTTTAACTCCTTCCTGTGGCACAGTATTGCCAAATTCCCGACTCAACCTCGTCATTGTTCCAAACTTAAACTCTGTTAGATCACAAAAATAAATAAATAAATAATTTTTTGATTCTGAAGCAGGATTTTAGATTATTAAAACAGAAATGAGAATGGGAAAACCATAATTAAAAAAGAAAAAGACTTTGTTAACAGCTTAACTAAAATGTGGGTCAGTATTACCCAACTTAATTACTTCAATTGGGTTAATTAATTATCTAATTAGTTGCCAAACATTCTAAGAAAAAAACCAATTTAAATTTGATAATTTGAAGTTTGGTAATTAAGCAGAAATAAAACAAAATAATAGTTCAATTAAGCCTAATATAAGCCAAAAAAAGAAGAAAATTATAGATAAAAATTTTTAAAAAATCAGAAAATTCTCTAAACTCTAACCAAAACAAAACACCATATTAAACACATGAAAAAGAAGAAGGAAAAGAAGAAGGAAAAGGAAGAAAAAAAATAATAATAATAATATTTGGTTATCTGAAACCCTAGTTCAGGAAAAATTAAAAAATAAAAGGAAAATTTTGGAACTTACAGATCAAGAAAAAATTGAAAAAAAAAAAAAGAAAAGAAAATTAAGTAGCGGAATCAGATTGTTGGATCAGCTAGGATGAAATGGAAGGGAAGCTTTTGGATTGCGTAGCAAATTTAACATTAATAGTTGACGAGGAAAAAGGAAAATAAAGAGAGAAAGAGAATATGCAAGGAAGGTTTTTTCCTTTTCATTTATATATATATATATATATATATATATATATATATATTTGTTTTTGTGAGTGTCGGTTGGTTGTTCGGCTTTTTGAAAATGGTAGAGCAGAAAGAAAAAGAAAAGCCGCGGATCACTCTTGTTTTTTTTTTTTTTCTTTCTTTATAAAATTTATTGCAGTGTATATTATTAATTCATAGTTTTTGTTTTCGTCAAAGAAAACTGGTAAGAAACACGACAGTATATAACGTCGATTGACTTTAGCTTCACACTTTCACGGGTGTTTTACACGGACTAGAGTACGACGCTTTTTATGCTAATGAAAATTAGATTAAAATTTTAAAATATTTAAAATATTATATTTATATTAATATATGTAATAATTCATTTGGTAAATTAATAAATTTAGAATTAAAATTAAATTATTATAATAAATTATATAAAATATGAGATAAATTAAAATATGATGCATAAATAATATTAAAAAAATGATTAAAATATGACACGATAAATAAATAATATGAGTACAACATTAATATATAAATATATCAAAATTTACGTAAAATAAATAATTAATGAGTAAAATTTTAAAGTCAAAATTGAAAGAAACAAAATTAAAGTTTTGATCATGATAGTTGTGTTAATATATGATATATATACAATGATGGAGTTCTTCAATCAATGAATTTGAGAGTAAAAATTGAATATGATAAACTATACAAATATGTGATTAATTAGAACATATTATAAATAACATGAAAAAATAATTAAAATATAATATAAATAAAAAAATAATATGAATACGATATAAATATCTTAATATATTAAAATTTTTATAAAATAAATTATAATGCCATACGCTAATTACTTAAAAAATTATACTAATAAAAATATAACATAAATACGAGACAAACATATAATTGTTTTTCTTTTTCTTTTATTTCTGCTCTTTCTTTTCTCATTGGTCAAAATAAAAAAAATAAAAAAATAAAAAAAAAGAAAGAAAAAAATTATGATACCCTATATACCTCTTAATATCAATGTTTAATTGTCCAAAATAAAGCACTTCAAAATTGAAATTGAAGCAATGAATTGGGATTTGAATTGGATGCTTGTGCTTCAAATTTAAATTCCTTCTAAGACTCACGTGGACTATACGAAAGGAATGGCCCATTAAGTATTATTAGTGTTGTTGTTGTTCTGTCCCCACTATGAGTACATAGATTTATGCTTTCAAACTATTAAGTTTGGTTAAAAAAGTTTGAACGTGGAATCAAATTTTATTATAAATAATAAGTTTAAAGTTAAATATAAAATATTTTTTATTAAATAAATAAATTTAATCGAAAAAGTTCGAATAATTTAATTTATATTTTAAATTAAAATCAAACTTTAAAAATAAATCTAATCAAATTTTTAATTACAAATTTAAAATTTATTACTATTTAAACTTTGATTAACTCGTTTACACCCTGCTTCCTCACAGCACTTGTCTTATCAAATAGGAATAATATTTAAAAATGATTATTATAAGATATATTAATACTAAAGCATTTTAACTTAAAAAATTGTTACGAATCTTTAATATATGATAAGACAAAAGAGGATAGATGATAGTTTTTAGTTTTATTTGCAA
>JBBYHL010000016.1:6493439-6503617 GCA_038381835.1 Adansonia madagascariensis | reverse complement strand
CTTAGGATATCTAAACTTTGTAAAGACTCTTTGGCAAAAACTCTCCAAAAATATAAAGAAAATGTCCTAGATCCTCCAACACATGCCCTCCTCAAAGCAAGAAAGGAAAAAGAACATGTGATGATGAACTTAACTGGGAAGAAGTCCAACTTCACAAATATCAATGTAAAGCGAAGAGTAGCTCATGGAAGAATTAAATATCACCTCAGATACTAACACTGATTATGAATAGTATAAAGTATGTTATGAATCTTTTTTTTTTTAATCTTTATTATGTACAATTATCATAATTTTATCAATGTATCAAGAATTTTTTCTTTTTATCTTCATCATGTATAATTATCAGAGTTCTGTCAACATCGAAAATCTTTTCCTTCATCATACACCTTGAGTCTTGTTTGTTCCTTTCGTCTCCATCTCTCCATGTGAGAAGAAGATGTTTGTGAAAGGCAGCAATAAAATACTAATGTGTTTTATCCCTTGACTTCCCAAACTTCCCTTCTTCCTCTTTTTGAATATTCACATAAAAAATAGATCATAAATCTCTCGTGGGTTTTTCTTAAAAGTATATTTTGCACTTGTTATTCTAAATGGATCTGTGCATCAAAAAATACTAAAAAACTTAGACCATAAAATCATCCATAGAACAATGTTTCGAGAAATATAGTTTAAAATCTTGTAACTAAAAGGGTAGTGCCGTTTGGATCCTTCCCTTACAGGCTAATTCTGGCATAGCATACATGCACAATATATTAAGCTATATTTCTACGCATTTCTTCCATTGATGATATACATATATATGTATGTATATGAGAAATTATTTTATTTATTGCAAATAAAACTTTATATTTTATAAGATTAATAAGATATCTTCGTAGAGTACGCCTATCATTGCTAGAAATTTCTTCAATAGAATACCGATTTTAGCCCTCTTTAGAATTTCAGCATCAGAAAAAAAAAGTTCCTATTTATTTATATAATTATTATTATTTCAGAGAAAAGAAGCCTAATCTTCCTAATTAAACTTCAATTATTGTAAATATGAAATAAATGATTAATTAAATTATAAAAGCAACTGTACAAGATATTAAATAAACAAACAATATCTTACACAAATAATAGAAAAATAAAATAAATAAAATAATAGCTAGTGAAAATTTTATAATGGATAAATATTAAATAAGATAAAAATCAATAAATCACATAAACAAAATTAATTTAACAAATAAACAATAAAAAAAAAAAAAACCAGAAATCCATTGCATGAACATGAGAAATTCAGATTCCAATAAAAGCAATTTTTTTAATAGCTGTGAAAAAAAAAGAAAAAAAATAACAAAAAACCAAAAACAAAATGTTTACAGTTCTAAATACATTGTAAACAACTTTGAAAATTGGAATTGTGTAAAATGAAAGTAAGGGTTTTTTTGCTTAAGAGGCTAAAAATTATTTCTTGCTCAATTCCAAAATCTGTTACAAAGGTTTTTGTAGTAGAACAAAGTTAGCCAAAAGATTGACTTTCAAGTGAACACTATTTCCTTCTCAAGCTAAAATGGTTTCAATGTCTGGGTGTGGTTGGCTCTAACTCATTCCACCTTCTTGCTAGATTTGTCATTGCTAGCATCTCGAGATGTAACTGCAGTCTTCGACTCGTCAAACTCCAATAACTGCAGCATTAGGTTAGATCATATTAACCAAATCATAATCCAAATATAGATGATAATCACTTCGTTGATCAAATTCAAACCCGAATAGCGGAAACAGTTACGCTATAACTAAAGAACATTAAAAGCTGATACTTGACATGATCCTCAAACTATTGTTTCTAAGTTTTTAAGTAATCTGTAACCTAGAATACTATTTAGGATAACAATTTATACGACATTCTCCAGGTTTGGTTCGCATCTAAAACAGTCAAAAACCCTTGTAAAGCAAAATTTAATCTAAATCATGGAGCATAAAGTCCTCCTGTTTCCTAGACTTGCACATGAGTGAACTCTCAACCCTATCCCACTGTCAATATTCTTTAATTCGTTTTTATTAACATTAGCATGATTCCCTAGCGCAAAATCCTAGAATCTTTTTGCGAGCAAGGCCAACAATTGTACTTATTGCTAGTCCTTGGAAAACAGGGCAATAACAACAAATTTTTACGATAAGAATCCAATTCTTACATTGAATGTCTGCTTTTTTCCTTTTCTTTTTCTTTTTTACGAGAAAAAAGACAACTGGAAAAGAAATTGAATTAAAAAGTCCATGCCAAGAACATAGTGCAAGAGAGAATCAAACAAGGGTGGAGAACAAACCGGTTTGACTTCCCCATTCCATATACAGTGAGCAGCCAAGAATCCAATAACAGCTGGTACAATATATAACAGTGCAGGCTGAAAGCACAAAGAGCATAGCAGACCATCAGTTTGTCATGATAAAGAGTAAATGCATATGTGCACGATAAAACTTTCACTGGATACATCTGCCCACGCATTAGCAGGAAAGATGATAAAACAGAGGGTCATTAACAGTTTACCTGAGCCGCTTGAAACCAGTTCATGACAACAATTGTAAGGACCAACCCCACTGTGTATCCCAAAAATGCACTCTTAAAATATTGGCTCTCTTTCCCTCTAGATACATCAAATCTTAATGCTAGTGCAACAAAAATACCTGCAAGGGAGAAATAAACTAATATAAAAACAGAAAATATTGATCATACCATGTTCTGTTTCTCATTGAAATGTAAATAACTCCACGAGGTGAAAGTTTCTAACGTTAAAAGGACCCATGATCAATCAAAATGGAAATCGAAAGGCACAACAATTTTGTTGAACCAAGAAAATGTAAGTTTATCACCATAATTGTGTAATAACTAAAAGTCCTAAAACAAACAGTCTATCATATTTCACTCAAGAATAAATAGCATTAGGAAAACACAAGCAGCTGATAATATCACTGCACATGAATTTTTTTCTGTCTGTCCTAAGAACAATAATGATAAAGCTGTTGGATAAAAATAAAAAATAAAAAAAAGACCTTCATTATCAAACAACAAAATCAAATAGGGTATAGCAGTAAATGAGATCATACTCTAGAAATAGAATGTAGGTTAATAGAAGCACTCAAGCGAATTATCTATGAATTTCTTAAAGCTAACTTAACATGGTAAGTGTGAGGTCTTGAATTTCAAACAACAGCATGCATTAGACCTATCAACTAAAACCAGATTTCAAACATACCAGGAATTACAATGTCACCAAGTCCAAGCATGGAAAATGGTCGTGCAGAGTCTGCTGTTGGGAACAAAAGCTGCAGAAAAGAATTAAAGTAATCAGATCACCATGGATAACAAATTTAATAACACATTAAAAATATAAAGTATAGATGTCAAAACAAAAGCTAACCAGGCTAAGTATTTCAAATGAAAAAAAGAACTGACCTTTATAGGAGCATCGAAAGACTTCGCAACACTGACCATCACAGGAGTAAAAAAAACCCAGAAAATGTCATATACAAAAAGCCCAGCCTGCAACGTATAAAGATGGCAAAAATCATACAAAAGAAAACATAGTTGAATCTGAGAAGGCATAGCTTTGCAATTGGGCTAATCAGCAAAAGAAACATAGCTTTGAATTTTGGCTAACCAAAGCAAACTAAAAATAACCTCAAAAAACTCAAAACAAGAAAGAGTGTCTGCATAAAATCTAAAATAGAAGCTGCAAGGACCAATTCGAGTCTCTGTCAAAGCAATTGTTAAGAAAGGAAACTGGATCTATGGATCAAAACCTTAACAATAAGCAACTATAGAAAAGTTGTCTAATTTAAAGATCAAGATCAGCTAAAAACATTCGAATATTGCTCTACTAAAAAAATCAAATTCGGAAGCTAACTTGTCTCACTAACATGGAATATACATTTCCCATGATTAAAACACGCCAACTAAAGCCACAAATCCACTTCTTACCAAGAGAATGGCACCCGTCTTAAAAGATCCAAGAGAAAGCATTTCAATTCCCTGCAAAAACCAAAAATGGAAACCTTCAAACGGAGCCTAGTTAATAAGTGTACTCCACTTGACAAAGAAAAAAGCCATGAACTTCAATAAATAGGAGGAAAGAGCCAGCAAGGTGATGAATATAGATAAACCATAAGTGTCTTCATAAAATTATTGAAAGATTAAGAAAAGATTACTTTCATAATCTTAGAACTGCTTAATTAAACTTTAGCCAAAAATTTGACAGCATCACTAAATACGCTGACATAAATTATTTCCTAGTCAAAAAAATAAAGTGATGTGACAGACTGAAGCAAATGATGAATAGTCTGTCAGACAATTTAATGCATGGGCAATGGAACAGATTTTTCTTTTTGTAATATCCTCATCTGAAAGTACTTTTCAGCTAACAGAAATATGAACTTCCAATTTAGGTGTTTGAACAGTGACAAGAAATATACCTAAAAATATTGTTTTGTCTGGGTCTTAAGGCAAAATCATAGACAAAAGATAACATACCAAGCACCATATTAACTCATTAATCAGAAAGCGCTGTTCATTATCTAAAAGCAAGGTACATAAAATAGCTATTTCAGCCAAACCTGAATGCAGAAAGCGAGACCCAGAATGTTATTAGCCAGCCAATGCTTCTGCGAAGCATACCATGCACAGAAAAATGTTCCAGGGATTGCAGCTATGATCTGAGATCTTGTGAACTCGATCTCAAAAGCTGTTTTAGAAAAGTGTAAGGAAAAACATCATTCTGCATGATCCAAGCAGGGTAATACTAACTAGATCAAATAAGAATTCTAAAGAGTCAATCACAGGCAACTGAATATAATATACTCAACTTTAAACAAGAAAAAGGTTACAGCACTCAATGAAAAAAATTAACATCTAAGACTCAGAAATAGTCCAAAGAAATTGGCATTCAACATATTCCAGCAGGTAGACCAGCCAATTCTATATAGCATAAAAACAAGAATGCTCATAAACAGACAAAGGAACTTAAAGTCCCAAGACAGTTATCATCATTACAATCAAAGAATTAATTCCATTTTGGATTTACGGAAATTCCAACAGCTAATCCCGGAACAGAGTTTAGCTGGAGCCTTGAAGAAACTTACAAAAAAGCCAGAAAACTTAAATGCACCTGTATCCTTTTATAAGGGGGAAAAAGGAGGAAGAAGAAGAAAGTTCCTCTTGTCTCTATATAACTTCCTTAAACACAAGAAACCAATCCAAAGTAATTTTCAGAGAAAAAAAAATGGCAAATAACATAAAAGAACTGACTCAGGAAGAAACACTCCAGAATACAATTATATTCAGAATATTCTGATCAATTATCAATGATGCTTGCCTCAAAAAGATTGCAATAAAGCCAAAATAAAGCAGAATATGTCATAAGGAGATAAGGTTGAAGCAACAGTTATTAAAACAGTACAAATCAAGAAAAAAAATTGTTATTTAGAGTTCAAAAACTTAACAAATCCTCGTACAAATAAATCTCAAAAGAAAAAAAAAAATCCTCTTACAAACTGAAAATATAAACTTCAAAAGAATAATAAAAGAAAGGGCATACAGCGGAAGTAAGGGAAACGCCAAATGATAAGGTCCTCATTCCAATGCTTTGGCAAGAAGCGTTTTATGGCAGGCAGTATTGTTGCCCTGAAAATGATGGCAGAAAGAATAAATGAGATGATGATACAAACGATTATAACATCCGGTGAATTAGTTGTATAAAAGTAAAACAAAGTAGCAAATCTGCATGGATAGAACATACGAAAGAGCAATGATTCCAAGCACAAAGAAATAGCTTGTCAGCACAGCATTAACCAAGTCTTTCGATAAGAACTTGAACAGTAAGAAAAGTGATAACAACATTGCACTCCCAACGAATGGAAAACGCATAGCATGCTCGTTAGACATTGTCTCCTGTATGATAGACATGACATTGTCAGCAAATTTTGATCTAAAGTCCTTAGTGACAAACAGGAAGGTGGAAAAATTAATTTAAATGCTATCATACTCACTGATGGTGGAGTTGGCTTGACAGAACGATAGCAGCCAACGTATACTGCGAGGCATGCAGTCAAAATAACATTCAAGTTAGGGTCTACCTTCACGACAAGTGGTGCCAATGTCAACCCTGCATTTAGCAAATCATGGATGCTACATTAAAGTCCAGCTTCTTAACCCTGCATGAGCCTCCTTAGACATCTCATATCTGACAGAGTCATTACAAGAGCGCACTTGGTTCCATATATTCTCTAAGAGAATCAGCCACAAGGCCAATATCTATTTTTCCAGCATTATATTAAGCAAGATTCATGAGGTCTAAAATCTAATATATTCGAAGATACAAAAATAATGCATTTGGACAGAGAAAGGTGGGATATGTGATGCAAAGTGCATCCATGGGTTGCTGCTTTTGCTTATTACTTTTTGGTTCATAAAAAGTTGCTATAAGGAAAAGAAAGAGTCAAGAAAAAAATCATATTTAATTAAAATAAGCAAAACGATAAAATGTAACACAAATTCTAACATGATTGTCTCATTATAAACCTAAACTCATGCATTTTGTTGATTATTAATTCTTCAAAAATATTAGTTTTTATGTCCAAAGCAACGATCAAAAAAACAGAAAATAAAATTTCGATTCCTCTTTAAGTTTTTTAAAAACTGCATAGATTTAGAACCATGAAATGTAATCTCTTTAAATTTTCCACATATAATCCATAAAATTATAAATAAGATATAGATCATTCATGCCTTGTATAACAAAGCTACCCATTTCTAACCTAATTTACACATTCCCAATATCGGAGAAAATCGAAGTCAATTTCACCCTCAAATCACTTCTTTCCTATCAGTTCTTTTCTTTGCCACTCAAACTCAAAGAAGAGCAACTAACGAAATCCTCTCTGCTCCTACTCATCTAAATTCAACAACTGAATAATGAATTGAAAAGAAATTCACCAAAGAGAGAAAAAAAAAGAATTCCTTCATAAACAAATCAAAATTTAAATAATAAACTAAAATTAATCAAAAATATATCAAAAAAAGGCAACCTGCTAAAGCCAAATTGGCGAGTCTTTCCGAGTTCTTCATCTTTGTCGTTTATTTCTAATATAACAGCAACGAAAACTCAAGCCTCTTTGTACCCACAACAAGAATAAAACAAAATAAATCGAAACAATTTAATCAATTAATAGAGATTAAAAAACAAAAACAAAAAAAATCAAGATTTAAATAAATTTCCAAGTCAAATTAGGGATCGGAACCTTTGATCTTGTTCTCCTTTCTTTCTCTATCTAACGGTCGATGGAGTTTTACAGATCGAAGAAAAAAATTTAAAGTTCTTTTTTTTTTTTTTTAATTCTTTTCCTCAGATTGAGACGAAATCTTTATAGAATTAGATTTTTTTTTTCTTTCTTAAAGATTAGGGGTTTTATTAGTTTTTACTCAAAATTTTTGTAGCTACATTTGAGGATGCTGTCATTTTGAATGTTGTGAAGGCCAATAGAAAAGGGGATGTGGATGGAAATTTGGAAAAAGGTTAATTTTGAGGGGATTGGTTTGTTGCGTGGCGGAATATGGTTGGGTTTTGGTAGTGTGATTGATGTGATGCTGTCACCGGTGAGGGTTTATTAATTAATATAAACCGCATCAGGTCATAAACAAGTTGACAGTCCAATGAGGTGCCATCCCCAATCAATGTTTGCCACGTCATCTCACAAAAATATCTGTATACTTTCCCCATCTCACTTTTATCGAGGGGAAGGAAGACTGGCAGCATTTTCATTCTTCACTTGTCAAAATATTAATATGGTCTAAAACTACTGTTCATAAATTTTTTATTTTTAAAAAATATATTATCTTTGGAGTAATTTTTAAAATATATTTTTTATGTTAAGAACTCACTCATATAGTAGATAAATTTTTAACTAAACATTAAAAATTTATCTATTGAAGGAGCGAGTTCTTTTCATATGGCAGTGCCATAGATCTTATTATTTTTGATAGGGTTTGTGACCATGCATAGACTCTCTCAATTATTTTGCAAGGGGAGGGTGGACGCTCATGGCCCTACTATTTTTTTGATAGGGGTCGTAACCATGATACAAGAGGGGTCACGGACCTTGTTATTTTAGTAGGGTTCGTGACCCCTAAATTTATAGGGGGAAAGGAGGGTTTCAGACTCTTTATAAAGAGAGTTTTTGAAGTCCTCTCTCCGTATTGACGATGAGAGGAGTTAATTAATTCTTAAGATTCGAGTATTCATATTTAGAGTTTTAGAGGATATTTCGTATAATTTTTAAATATATATTTTATTTTTATTTGTAAAAGTATCTTTGCAATATTAAAATATAATTAAGTTTGTAATTTATTATTATGATTAAATTTTGTTTCATTGTAATTAAAGATTTTTTAGTAGTTGAAATTTGTTTGAAAAATTAAGGTATGATTTAGGGTTTTTTATTTAAGTAATATGATATTTAACTTTGTAATTTATTATAATGTACTTTATAATTTATTATCACGATAAAATTTATTTATGTTGTAATTAAGGTTTTTTTCTTGTGAAAATTGATTTAGTTTGATAAATTAAGTTATTTTAATATTAAAAGAATTTCAATTCTTCTTGCATATTTTCGATTAATATAACGGCTTCGTCATCATCATTGTTGAGATTGCAAGAGATTTATATATTATCAAGAGTATTATTTAAGGTACTAAAATTTTAGTAATCATATATTTAAAATATTACGAATTTATAATTTTATAACTAATAAACTAATAACTATTTGAACAAAATTATGATCGCAAGTTACGGCCGTGTAAAGTTGCTTTGGAAGAACCAAATATGTATATTGTAGACTATCTAAGGTCATCTAGATTATATCATGCAGCTTTAGTTAGAACCCCTCAATATGAGCTTGGACTAATAAAAGCCTTGATTGAACGATCGACACCCGAGAGACACATATTTTATCTTTCATGCGGTGAATGCATGATTATCCTAGAAGATGTTGCACTTTAATTTGGAGTATCAGTTGATGGTAAGGCAGTAATAGGGGGAGCCTCTTGGGAGGGCTGATGTGTACCTTGAATTATTAGGTGAGATCCCTCCAGCTAACTGTTTAGAAGGCTAAAAACTCAAAATAATTTGGTTGGAAAAAACATTCGTTACAATCCCTCAAAATCCAAGTATACAAAATATAGAATGTGCTTCTAGAGTATATATTTTATGCTTAAAATGCCCTATAAATCTAGTAATTGGGATTATTTACTGTATCTTTCAATTTTACGAGATTTTAAGGAGGCTGAAAATTATAGTTGGGTTTCAGTTTGTTTAGTGCTCTTATATAGGGAAATCTGTGGGGCAGCATCTAAATGCACCCATGATATAAGTGGCTGTTTATGGCTGCTGCAGTCGTCAGCTTGGTATCAAAGGCCATTTCTTGCACTAAGAGTTAATGCATGACTTGCATACTCTCTTGCATTAATGTAATATACTTGGGTACTTTATTTATATTACATTAGTATAGAGATTATACTTCCATATAAATCATTAAAATTATATATATATATTTAAACAGATGGTGCAGTCGAAAGGATTATAGATTTAACCCAATTGAGCTCGAATGTATCAAAGCATGACTTGAATGCATCACCTCTGATAGGGTTAATATTTTATAGTTAGATTCAAGTACGTGCGTATTTAACCCAACATATGCTATATTATTCAATAATAATTTTTATTTATTTTTGTAGATTTTTGGATGCCATATCGTTTAAATGAGATAACGGCATGCCTCCTAATGGAAGCCTACAGAATAGCCATATCTGGCGTGCAAATAGGACACTAATATATTTCTAAATTGTGGAGTGGCACCAGACGGATAGGGTTTTATGCCAGTTTGAGATGCAATAACCAATTTTAAACACCCGTGAACCTTGGCAAAGTTTACAGAATTGAATGCTAGTAATCATGCAAAAAATTAGATCGAAAAACATAGAAAATAGATCCAATTTCGAGAAAACAATTCTATACTAATTGCTTCTGGTTCTAAAATTATGAACGACAATTTCACACCATCAGATGAATACATCAGATGGTTCTATGAACAATGTTGACCTGTTATTTTTCTATTGTCGGGAGTTAGTCAAAGGATAAGCAACTTAC
>JBBYHL010000016.1:6464401-6476138 GCA_038381835.1 Adansonia madagascariensis | reverse complement strand
TTAATGTTTTTCAAATTTAAAATGAATATAATAAGTGATATAAGTATTTTTAAATTGAAAATATCAAATAAGATGATAAAAAAATTATCAAAGTAAAAATTAAGATTTTTAAATTTTAAGAAAATATAATATTGTCAAATAAAAGGAATTCTTTAAATTTAAAATTTTTGTTATAACTTAATCTCGATTTTGGATGAGTAATTTTGTCTATTACTATTTAATCTTGATTTTAAATAAATAAAAATATCAAAAGATTGATAATAGATAGCATAGAAATATTTAATTTGAAAATTTTTAAATTCTAATTTTATATGCGTAATTTTATATATTACTTCTCAATCTGATTTTAGATGAATAAAAAAATCAAAAGATTAATAAAAGATCATCTAAAAAGATTTAATTTGAAAGTTTTTGAATTTTGAATAATGGTATATTTAATCTTAAAAAATATAATCTTTAACTACATTAAATCATATATATTATTAATCAAAATTAAAAATTTTAAATTAATTAACCTAATGATTTAATTTAGTATTTTAGCTATTACAATATTCGTTAAAATCAAAATTATCTTGCCATGTCAGTAGTGCTTATCAAGTAAACTTGTATCTTGTTTTATTATATTACTAGTTTATAATTCATGCAATGCATGAATTAATTTTATTTATTTAAATATATATATATGTACATATGCTAAGTATTATTTTCAAATTTATGTTAAAGTATTTAATATTTAACAGGTGTAAATTGTATAGATCCATCAAAATTTTAATCAAATTTGAATCAAATTTATTCAATTGTTTATATATATGTACACAAAATATATATTTAAAATCTAATTTCAAATCAAATCTATTCAATTTATTTTTTAATTTAAGTTACAGATAGATCATCAATTTTTTAATTTGTATATATTTTTTGTAATGTCAAATATATTTAAAAATTATGTAAAATTTTAGTACTATATCAAAATTATATTCTACAAAAATACTATTTCCTTACTAATATATTTTTTCCTATAAAACAATTGAATAAAAATTAAATCATAAAAATAATGCACATTCATTATTATGACTGTGTTCAAATTATTTTTAACACATAAAAAAGGATAAAAATGTGATTTTTTAAATATATATAGATCATTTAATGATAAATATATTTTTTTGTACCTTTTTTTGTTTTGTATAAAAAATAAAAATTAATTGATGAATGTATATCAAAAGAAAAGGTGAATTGAAAAATAATTAAAAAATCACACATTTCAAATGAAAGTTTCAAATGAAACAAAAAAGTTACATAAAACTACTATTTATAGACTTATTGGATGCCAATAAATAGGATGTATATAAAATTTTAAATTGATTAATGTTTTTCAAATTTAAAATGAATATAATAAGTAATATTTATATTTTTGAATTAAAAAAATCAAATAAGATAGATAAGAAAATTTATCAAAGTAAAAATTAAGATTTTTAAATTTTAAAAAATATAATATTGTCAAATAAAAGAAATTATTTAAATTTCAAATTGTTGTTACAACTTACTCTTGATTTTAAATGAGTAATTTCATCTATTACTGTTTAATCTTAATTTTAAATGAATAAAAATATCAAAATATTGATAATAGATAACATGAAAATATTTAATTTGAAAATTCTTAAATTTTTATTTTAGATGGATAATTTTATCTATTATTTTTAATTTGATTTTAGATGGATAAAAAAATCAAAAGATTAATAAGAGATCATCTAAAAAGATTTAATTTGAAATTTTTTGAATTTTGAATAAAGATATATTTAATCTTAAAAAAATAATCTTTAACTATATTATATCATATATTATTAATCAAAACTAAAAAATTTTAAATTACTTAACATGATGACTTAATCTAGTATTTTGGATATTAAAATATTAGTTAAAATCAAAATTATATTACGTGTCATAAAAAAAATATTCGCGTAAATTATCATATCAACGGTGCTTATCAAATAAGCTTTACATTATTTTACTATATTATATACGATATATGATATGATATAACTATCGAATCAACTAAAAGCTCCCAACATATACATATATATATATATATATCACAAAGACAAGTTTGATGCTGTATAGCCTTGTTTTTCAATTAATAAAGAAGAGCTGGATTCGATGCCATCACAAAGCCACAAACAAGGGAAGGTTTCAAAGTTGATTAATATAGGAAAAAGTGGGGAGAAATGAGGATCTTTTCTTCCCTTTCTTCCCTCAATATGAGCATCACTATCGGTTTAGCCAATAAAAAATGGGATGCTCCTCGCGGCCAAGGCCAAGCCAAAATTCTTGTTTGTTGTGACAATCACCGAATTTTTTCACTGTCGGCTGTCCGAAGAAGTGGAATTAAGAAACCAATGTTTCTACTATGAAGGTCCAATATTAGGAAGCATTGAAACCCTATGTTATGGAATTGTTTCCTTTTTCATAAAATACTTATATCTTATATTTATTTAAATATATAAAAAAAATTGAATAATACCCATGTTGAATATAAATATTATATTTGATACTCAACACAAATTTGGGTAACATAAATTGGTATCAGAAAGCTTCAATTATGCAATTATGGTATTAATTTGCATAAATAACATTCATCTTTGGCACGCTTTCAGCTTTCATCAATTGGATTCTGATCAAAGCCACTCTTTACCATTGCTATTGATATTGTACTGGTACCAGTCATACTAGTCGATATGTATCAGTTTCGACATATAACGGTAAGTACCAGTCTATTTCGATGGTATCGGTCAAAAATAGTTGTATTAATTGATACATAATATAAGCTTGTAAAAAAATTTTAAATCAATGTTGATGACTATTATATATAATTACTCATAATTTGATGGATATTAGACATAATTATTCATAAATTTAACGATCATTAAAAAATTTCAACCTTACTACTTAACTGCATTGATTTTCTTATATTTGATTAAGTTTTTTTTAGAACATTATATATAATTGATGAATATTTAATATTTAAAATTTATTTAATCTCATTTATATTATATTTGAAAAATATTCAAACTCTAATAAACTCAAAACAATACATCGAAACACACCAATATGGTATATACATGTACCAAAACAAAAATAAAACGCTCACTAGTACAGTACTATCTACGTTACTCATTACCCAGTTCCAGAAATAATCATGTATTTGAAAAAAGAAAAAAAAGCTGAAAAAAAGAAATACTAAACTCAATATTGACATAAAAAAATAACTAACCTACTTAGAAGGCTTACATTTGCTCCTAATAAAAAGGCTAATTTCTCCTGTCTCCAGCTTTTATAAAAGAATTTAAACATCATAAGATAAGAATCGCTAAAATAGCAACCTACAGGAAACACAGGAGCTGCCTCAACATGACCATTGACACAAGCCCAATGAACATTAATTAGGTGCATGCTTCTA
This sequence comes from Adansonia madagascariensis, assembly GCA_038381835.1. NCBI lineage: Eukaryota > Viridiplantae > Streptophyta > Magnoliopsida > Malvales > Malvaceae > Adansonia > Adansonia madagascariensis. The sequence continues at coordinate 6,472,684 of JBBYHL010000016.1, read as the reverse complement.
AATTTAAACAAGACATTCCACGAAAGATAATCAGTAAACTCTGAAGATACAATAAATGTAGTTTCTAAATTAGGATAAGTTCTTCATAACCTTAGGCCAGAAATAGGAGCAAAAATAATCAAATAATATAAGCTCAGATAAATACAAGGGAAAAAAAAAAACTATTTCCATCCAAGCAAAGAAGAAATTTTAGTAAGGATTGACCTCAGAGATCTTCCTCCATGGAAAGGTGTTCAGTGTATTTCCACACCAAAATTTGAAAGCTTGACAAAAGACTTGAGTACATCATAGTCTTTTGCTTACCATTGAAAAAACCCTTTAATTCTATAGTACAGAGTGGGTTCCATCATGACTCCACGTGGTTATGACCTATCACAAAATCGGGTTTCAAGTAAGCAAAATTGTTTTATTTGAGTTTGGTCTTATTTGGCCCAATTCATGGACTGATTTACATTAATGCTAAAATCATGGTTGGATTACAATCAACCGTCACTGCTAGAATTGTAGCCGTCGGAAGTATGTTTCCCAATAATGTGTTTGCATTTAATCAAATAAACTCCTATATAAATTAATTCTTCAATATTCATCTTCTATCCACGTCACCTCACCTGTATGCCAACTGCGAGAATTGGAGAACCACCATAAATCCAATTAAGCAAATGTATTTTTAGCTTGTCTAATCTCCTTTGGATAAAGAAATTTTAAATAGGCACATATAAATAGGGCAGATTAGATTTTTATAATTTTTTTAAATATTTAAATTTAAATAGTTTTTAATTTATTTAACATTTGAATTCATTTATTATCGTTTACTATAAGAGTCTGAATCCGATTCAAAGAATAATATCGATTGAATATTTAAATCCGTTAAATATTTAAATTTATTAAATTATTTTTAAAAAATATATAATTAAGCGATAAATAACTAAATATGTAAAGGAAGATCAAATATAAATATTTGAATCCATTATCCACATAAATAAAGTATATTTGATAATGAATTTGGATATCCCATAATATTCGAATCAATATCAAACTAGATTTGGATAATAAATATTAAATGATTCATATTAATTCACAATATCCTAATTCATAAAAAACTAATAATAAATAATGTTAAATATTTTTTTCGGTATATAGTACCATCTAGGCATAAAAGTTGTTTGGTTGGATAGCTACAATGCTCGTAGGTTAGTGAAAGATCCTCTGTTGGAGAAATGCTGCCAAATCCTCAATAAGTCACAGTTGCTTCCATTGACACACACAACCGTGCTGCAAAGCCCACATTCTCTTAATAAAAGTGTGGTAAAATAGAAACTCCGAGGCAAACGGTCATGGCTCTTATTGTTGTATCCAGTTTTAAAAGCCTTAAATCAAAGAGTACAGTCTCAAGTCCATTTCATTAAAAAAAAAAAAAAGAAAAAGAAAAAACCTATTATCACAATCCAAAATCTTCTCAGCTACTATAAATGCATTTTGAGGAATCCAAATGAGTTTAAAAAATTCTTCCCATAAAATTTAGCTATTAAGTTATATATAATCTTCTTCCCAAACCTTACTTAAGTTGTTATTCATTATGACCATGATGAGTCCTGACAGTTCCTTAAGTTGAGTTTGGATAATTTATGTTAAAATTTCTTGAAACTTTTGCAATGCTCTAATTCAAGTTACATTGGATTTGATTTTGACAATGAAACTCACTTGAATAGAGCAAAATTCGAATCTTCATTTTTCGGAATTAAAAAATGATTGTGGTGGACCTAAATAACAATGCCGACCTCTAAGGGTTAGTTTATATGGTCATTGCCAAAAAAAAAAAACTTCGATTAAAAGTTATATTTAAAATGTGTGATGAAAAAAAATGATTTAAGATTTTAAATGTTTTGTATCGTGTTAAAAAGTGTGGCGATGAATTAAAATATAATAAAAAATATATATTTAAAAATATGAAAATAATAATGTCATCTATTCAAAAATCAATTTCAAAACCACAGAAACTTAATTTTTTTTTTTAATTTTTATTATTGAAGTTGAGCTTTAAAAATAGAATTCAAAGCGCTAGTCAGGCTTTCAGTTTCAAATTTCAAGTCAAACACCACTTTCTTACTGCTTAAACTTGGCTCTACTCTATTATACCCTACTTTTTCACCATTTGCTCTAACAGGATTAGTAGCTGCATGTTTGAGGAAAGTTTGTGCGTACTTCTTAGAGCTGCATGGTTTAAAACTCTGAATGTGGAGGAAAGCGAAAATGTGTATGATGATCTTGAGAATTATTATTATCATCATCATTATTATCCATAGAAAAATAAGGATGACGAAGAAAATGGAGTTTGTTACGCACACTAGTTCACCACGTCTCCGCATTGGCAATCGGAGATGGGGCTGATAATGGAAATGTAAGATGAGGGCGACTATAAGCCAGGCCTGTTCATCAATCCAATTCCTAGGACAGGAGGACTCCGGTGCTGGCTTCTGGGTCCTCATCTCAAGTGAGCCTAGAGAATAAAGAGGTAGCGAGAAAAAGGCACAATGACACGACGGCCAAAGAGGACACTTAAGCGTGAAGCTTCTGACAAGCCGGCCCTGCAACAGCGAAACACATGAAAATTAAGCATTTGATGAGGGCAGGGGGGCGGAAGTGATTTCATAGATGCAAAGTGACTAACAAAAAAAAAAAAAAACTTTTAATCAAAGGATTAATATGTGCTTTGATAAACGAGAAGCCTGCAAGTTGATCCTCGTTTTGTACAGTTACAGTATTTCCTTGGGTATTGGATGGACCTTGGAGCCATGGTGGTTGGTGACTTTGACTTGGTGGGGATTTGTTTGTAACTTACGGAAATTGAATTCCATTAACTCATATATTACATTCAAAGTCCTGTATAGCATTTCATCAGCCGAAAAAAGAAAAAAAAAAAGTCTCTACTTTTAGTATGGCAGCGTAGATTTTGTTCATACAGCAGTTTATTTTGATTTTGGAAGTGCTCTGATATGAGATTATTTGGTCTAACGAGATGAGTAGATATTTGACATTTTGTATAAATGTCGTTTTTCGTTTCATATTTTGATGTCAAGCTTTATGTTATTTTCCATCGTATTTAAAATTATTAAATAAAAAATGTGATGCTTTAGCCTGATCAAAGCCTTTAAAATTAGTATTTATAAGTTCATAAATTTTGGATATATAGGATTATTATTAAGTACATTGATACTAAAATTTTTTAACTCCATAAACGAATTAAAAAATTATTACGTGTACTCGGTAATTATTGATGTATGCATTTGTAAATGATTTTATTTTGTGCTATTTAGGCTCAAGTTTTATATTAGATATTGATATATATTTATACATATATAATTAATCTTTTAAAAATTTATTATATATTTGAAAGATTATATTTTTTATATCTATACTTAAATATAATCGAATCCAGGTGTTAAATATGGGTGGTTTGAAATGAAAAAAAAAAAACTCTAAACAAATTAAGAATTAGAATATTATAAATTTTATTTCATAGAAAAAAATCAATAAACTCAAATTTTAAATTTCACTTACAAAACACAAATCTAAATTGAACCAAACCACCTTTCAAATCTTTGATATAAGATCAATCTGAATATAGAAAATTCAACTAAATTAATTAAATACTAATGCTTAATTCGATTTTTAATTTTCTGATGTTCAATTTTTATTTTTTTTTAAAATGAAACAGTCGATAGTTCTCGTAAAGATAATATAATTTAGAAGAAAAAAATTCAAAGAAAATAATATGAATAGAGCGCAGTTTGAACAATCTTATAAGAAAAAATAATGATCGATCAAAATTTTAAAGCTGCAGAAAATTCTATGAAAATATGATTTGTTGTTGGAAAGTAATCAGTTAAGATACATTAAAAGTGCAAATTGAGGGTAGCATTGAAGTGCGGTAGTTTTTTGGCTCAAATTTTAAAAGTTAGGCTAAAAAATTAAATTAATCTTTGTGTTCGAATAAAATTTGAGACTAAGACTTTATATCATGGTTGACAAAATTTAAATTTTTAATTTCTTGATATATATTAAATTTCGTGTGAATTAAATTAAATAAATATTTTATTAATTATTTATTATATTTAATATTTTAAATTAAAACTATTGATTTAATTTATTGAATTAATAATCGAAAATCTTATCTTATGTAATTTTTCATGTCATTACATATTATAATTTATATAAAGTTTTTTGTATAAAAAAAAGTGAAGAGATTTAAATTTTAAACTTACTGAAAAACTGACTGAATGAGTCAACTGAGTAAACTTTAAATTTATAATTTATATAAGTTAAATCCTCTGCTTGTAATAATCTAATAATTTCAATTCAATATATAAAAAAGCCAACTATGCACCATTAAATTTAAATTTACGGACGTGATTGTTAATTACGATGATACGTCGTTGATTTTATTTTCATGACATTTTTTTAGCAATTATAAAGACTTTTTTTTTTTACCGCATGGGTTTTACTGTAGAAAAAAAAAAAATCCCTTCATTTTTTCGTTTCTTCACTTAATCGTCTTCACCGCTGGGTAAAGAAGTCCGAATAACGCTGCTTTCTTTGAAGTATGGAATTCAGCTTTATTACTTCAAGTTTAAAATAAAAAATATGAAAATAAAATAAAATAAAATAAAGAAAGCACTGTAAATCGATTGGTAGGCATCGATTTAAAGTAAATCATAACGATACATATCGTATCGTTATTTTGTATTAATTCATATCGATTGCTTAGACTTGTATTAATTTATATATGTAAGTATCGATTGGCATTTTTACATATTGATTCGTATCAATCTTTACGAGATTTTGGTTTCTTTCTTTACTTTTTAACTAATTTGATTCTTTTAATTAATTTCTAATGTTTTATGTATTTTTTACTTTTTCATAATTTCATTTTAATATAAAAATATATTTATTAAATTAAATAATTAAATCTAATTAATAATAATTTTCATATTTTTAATATTTTATATTTATTCTATTTATTTTATTTTTAAAATTGTTAAATATTAAATATTTATAATATTGAAATTTATATATATATATATATATATATTAAGATATATTCACCTGTAGGGGCAACGGATGATGAGGTTGTGGGGTGGCCAAGGGCCCCAAAAATCATGAAAATTCTCTTTGCATACATACTTATTTGCATTTATAAATTAAATATAATTAAATTGGCTCCAAAAATCTTAAAAATTCTTTGAGTATATATCTTTTTATGTATTTATATATTAAACATAATTAAATTGATTATCCAAAAATAAATATTATATTTATATAACTTTTTTTTTTTAACTTAATTTTATGCATTAGAATTCATACACAAATATAACATTAGTCTTAGCTCTCAAAAAATTTTAAAATTTTTTAAATACATTATCATTTATCTTTTAATGGACTATTAAATATCTTTTGATTATTAGTTAATATCAACATATTAATTTTAAAAAAGTTTAAGCTTTCTTTATCTTCATGTTTGGCTTAAGGTAGTTAGCAACGTACGACGAGCATATCGTTTTTATTCTGATATTGATACATATTAGTACTAATATATTTGAAGATATCGTTTTTGATTTATCAATGTTTTTTAAATATTTTTCATATATATATATATTTATATAGCCTATTTCAAGTTCCTCAATAAAATATTATATAAATATTAAAATATACCTTTATTATATACATTTGCATATATTTTATCCAAATATAAATATAAAAATTATAAATATTTAATATCAAAAAATTTTAAACTTAAAATAAATAAATATAAAAATATTTTAAAAATATGATAAATTATCACTAATTAGATTGAAAGGACGAATTAATCAACATATTTTATTTTTAAATGTAATAATAAAAAAAATAAAATTGATTAAGAAATAAAAAAGCAATAAAAATTAGTTAAAATCAAATAAGTGAAATTAAAAAAAAAAAAATCAAAACCTGATATCAATCAATATAAACTAGTACAAGAAGTACAAATTGATATAAAAACCAGAATGGCATGTTGTTAGTATCATTTCATTTCATCTTAAAATTGGTACATATCAAACAATACCAAGACAATGCTGACTACACTAATTTGCCTTCAAAAAAACCTTGACTAGTTCCGCTACTATTCACATATGTATGTAATATGTATATTCTTTTAGGAAACTTGAATATAAATTATATATAATCTTTGAAAAGTTCTTATAAAAATAAAATGGTACACTAAAATACATTTATATCTATAAATATTAATACTATCACTATAACAAAAACAATATACCTTGCCGTATGGTGTTGATTACTTTTAAAAAGAGTAAAATGAGAAGGATTTAGAGAAAGAGAAAGCGAAAAAAATGAAAAGGTTTTATTTGGTTTGTATAGAAAACGCTCACGGCACAAAAAAAAAAATCATTTTATTACAATTAAAAATTATTAGACCCGAAAAATGCTTTGAGAAAAAAAAATGAAGTTTGTTTAAAAAATGGGTGAGGTATTGATTACAACATTCAAGATCATCCTAGCTCAACTAATTTTTCAATTATATAATATATTAATTTTATTTATATATATTATTTAATTTATATCATATAAAAATTAAATATAATATTATAGTATAAATATTAAAAATATGTTAAATTATCGATCTTTAAGAACTTAATGAAAGAAAAAAAATAAAATTATTAAAGATTAAATAAAAAAATAGTGATATGTTTTCTAAAACTTTTCTAAAAAATAATTAGTGGCTTTAAATATGTTTAAGTTATCTATTTATAAATTTGAGTAAATCTTGATAAAATTTGAGGTTTATATTTTAGTCAGACCAAGCTTTGACAAGTACCATAGTATCAATATTATATATAACTCTAACTTAAACTCGATCCGACCCGAAATATGAACACCCCTACATATGATTAAGGATTTTATTGATTGTAAGTCAATAGTTTTATTTGTTTCACTTAAGTGTTCTTCAATTTTTCGCTTCACCTAACCTAACAACTCAATTTACTTCAATTTTCCAAATTAAGAATTAGACCAAGCAACCAAGACTGAGGAATATGCTATTTGTATTGATCAGAGAAAAAAAGTGGGGGGGGGGGGAATATGGTATTTGTTAGTCCACGGTCATAGTCATCCTAGCATACGTAATAAATTGACATTTAAAAAAAATGAAATTTCTTATTTTTGAGGCCTTTAATTTCAAAATTTGAGTTCGATTGTTTTTGGCTTTCCAACAGGAATTTTTGACTGAAGATGGTGAGCGGTGATGGCTAGCTGTTGTTGAATTTGATGGGGTTTTGGAGAAATTATTAAGCATGTTTCTTATGATATGAAAGAAAAATGAAACAAGAATCAATTTTCTTGCTGAAAAAGAGTTGGTCCTTGCATTAATGTTGCCGGCGTTATGGTCCCAGCATTCTGGTTGAATGCGGAAATTTTCTCTTAAAATTATATCTCAAGCTTCTTGTTTTAATTGGAAGTGGCAAAGTAATTCCAAATTTGAAAATTCATTAGAAAACAATTAAATTTGAACACAATTGAATTCAATTTTGATAAATATAATCAAAGATACAAAGATGAAAAAAATTTTAAGTATGAAATAGTTCAAATTAAAAAATACGATCGATTTTAAAACTATTCAAATCTAAATTCAACTCGATCTTAAAAAATACGTTGAAATAATTATATCTTCCACAAAATCTAAAAAATAATTTGATTATCTTGAAACCAAAAACCATAATAAACCCAAAATAATCCGAGTAAAAAAGTAATTCAAACATGAAAAAACTCGAAATAATTCAAATAAAAATAATCTAAACATAAAATGTTTAGGTCGAATATGCCGAATCGACTATTTTACCACCTCTAGATTTAAGTCAAGCTAACTAGTGTGAAAACAAAAAATTAAAAAAAAAAAAGATCACTAATCATTTTCCCAAGCATTTTTGTTTATTTTTAATTACTAGAGATGTAGAGCATAGTGTACTCATTTTTATTCTTCATATTTTTAATTACTATAATTTCAATTTTTTAATATTTTTATCTAATCTAATATACCCCTTTTGTCTCTAAGTCTAATATATAGCTAAATAGTGATTTTTGCTTAAAATATATTTTGGCATAATATGCTTAAAGATTTAAAATTTTGATTTATACTAGCAATTATTAGGGTGGTCAAGAGAGCATGATGTTGGCTTAGGCAATTATCTCACACCTATGAGTAGGATGGTAACCGTTTTGTAAAACTTTGCAAAT
>JBBYHL010000016.1:6448938-6459866 GCA_038381835.1 Adansonia madagascariensis | reverse complement strand
TAAAGCTGAAATTTTTTAATGATCATTAAATTTATGAATAATTATGTCTAATATTCATCAAATTTATAAGTAATTACGTATAATATTCATTAGATTTAAAATCAATGTTGGTTTAATTTTTTTTTACAAGCTTACATTATGTATTCGTCAATATAGTTATTTTCGACCGGTACCACCGAAATAGGCCATTACCTATCGGTACGGCCAATACAGACCGAAATGAAACTAACTATCGCTGGTATCGTTATATGTCGAAACTGATACGTACCAACTGATACGGTCGATACCGATACGATACCGATAACACTGATATTGATTTATATAGATCAACATAAAAATCAAAATAATACGATATAAATATTTTTTCATTTATCTTAAAATTAATATATATCGATACTAATATACTATCAACTAATGTGATTGTATCTAATTAATTTCTTAAAGAGATAAACCCTCAATAAAATTTAAAAATTTCGCAATTGGATATATTTTTCATATATATTTTAGTAAAACCTACTTAGTAAGGTGATTATTTAACTTGTATCAATCTCTCTTGTTTTTCTTTTTCTTTTTCTTTTTTTATAGGAAAGAAACCAATTGGATTAATATTTGTCACAGTTGGGGTTATTTATGGATTCCGAAAGAGATTTTCACCCAAAACTTTTGTTTCCACACCTGGACATCAATCTTTGCTAATTTATGAGTAGGCTGTAAATGAACATATTTTGTTTATTTATATTCGTTTATTAAGCTAAATAAATGAATATGAATAAAATTTTGAAACTCTTAAATGAATCAAGCACCAACATTATATGTTTGGCTTATTTATATTCATAATTATGAATAGTTTAAAGCTCATTGAAAACTCATTTATTGTTCAATTATAAATATTTTATTATTATTATTATTATTATGATTATTATTATTTGTATCTTATTTATTTATAATATAATTAATAATATTTATGTTTTATTATTTTATATTTAAAACTAATAAACATATTTTTTTGTTTGTTTATTGCTTATAAAAATATTTTTAATTATTTATGAACATATTTAATTATATATTCATGAACGTTTTCGTTTAGTATTAATGAATAAATTTATTTAATTTAAATGAACGAATATAAATGCAAACACAAATTTAAAATTTTTAACGAATATGAACAAAAAACAAATAGATTCAAAAAAAAAATTAAACATGAATAAAAGTCTATTCGTTCAAGCTGATTTATTTATGGCCCTACTTATAAGCTAGTTTATTTGCATTTCTCCTTTTACAAAAGAAATTACATTTATTGCAAATTTAACCTAAATCTAAAATATAAAAAGTTATGCTTCGAGGTGTTCGTGAGCATATCGTGACTCAAATTCTCTCTTTTTATTCAAATTTGATTCAAATTAGCCCACAAACTCATTTTATTATTTAAAAATATTAAATATTAAAATATAATTTTTAATAATAATTTTATAATTAAATTTAAATAAAAATTATTTTTATTAAATGAAAAGCGGTTTAGGCTGAGCAATCTCGAATAAAAAAATCATGTTCAAGCTTCATCACTTAGCAGGTCTACTTCCTCTTTCCATAGTATTATTTTTTTCAAAAAAAAAAATCAATCTTTATCTAGATGTTTTCGATCTAGTAATTTTGGATACAATATAATTGCACGATATAAAAAATGAAAACATGACATGAAAAAAAAAATATAAACATAACATGAATATATTAAAATGTATGTAATTCAAATTATTAATATATCTAAATTTATATAAATATATAATACTTTAAACAAGATTAGAATACAAAATAACATAAACATAACAGGAAACATAATTTACCATGTGTAAGAAGGTTGCTTTGATTTTAAAATTTAACTATGTTAATCACTTACTTTCAAGATGAAAAATTCACATTCGAAATATTGCCGTGGATATGCTTTGATATTTTCTTAATGCTTTTGCGTCATCACTTAAATTATGGGTCTAGTACTCCGCTAAATCCATCAAGTATCGTAAATTTGTAGCCAGGGCAAAGGCTGAAGGAGTTGGGTGTTGATACTTTAAATAGGTCCCTTTTCTAGAAGAAAAAAGAATAAATAAATAAAATTATGTTTGATTTGGGCCAATCGTGTCCATTATTCGTTTTGAGACAATATCAGTTTGGCCCAACCTTCTTCAAATCTATAGCTCAACAATGGTATCAGGTCTGAAATTCAAGCTCGGGGGTTTCTTGCAATTTGGGTTAAAATAAAAATTGACTCGACAACTTTCAATATAATATAATCTCACAAATATAATATAAAAATAATTAAAATATATTATAAAAAATAATATAAATATATTAAAATTTATATAATATATATTATTAATATATTAACATTTATATAATTATATAATAATATAACCATAATTATATTTATAACACATGAAAATATAAAAATATGATATAATTAAATAAATTGTCATACTTCCATCGTAAAATAATAAGCTCAAATTTCCTTTGAGTAAGCACCCTCACTAGTCACAACGTCCAGGATTTTAGATGTCTGATTAAATAAAGAGATAAATAAACAAACTATGGGGTATGAAATGATTAGAAAAAAAATTCAATTAAAAGGTAAAATTGAAATAAAATTTTACAAAAACCTAAAATAACAAAAGGTCATAACTTTAGAATGTCCCTTTTAAAAAAATAATAATAACAATAGGTATTTATTTATTTATCTTGAAATTCGATAGAAAATATATTTTTATCTTTTTTAATTTTAAAAACACCTACTTATCGTTGAGTTTCAATAAAAAATACATTAATCCTTTATTTATTAAATTAATTTTAAAATAAAAAGATAATATACTCGTTGTTCAATATTAATCATCTATTCTCAATCTATTTTTGTTTTCTTTTTTTTTTTTTTTTCTATTTAAGAATATTTTAACTACTAAAGGCTTGACAACAAAACTTAGCAAGGATTCAAAATCAATATCAGACTCCAAAGACAAAGAAAACATCTAGACACTTTGATAAAACACTTAACTAAAGGCTAAAGCAAAATGAAATATACTTAGTCACGTACACTACGAAATTTAAAAGAATTGAAAATAATTAATGTTTATCTCTAAAAAATAAAATATAGTCCTTAAAATTTTTAGAGATAAAAATTATCATAATAATCCTTCTCTAAAAGTGTGTTTTTGAAAAGCTTTGGATGATGTTTGTTCCCAATACTTTTAAATTAATGACAACACATTTTTTGTTGTCCTTTTATCTCATTCTTGGAAATTTCTTATTTTGTAGTGTTATCTGAAACTCAATTTTTAAAATATCCATAAACAACAATTAACCTTAAAATTGCATAATTAAGCTTTAAACATTGAAATCAGTTTCCAAATGCCTTTTGAGAGAATGAAAGTGAAGAAAAAAATTGAGGTAGAACATGCATTTCATGAGCATGTGTCACAAAATTAAACTTTAGCCTAGCAAACCGTGCGGCCTTAGGTTTGAAATTTGCTTCCTTATATGCCTAAGTTAGCCTTTAAATACTCAAAGGGAGAATCTAAATTCCCTTGAGACACTATATCTAAAATGATTAAGAGAACTAAGCAAAAAAGAAAAACATTAAGAGAATAGAAAGGAATGCTCAATTGATTACTGAATTGTTTGATGATACAAATAAGGTTAGAGATGCTTCTATTTATAGTTAAGTTCCTTATAAATTAATGGCTCAGATTAGATCTAATGAATGGCTAGGATTTACATTTATCTATGAAATCTAGAATCCTAGATAAATTTAAACTTTACTAGCTCTATCTTTATCTAGTTTTAAATGAGCTGGAATAGTTATGTTTAACTAAATCTCCAAGCTTCTAGAAACTAGCCTCCTAGAATTCTCCAAGTATTGGGCCTCTTTTGCTAGCTAAGTTGTTCTATATAACTTGTGTCTTTGGGCCTGCATTAATTAGTGCAACCCGTGACATTCTCCCCCACCTATTCCAACCACGCTCTTGTCACATTTTTCGAATAGAGCTGCTCAAACTTATCCTAGAACTACGATAATGCCTTAGCTGGTATTCAACTTACCTTACTATCGAGTAATCCTTTTTGTCGAAAAAAGTACTTATGCCTTATCCTATAACCATTTTGCCATACCACTTAATCTGTAAGAATACATTGTACATCTCTATCGTACGAGGCCTTCACTTTTACCAGTGCATGTTGCGACTTGCCTTGGTTTGGATCCTTCTGATCCTTATAGAATGGCTTAAGCATATTTACATGAAAACAAGGTGCACCTTAAGCTTTGTCGGTAACTCAAGTTTGTAGGCCACCTTGCCTACTCATTTTCAAACTCTGAAAAGACCCTTGTATTTTCGCATAAGCCGCCTCTGCATCCCTAGATTGCATGACACCAAGTGTATTTTGACAAGAACTAAGTCTCCAACATGAAATTGTACATCATTTTGTTTCTAATCTACTCACTTTTTGGTGTGTTTTCCTGCCTTATGTAGCTAAGCCCTAGTTAATTCAATTTGCTTTTGCCAAGCCTTGGCAAACTTGTAAGTAATTGGATTTGGTCCCGTGTAGCCTATTGCAACAGATTGAGTGTGAGCAACTATTACCTGATCGCTATCTTAAACACACTTTGGTTTGTAGCCTCTCTTCGCTGCAAGCTATAAGAAAATTAGGCCACATTTAATAATTTGGGCTAGTCATATTGTGTTACACTCACATAGTGCCTGAGATATACCTCTAATAAAATATTCACTCTTTCAGACTGCCTTTTTGTTTGGAGATGTATACTAGTGGAAAAGTTCAAGTCTGACCCTAACAACTTGAACAATTTTGTTCAAAACCATCTCGTAAATTGCCCGATAATGGTTTATGTTACTCTTCCATACTTTACCATGTTTTTCAAGAACAATTGGGCTGCTTCTTCTACAAGACACCCCTTGGTTGCTGGAATGAAAGTCTTATACTTGGAAAACCTATCCACCACAACATGATGCTCGCAAATTCATCTACCTTGGGCAATCCAATTATGAAATTGGTGTTTTTTGCTCGACCATGTCTTTTTGGCACACAAACAAGTATTCACATAAGCCTCAACATTATTGCCCATGTGTGGCCAATAATAATGATCCTAAAAAAGTCTTAAGGTATGGTGCATACCAGGATACCAGCTTATCTCAAATCATGGCACTCTTGCATGATCTCTTTACACAACTTTATATAAAAGCGATGTCATTTGGTGTAGAGCAAGTCTCTTTAACTTAAAATTGTCCAGTTTTTCCTTCCTTAGCATTCTCCATCGAGGTCTTGGCTGTGGGATCACAGGATAACTTTTCCTTAATGCACTCTAATAGTGAACTTTTAGGGTGATTGATGGCTGCAGAATCTACCTTTCAACTTAGGGGATAAGTCACAACATTAGTTTTCCTTAGCTTATACTCCATGTTGAAATCAAATTTTGCCCAAAAAACCTGCTTACGTGCTTGTTTGGAGGACAACTTTTTTTGGTAAGAAAATAATTATTTGCAACATTATCAGTAAAGACAATGAACCTAGACCCCAATAGGTAATGTTTCCTTATGCACAAGTAACACACCACTACAGTCATCTCTTTTTTCTTAGACCATATACTGCCTCTCAATTTCATTAAGCTTATGACTCTCAAGTGCCATAGGATGTCTATTTTATATAAGCACTTTTCAATTGTAAAGTTTGATGCATTTGTATGGACCTCATACTACTTAGTATGACTTAGCAAGGCAAGCACAGGCTCCTTTATCATGACACTCTTCAACTGATCAAAGACGTATTGTCACTTAAGGCTCCAATCCCATACTTTCCCATTCTTAAGTAAGTCTGTCAATGGCACAGTGATGTTGGAGCAACCTTTGACAAAGCGTCTGTAGTAGTTCACCAACTCAAGGAATGACCGCAACTCTATTACCTTGGCTAGTGGCTTAAATCAAATATGGCCCAAACCTTGCTTCTACCCATTTGAATCTTGCCACATCCCATAATGTGGCCAATGAATAACACTTAGTATTAGGCAAATGAATACTTCTTTCGTTTCTCATAGCGCTTATTCTCGCACAAGACTTAGAATACTTTCCTTAAGTGCTCCCATACTCCTCAAGTGATTTACTGTAGACCACAATGTCATTAAGGTAAATAACCATAAAACAATCTAGGAAAGACTAAAGTACCTTGTTCATTAGAGTGCAAAATGTCATTGGAGCATTAGTCAGATTAAAAGGCATCATAAAAAACTCATACAAGTCATAACACATTACACATGCTATCTTTAGCTTATCTTTTTGGCTATTCTCACTTAGTAGTACCATGATTACAAGTCAAGCTTGGTGAACCATCTTGCATCTCTAAGTTTATCAAACAAGTTTGCAATGAGTGGGATTAAGCACTTACCTTTTACAGTGATCCTGTTAAGTGCCCAATAATCTATGCATAACCTCAATGACCTATCATGTTTCCGTTGAAACAAGATCGATGCACCAAATTAAGCTTTCATTAGTCTAATGTACCTAGCATGCAAAAGCTTTTTCTATTGTTTTCATAATTTTTCTAACTCTGGTGTTGACATCTTGTACAAGGCATCAGCTAATAGTTCGACATTGGGCAGTAGCTCAATCTTGTGATCCACTTCTCTCTTAGGTGTTAGCCTCTTTGGCAACTTTGCAAGCATTACATTATTAAAAGACTACAAAAAACTTTTAGCACCTTCAAGTAGGTTTCTTCCATAGGTTTTTTAGGCTCATTGAACTTTAAGGCTACTAAGTATGTGACTTTTTATCTACGCACTCCCTTAACAAGATGTATTGTAGATAGCACCTTGGCTTTTACATCTATTTCTTGATTCACAACATAATGCATTGATAGCATGCACCCAAGATACATATGCAATCGACAAATGGCACAAGGAAAGCATTAATTTGGTTAAGAAAAATTTAAGCCAACCATACATTCATAGTCATCAAGTGGTAGTACCTCAATGGTTCTTTGCCTTTCTAGTCTCCAAGTTGTAGGCCTATTCCTTTGCGACACCTATAATTGAGATTTTTTTTTAGTTGACTGTCTTGATCTACTCGGTTATCTTTTTAATGTTGAGATCAAGCTTTTTGGCAACCTCCTCGGACATGAATAAATCTGATGCTCCTGTGTCAATTAAAGCACTTATTTTTTTCCTATAATAAAGACGTCAATGAACATCAGCCTTTTTATTTTTGGCATTTTTTTTCTTTACTAAATTTCATGATTGAACTAAGTTTTAAGGTCTCTTTTTCTGGTTCATTATCTTTCTTATTGATGGAGGAAAGCTTGTCTCATTTTAAGGCAATCTCGCATCCGATGTAGACCATCACATAGGAAGCACTTCATCGGGTTTCTTGTCTTTCTTCTTATTGCATGTCTTATTAGACTTTGTCTTCCCTGTTGGCAGCTTTTTTGTCATCATTTTTGGGCTTTCGATTTATGTCTCCCCCACCATTGGCCTTGCCTTTGGGCTTGGAAGACTCAGACTTTTCTGACTTCTTTATGCTAAGCTCGATCAAGGACTCCACTATGGTCATGGCTTTGGTCAAGTCTTGGAAACCTCTTCGCTACAACTATTGCTTAGGCAAGGGTTTGAGTCCATCCATGAATGAGAAGAATGCCTCATTCTCCCTCAAATATAAAATTTGGAGGATGAGTTCACTGAAATCCCGAACGTACTTCTGAGTTATGCCTTATTGCATAAGCCATCGTAACTTTACAAGCTTCTCTTCCTCGGCACACTTAGGCTAGAACTAGTGCTTAATTTTTAGTTGGAACACCTTCCAAGTTCCAGTAGCAATGCCTCTATGCTTTTCATCGCTGCACCCATGACATAACCACAAAAAAGACACATTAGTAAAATACATGGAGGCAGTATTTACCTTAGCAGCATTATTTTTTATACCTATTGCTTAGAAGTGTTGCTCTATCTCCTACAAGAAGTTTTCCACATCTTTCATAGGCTTGGTTCCCTTAAACTCTTTTGGCTTAGGGATTTTCATTTTGTGTTTAGGTGTCATGGCTAACATGCTACCCATAATAGTTACTTTACATGATGATAGCTTATCTATATGTTCTTCTATTTACTTCTTCATGGCCTCTACCATGGATTCAAGGGCATCATTATTCTCAATGAGAATGTCTATCGCTGAGCTGAGAGTACTTTGCATCTCCCTTTTAAGCTGCTCTTCGTGGAGTCTAACTCTTTGATACGGCTCTCCATAATCTCTAGGTTTTCCAACATATCTTTAATGGTCACCTTGAGCTTGGCACCATGCCATACATGGCTTATAAAACATCCCACAAACTGTTTCTTTTTTCTCCTTCCACCAGTCTCTAGAACCTCTTGTGTTTGGTTTTTACCCAAAATGCCATCTCTACGGTCAATACCTTCACAAACATCTTACTCTGTTGTTGACACTATACCTCATGTGAAGGAAGCGAGTATGACTTAAGAGTATTTCATAACAAGGAAATGTCTTCTCAATTGGAACTATTTTTTTTCAATGTGATGGTAGTGAAAAAGTATGGATCTCAGCTTTTAACCCTGAAAGGGGATTGTCAAATGAATCACTTATCCAATTAGTCTCGGGTGGCCACCATGAAGTAGCTAACAATTGGAGTCGCCACCAATCATTTAGGCTAGGAATGATTGGATGCCTATTGAAATCGATATTTCAAGTTATAAAACTTGAGACATTGGTTTCATAGTCTACGTGATCCAAAGATTCGATGATTGGGTTTGAAACACGCTTGAAATCAATACCTTTCTAGCCATGCCCCAACTTGATTTCGGTTTCCTCAGTTTTGACTTATCATTATTTAATATAATCCCCTTTTAATGCATGAATTTTGTATAAAATAAAAATCTCATATGCGCCTTAGAAAGGTGAAGAACATAAAGATTGTGATTAAAAATAATCCTCGAGTTTAATTTTTTAAATCAGATATTTCATTTTAAACGTTGAATAGATATTGACACGAAACATTACCTCTGTGATTTTTTTTAAACAGTTTTGAAGATATAAATGTGAGATGAACAATACAAAGGAAAATGTATTAGTAAGATGAAAGAGAAATAATATTGCATAAAATAAATCATATAAAAGAGGGATGAGGGGAAGGGTTGTTCGAAATGTATCTCGTTCTTATCATCGATTATCTTGAAATAACCTAGTTAACAATTTTAAAGACGTATATTGACTAATCGAGGCATAAAAATGGGTTTTGAATATTGAAAAGTTTGAAAGAAATACGTGCAGAGAAAATTTGATTTTTTCTTGACAATTTCGAGAAAAATGAGATTGACAAATTTAAATTGATGAATTTTGACTATTTTTTGACAATTTTTGAAAAAGAATAGGGTTGGAGTATCCCTTCGGAAGACGGAGTTGAGGCATCCCATAAATGAAAACTTTGGTAAGTTTTGAAATTTGAATGAGGTTTACAAAAGCGAGATAGAAGTATCCCCTCAGAAAATGAAGTTGAAGTATCCCTAATGGAAACTTTGATGATTTTAGAGAAATAAGCTCGAAGGATTTATCTTGACAAAGGTTCAGAGATTTGTTGACGAAATGATATTTTTGACAAATTCTGGATAAAATATGTGATTTTTTATTAAAAAAATTGGTAAAAGTAAGGATAATAAAGCTTAAAAATTGTTTGTGCCTTAATCTGAGCCTATAAGGTCGAAACATGTTCCTTTTGACTAGAGGGGTTGATCGAGATCACATGGAGGCATTCGAATGCTTCGGAGTGGGAGTTTGGAGGAACCAACTAGTCTTGAACAATGTTGAAAATAGGGGATAGCATCACGCTATTCCCCTTTTCAATTTTACTCCGGATAAATCTGAAGGTTCTAGGGGTCATTTAAGATACAATTGGAAAAGTAACTCAATAAAAATCAATATAAAATTATTCCAAAAATCCTAGAAAATTGCCTTCTAGGTGAAAATAATTTTCAAATTAAGGACTAGTTCAACACTGGCAGCATATGCAAAGGAAATAGGGCAACTGAATTTGAAAAATCATTCTGGACTCATATGGAATCGTTAAATCTCAAAAGATACCATTTCGAAAAAGGAATTTCATAACTTTTTATGGAAAAAATTTGAAAAATAAAAAAATATATATAGTGGGCTGAAACGGCCCAAACAATATGTTAATCGCTCGTTCTAAAGGTTCCGGACAGCATAGCTTTAAAAAATTGTAACTCTCTCGTTTGAAATGATCCAGGGGTAAATCATTGTTGGAAAGGTAATTTGATGCCTTTCTAGGGAAAAATGTCAAAAAATTGTTGGAAAATGTTTTATGGTTCAAAAATGATTTTTCAAGTTGCAAATACTGTGCTCCCAGCATAAAGTAGGGGAAATCTGAGCCATGGACATCCAGATGTCTGTGGCAAAATTCAATGAGTGACATAGGCTTCACGAGCTCATCTACACAATCCTGGGGTAGTATGAGACGATGAAACAACCCCTTGACCATGCCACTAACACAAGAACTCTAGGCATAAATCAAGGCATAAACAAATTTGCACACTAAAAAAGACATTTTATTTTAAGAAAACATAATATTTAGCCTCTTTTAACCTTAATCCCAACATAAATAGCTTAATATTTCCCAAAGATTAAAGTGTCAATTTGTTAAAAATCATAGGCCAAGATTGATCCCATTATTTAGGTTAATCTTAATCTAACTTGGGGTGTATTTTCAGATATATATACATATATATTAGCATATCAAACAAGTATAAAAAAAATAAATCAGTAATATTAAAAATCAAAGACATAGAATAAATATCATCAAGAGGCATTTAAACAAGCATTTCATAAGGATAAAATACAACCTTAAACATAAAAATGTTACCCTAT
>JBBYHL010000016.1:6390832-6402422 GCA_038381835.1 Adansonia madagascariensis | reverse complement strand
TCTCTCTCTCTCTCTCTCTCTTCCCTACCAAAACAAAAATATTTTCCTTCACTATTCTTTCTAATCCAATTAATTCATGTTTCAAGAGAAAATTCCTATTAGGAATAAGTGGCATACAATACAAGGCCCTACACCAAGATTGTTTGCCTTTTAAAGCATATTGGTGACTGGCACACCCCTGGATTCAACAAGTTGCAAACCTAATCTAGGAGTAACTTGACTACTCTTTGCTGGCAATCACTTGGCAATAATTAGTTCCATAGACCGAAAACATAAAGGTATGACAATGCACCTTAAGGAAGGCATAGACAAATTTGATCAGGATAACATTTACCTTGATAGGGTCTGAAAGTATTGCATACGCCTCTCCAATTATCTTAAATAGTTTGTCAGCATCCTTGTGGGCTTCTTCTCTTATCTCCTTCCAAAGCCTGTCATCTCCATTTTCATTTCTTACCAGGGATTGAACAACCTACAAAATAGAGAACCTGTCAGATCGACACCAAACTTACTAAAATGCGAATAGCAGCAGATAAAAGAAACCTTGTCAGGATGATGTCTAAGAGCGGCTTTCCGATATGCCTTCTTGATTTCTGCTGCTGAAACCGATGGTTCAACCCCCCTGCCATTACAATTAAAATAACAAATATGGTTAATCCAGATATGGTTCCATGATCCGTAATCCATAAATATGGCACTATGAAAGACAAATAGTCAACAAAATATCACAAAACTTGCTACTTTTCCTCTATTACATTTTTCAACGGAGATGAATGGATTTGAGCCCCCCCCCCACCCCCAAAAAAAAAAAAAAGAAATGAATGGAAATTTTTAACCCGCTTCATAAAATCTAAAATGAACTACCCAAATAATAAGATTTGAAAAGGCTTAACATAAAAGTTAATAAATGATCTAATATTAAGCAAAAGAAGAAAGTAGCCTCAAGATCCATGTTCATAAGAAACTTAATGCATTCCAGGCGCCACCTATAATCATAAATGAATAAGAATCTTACAAAATCAGATAGAAATCCAATGGGACTTCCTTTCTGCCTTCTTCCTCAATTTCAGAAAGCCACAGACGAGCTTGTCTCAAGTTGTTTGCCAAGTTCATTGATCTGTCCGATGTTCCACTTTGGCTGGTCTTTGCCTCCATATGCTTCATGAGATGAGAAATAAGTCTTTCAAGATCGCTGGCTGCTTGCCCATAATCTCTAATCTTCTCATATAAACTGGCTCGTCTAGAAATTGCCTGAAAAAGAGCACACAAACAAATAAGTTACCAAAAAAGTTATTTTATAGAAGACAACAAAATTTTCCAAAATTAATATATATTAATTTTGGATTAAAAGAACTCTCCAAAGACATCATTTTAAAATCATTTGTAGATTTCACATGAAATCTGACGATCTATGTTGATTGGACTTTGGCTCAAGCATGTTTCCTAAACACGTAAATGGTTTTTCCTTTTATTATGGGGGTAATATCCTTGTGCTCGTTTCAACTATGAAGCATACAACAAGCATGACACAGGTCTAAGGACAATGAAAAGTCAGATTAACATAGCTAACCATCAAATCTACATAATAATTTACATAATCAAAATGACTAAATATCCCATACATGTTTTCGTGACACCATCATATAGAAAACTGGATTATTTCACGGTGCAAACATAATAAAATCAGGAAGAAATTCCCCTAGAAGATAATAGGAAGCAGAGAAATGTACTGAAAGAGAACAAACATACAACAAAGAAGGCAGCCTGATGCTCCAATAATTCAGAATGCAAAATCTGCCAGGAGACTCAATACTCGCAATTGATGTCTAAAAAGCAATCAATAAAATGGAAAATCCAAAGCACTAAATTCATACAATAACTTTCCTTTGCTGCCATACACTTACTTTTTGGATCCATCAACACAAATATTAAGCCAAGACTACTGCAGCATATGTGAGACACTTCTGGAAAAATAATTGTGGTTGACAATCAAGAGAATAAGTAATTCCCAATTTTAACCAACAAGTAAGAATTTTTGTAGAAAAGGCATTTGGAACATACATTTTCATTTATGTGTATCAACAAGCCAAGCACAAAGCCAATAAGATGTTTCAAAGAAAAAAGCATTAACTGGTTGAACATAGAACTAAAGGCACAAGTCGCAGTCAAACTATGCCTTTTCTGTGTCCTTTGCATTCAGCATTTATGGTTATCTTGCAACCTTTAGTAACATTTTATGTGCCAACCACAGCTGATTAGAAAAGAAAAAAACAAAAAGCTTATAAGCAACAATCATCCACTTCTCCTTTTATTTTACTTATACAAACAAAGAACATCAAACAGCGATGGGAAAAGGCAATTGTCTTAGCAAACACTAAAATTTACATTTCTTAATTCCATAAATCACTTTGTCGAGGTAGAACCTAAATGTAAAGCAACTGCCAGCCAATCAATAAAATAATAACACCATCCAGGCAGTCCTACAAATTGAGCTTGTGCATTTGTTTAGTAGCTATTAGATGAATTCATTCACTTTCCTCATTTGGAGGTATCTTGCAGTTTAGATTACCAATTTTATTAAGGATGACCTTTCAATGTGAGATACTTGTTTTTTCCAATCATACTGAAAATACAATGGACAAATATAATCTCTTACCTCAAATTCCTCCCATCACATCTTCCCCTAGAAAATCATATTCACAAGAGCATAAAGATAACATCAGTTTTCAGAAAAACCTTCAAATAATTGCCATCAAGTGCTATGGCAAGGCTGCAATCGGCAATAGCATCGGTGACTTGGCCCAGTGCTTTAAACGTGGCAGCACGATTGCAAAAACAAATAGCTGCAAAAGGCCGTGACTCCATGTTGCAAGATAAGGCAGCAGTATAATGTTCAACAGCTTCTGAGTGTCTTCCTGATTGAAATGCTTCATTCCCTGCAGCCTGCAGAAGAAGAAAGAAATAATTGCATTGATACCAAAGTATTTATCGATAAAACACAAAGCATATCAGACTTCTGACAAAAAGAAAGAAACAAAGTTTAGAGTTGTAAGGTAATAGATGACACTAGTTGGTACCACTTAGATGTTGGTGTCACAACTTCTCAGTACGTAACTTTTCACTTCATAATGGCAATGGGCCATTTTTTAGTCATAATATAGATTTCATGAAATAATTTATTTTTTAGTATATATTACATCTTACTTATATTTTATTATTGAATTAATGTCTTCAATTATGATAAATATTATAATATATTTATGAATATAACATTAAATAAATAGATAAATACAAAACAATACAATATAATATAATATAATATTTTGACACTCCACATACCATTCGATCAACCAAAACACCCCTAACCGGACTCCAACTTTTTAATTTATATCTTGATTTGACCCAACCCAATCCACTGTTTCCAAAACGGAAAAAAAAAAAAAGCAATGGGTCGAATCTGGTCAGAACCTGTCGGATTCAAGTTTGTTTTTGGCCATCCCTACTACTACATCCAAAGTCTATAAAGTAAAAGAGATGGTAGAAAGATGTGTACCCAAACGAAAAGGAAAATGGCAGAAAGTAGAATCATAATTGATAAAAAATGAACAACTGATCAACATACAACAACTTTGATATAATTGATCTATATAGCAGTAAAATCATGTCTTCTGTTATCCAAACTTTGATATAATTATGTTTTAAATTTTTTGTTTTTCAAAAACATTTTCTGCTTTGTATCCAAACACATATTTTTGTCTTTTATTTCCGAAAGCAAAAGTAGCGAAAACAATTTCCCAAAGAAATCTTACTCAATGTGAATCCCACCTATTTAGGTAGCAATATGTTTTTTAGACCATAAAGGGAAAAAATAGGGGTGAGCATTCATTAGTTTGAACCAATTTACCGAGCAAACCGATCAAATACGGTTGATTCGGTTCGGTTTATTCGCTTTTTGAAATTAATTGGTTTTGAAAATCAGTTAGTTTGGTCGGTTGTCGGTTTTTAAAATTGAGAACTGAATGGACCAAACAAACCAACCCTTTTATTTTTAGTTATATTTTATATATAATATAAATAAATTATATTTATATAATAATTTAAAATTATATAATATAATATATCATTTATATTATATAGTATACAATATATAATATAGAATTATTTTTATATAATAATAATAACATAATATAAATAATTTATGTTTTAAAACCTTGAAACAGATTAAACCGACAGAACCGACTAACTTAAGTTCGGTTCAGTTATTTCAGTTTTGAGATATTTTTGCGGCCAGTTCGGTGCATTTTAAAAGCTTAATCGGTTTTATCGATTTTAGGAATTTTGGAACCAAACTGACCGAATGCTCAACTCTAGGAAAAAATGCCAATCACACCAACAACAGCACAATGTTGCATAAATCCGAATAAACTAGAAATTGTTTCTTAGAGTAAAAAGCATATCAAGGAAATACCTTATGACATAAGAGCTCGCGTACGGTAGCAGTTAATGGAATTGATGATTCCAAACTGTTGCTTCCATCCCTGGACAGACTCAAAATGTGCAACAATTATTTGTTCTCCATTGCCTAAATTAGAATATTTTGAATGAGAAAGGCAGTTAATTTTACCCATCTGTAGTGGAGTGCACCTCCTCTTGGTTCTCCAGAAAAGCAATAGCCTCTTCAAGCTTTCCTAGATGAAAGTAAGATTTGAAGATCAGGTGACACCGCCAAATTCGAAAGGTAGAGTCCTTCGAGAAGCCAGAAATATCTAGATTCGCCAGTTTCCCATTGATATCAAATGAAGGAGAATTCTTTTCAGCAGAATCAAGTGTCTGCTCACACAGCTGAATTACATCTTCATATTTGCACAGCTGCCAGATTGCAAAAACGTTATTATAATTCTAACAATCTTCCAGTGATTCAACATATGCTTAAATAACAGTAAACCACCAACTTTCAGAAGTTCCTCATTTAGACAACTATATATCAACAAAATTACACATACAATGAAAAGGGCCTCTGCTTTCATTTCAAGTAATTTTTCTGAGTACATGCTCATTTGCAGGGCCTCAGCAATTACTTCCAGAGCACTCTCTGCGTCATCAGATATTCTACTTTGCAAAAGTTCAGCAGATCGATGCATGCATTCAGACAATTTCTGCCAGATAGGAAACCACTCATCAGTCATATTATCATCACCGCAAAGAAACCAGCATAGCAAAGCTGAAAACAAATAAGTTCAGAAAAGCTCTGAACATTTTATCAAGGTTAAGAAATAAAGGATGACTTTCCAAGAAAGTTTTAAATCAGACATGTCTGATTCCACGGCATAGAAAATAGCAAATTAAACACCTCAAAAACAGCATATAGCCAGGAAATGAATTAATTTAGCATGCAAGTTGATGAATAGAGAATAGTAATTTTTCTAACTCTTGAAGATGCTCACATCTTTAAAGTTGACTACCCGTTATGAGCAAGTGGATGATTAAGCTTCCTTTAGTACCCCACTTTTTCAATTTGAGCTCACCTTTGCCTCTGTAGCCACTGGTTGGTGTTTTATTTTCATCCATCAATGGCAATAGGATCATATAAAATTTTCCGAAAGGAAAAAGGAAGTTGAAATCTCTCAATTAATTCCCCTCCTAGATGAGTATCATCCACTGAACTACTTTATTAGATGAACATTTAAAGATCAAGCCTATTCCAGATTAAAGGTCCCACTTAGTCACAGATGATGGATTCAGGAGTAAGAGCTGAAACTAAGAATTATCAAGCTCTGAAACTTGTTTGAAGGACTTCAGCTCCTTAAAGCCTAAAGACAAAATTCTGGACTCATTTACAAATGCACTGAAATTATTTGCTTACCAAGAGTTTATTCTTTCCTGCATAATCATTATGACAGTCGTATTAAACATACACCAACCATATATTATGAGAAGCTCAGGCTAATTTTCTTGATCAGGTCATAAAATTTGGGCTTATGTAGTTTAAGATCCTAAACTAGTGGAAAACCCAAGCTAAACGGGACATTTAAATTTGGCTTCAAAAGTCCATTGCAAATTCAAATCACGACATCTCCAAAGACGGGGGGCTACTCAGTAGCATAAGCTCAAATGAAGAATACATGCATATATTCACTAGAATCTATTGCAAAATTCATTGATCTTTATGAAGCTAAAGAATAAATTGTAAATCCTAATTAATGTTACAATTAACACAAACTAGTATCAAATGAACTTGAATAAAGGAGGACAAGCCGATAATATACTAGCTCCTCTCAAATAATAATAAAATAATTAATAACAAATACTAATAATAATAATAAGCACCTGTGCCTTTTGTAGGCCATCAGAGGCTTCTACTGCAATCTTTCGGTCCACACAAACATCAGTTCCAGATCGTAAGCACTTCCTGAAATATCGCATTGCATTCTCAACTTCCCCCAGGGCAAGGTAGCAACTTGAAGGAAAAGAAATGAAGAAGACGTGCAAGTTAGGTGAGCTAAGAGAAAGCCAATAACAAGCAAGAATCAAACTAATATAAAAGCATTGACATGAAAATTGATATCAAAATCAATAGCCTAACAATAATAATGAAGAGCAAAATTAACTCCAAGCAAGAACAGATACGTAAAAAATAGAAAACATGGTTGGTAATTTAAATGATAGAAATAACGTATATTAATCATTTCAAAAGGGCAATCAAATGGAAAAGTTAATATTCAAAATTGGCATCAGAGCAGCGACTGTGAACAATTTAAAACAAATACTTATAAATCCTCATGCATGACGCAACAAAGACTTCAAAAAAAATTGTCAATCTTGAATAAGTTTAGTATATGAAAGAATTTACAGAGTTCTAGCATAATCACATACAACTCTGGAACACAGGCAGCCCAAATTAAAGAAAATGAAACAAATGCAAGCCTTACTTCGCTGCTCTAAGTTGAACCCTTAAAAAGTTAGGATCTATTGTGATGGCCATCATACAATCCCCTAAGGCATCTCTCATTCTTCCAACAGACATACGTGTAGCTGCAAGGTTGCTATAGCACAGCATCAATGCCCGAAGACAGCTTCTAGATGCCTCACCCGCAGGAATACTATTTATCCCTTTCATATAATATTCCTCAGCGTTGGGTGAATCCCCATTTGCATAGGCTTGGTTTCCCCTAGTATATATCAGTAAAAGAAAATGTACTCATCAGTGAAGGAAAGTGATGCACAAATAGAGGTCACATCATCAAATTACAAGATGGACCTAATATAATCTATGAGAAAATAAGAACAATTAATCTCCTTAGAAACTATATGTTTTAAAAACATGAAGGTAAATTATCAAAACCTAATAATAACCTTAACCGCCACTTTTCACATGATTCCAGAGCTGCAGTGCTTGAACTGGTCAAATTAGGTTCACACTTGACCTCAGGTCCTTTGCCCACCATAGAATTCCCTCCACTCCTCCTTTGCATGGTAGATATATCTGTTTTCTGGCCTTGCCCAGGGGATAAATGCAATGAAACTCCAGGGTAAGGAGAAAACCTTACGGAGGATGACGCATAAGGAATTCTCACGTTTGAACAGGAATTAGGAGAATCAAAAGCAATCTTAGCCAAATTCTTCTTTTTGTGGTGGCGTTTTGGTGATGATAGTTGACTTTGAGCAGAAGAAGATGCAGCAAAGGTAAAGTCAGACACACCTATAAGTTTTGAATTAGAAGGGGAAGCAAAGCGCGTCCGGGTATCACTATCTTGCCTCTCAATATTTGGTATTGAACTGGCTTCATTTTCAGCTGAATGAAGAGCAATATCATTTTCAGCTGCAGTTGTAAAGCTTTCAGTTTTGGCCTCATAAACAGAATCTTCTTGAGGAACTTGACTAGCAAGACCTTCATCAGAAACATTTCTAGAACCTTCTTCCTTTATTTCTTCATCTTTCACCCTACATTCATTTATATTCATATGCTGTGTTGCAGCAACCAGATCCTCACCTATTGCATTACTTGAAACTGCTGGTTGTGAATCAGTAGATGCATCCTTGTTATCAAGTCTGAAAGACTCATCTGAACATTGAGTATCAGCTAGTGTTTCTTGATATGATAAGACATCCATTGGTGAATAAAACTCAGAAGCCTCTGCACTACCCTGAGCACCGGTTTTACTTGAAACAAAATCTGATCCATGTCTCAGCTGGACTGTTGTAGGCTGCTTCAACTTTCCCTTCCTTTTCTTGACTTTTGTGCTTGTACCAGCTTCTCTTTTTGCACTGAATTCCAATTTTTTATTTAAGCCAAATAATATATTTATCCTTGAGTTTGGAGTTTTGAATTCTACACAGGGTGTTTCTATAGCATCTTGTTTGGCTGCAAAACCAAAGTCATCCTTCTTTTCTGGTTTATCAGAAGTCATGCCAAAGATGTTCGCACCAGGGTGGAAATGCATGGCACTAGATGAAAACAAAGTTGATGATGCTGCAGCTCCACCAGGTTTAATATCAGTTTTTGGTTGATCCATATGAACTTTACTACTTGGATATAAATGCGGTGTTGCTGCCTCGAAAGTAGATTCATTGTGAATTGATTCGCCAAACTCATGGAGCTTCTTACCACCCAACTTTTCAGTTTGGACATCCTTCCCGAAGATTTGGGAAGAAGAGAATCCCGTGTCTATTTGACCAGTAGAATCTCCCATTACACTATTCAGCTTCCTCTCCATCTTAATTAACGATACCTCTTCTCTTTTCTCACCGAGATGAGCAGAGCTTTCACAGACAAAACCATGTCTCTCCTTTGTGTTACTATCATCAAAACCCTTTATGTTCAAATTCTTGATCCTGTAACAAAGTCCATCTGTACCTTTCCCACCCTTAAATATAAAATCCTTCTTAGCTCCATCATCGACATCCTCATTGCCTTTAATATTCAACCTGCTCTGCAACTCATTCGGCAGTTTTTTGGTTTCCACAACTCTTCCAACACAACTACTTACATTCTCATCATTCGTATTACTCCAATCACCCATTAAGCCATCCTCAGTGTTCAACTTCCTCATATCATTTGGGAGCTTGGAAACTAAACTATGATCGTCTAAACCAGAACTCTTCCCAATTTTCAAATTCCCCATTTCCTCCACAACTCCTCCCTCTAAATTCCCACCCAAGTCACTCCCATCAGAAGGGCTAGGGTGGAGAACATCGGCAACAGGTCGAAACAGATTAAAACCGGGGCCTACAAGGTTTCCTAAATCGCCTGAAGATTTCAAATTGTAGGAATTCAATTGCTTTCTAATTTTGACAATCCTTGGCCTAGCGAGGCCCCCGGATGGTCGCTGTAAAGAAGGCGTATTGAAACTAAAATTGGGATTATTCGGGGTCGAGTTCGAAAACCCAGAACTAAAATCACCTCCAAAACCAAAACTAGAAGACGGGTTCATTTTTTCTGGTGAAAACTTAACACTGAGAAAACAGAGAAAGACCCAAAAGTATTCACTGTAAAAGGAACATAAGAAGCCTGACCATTGGAATTTGAAGAAGAAGAAGAAGAAGCTCCTCCAAGGTCCAGCAACGTCGAGGACATGCCAACGTCGGATTCATCAAATCCAACGGGCGTCAATGCAATTGGACTGAAAAACCTCCACCGTCATTGATCAAAAGGTGGCAGATGGTGGGGCTTCCTTCTTCTTCTTGTTAATTCATTGAATGAGCAAAAAAGAAATGGAAAGGAATAAATAATTTGGTTTCAAGGATGAAGATGATAATAAAACAGAGATTGATCATGCAATGTACAAGAAATTCAAGCTTTTTTTTCACAGCTTTTAGAAGGTAGTTTCCATTTTGTTTTTTATTTTTTTTTTTCCTTTTGATCCTCTAAAGTTGCTTTAGACAAAAGCTTCCTATTGTTATTGTTTTTTTCCTTCTTCTTTTTCAATTTTCTTTTTAATTTAAAATTTTTAATAGAATTTCCTTTGACTTAAAATAGAGAGTTTACAACTGTTTTTTTTCTTTTAATTTTTACAATGGATAAAGTAATGAACATTTCTTACATTACATTTTCATTCTATCAATCTGAATATTTATTCTTGATTGAATTTGCTATAATAATAATAATAATAATAATAATATAAAATTAGGAGTTTTTAGTAATTTTTATTTTTTAAAAAATAATTATTCACTAATAAATATCTTCTTAATTTTTAACTTTTTTTTTAAAATATAATAATTTTTTTAAAGAAAAATACAACTTTGCACACATGGAGTAGTCTTGATAAATTCTAGTTGGATGAAAAATATGTGAATCTTCGATGTGGTTGATAGTTTCATTCATGATTTTTATATAAAAAGTTATGATTTATAGTCTTCAAGTAAAAATATGAGTCATATTAGGTATCGTATCATTATTATATATATTTATTTTAATTTAATTTAATTTAACAATTTGATATTCAAATTATATTCAAAATTTTCATATTTATAAATTGATAGTTTAATTTATTTATCTAAAAAAATTATTTTTATATAATTTTTATTACTTTTTCTTTTATTAATTTTTAAAAATATAAATAATATAATATTTTTAGGATTTTATATTATAATATTATAGATTTATTCTTTATATGATTAAATTACATAGTAGATAAATATAAAAATAACACATTATTATATAATTGAAAAATAAGTTCAATTTGGTTGTACTCTAATCTTATATGTTAGAGCTAAAGCATGAGATGTTTTATAAATTGAATTCATTTTTTTTAAAATTTATTTTTTGAATCTAATATTTTAATTTAATGTCTCCCACCTAAATATTAAATATTAAGCAATCTCGACTTTGGACTAATAATCCGGTACATGAACAAATATACATGCAAATTGTTTTGACAACTATTTTTCAAATTAAGGCATCATCCAGTTAGGTTATCTTATTAAGAAATGCAACCAATTATCTTCATTAACATTTGTTTTTTTATTTTTTCAAATCTAATATATTCTAATATATATAAAATATAACAAAATATATACTTACTTGATAAGCACTACTGAAGTGGCAGTTTTACAAAGACATCTACTCTTGATGACACGTGGAATAACTTTTATTTTAATTATATTGTATTTAATTTTAAAATTAAAAAAATATCTTTACCCAAGTTTTTCAATTTTATATTTAATTAATCTTAAATAATTCATTAATTTTCGAATATATATTGTATTTAAAATTACAACAAATCTTAAATTCTATCAAAAAGCTTTGCTTAAATTAAAAAACTATCGAATCTATCAAGATAAAAAAAAATTATAGATGTAACTCAATTATATTATTTTATTTGTTTATATATTTTAACTAATATTATAATCTCTAAAATACTAGCTTAAATCAGCATCTTAATTAATTTAAAAATTTTTAAGTTTGGATAATAATATATATATTTATATATGATTTAATATATTTTACAGATTATAGTTTTTAAATTAAATATATGATTATCTATTATTAGTCCTTTGATATTTGTATCCATCTAAAATCAAAGATTAAATTGTAAAAAAAAATTAAAAATTTAAAGAATTTAGTATTTGACAAAATTATCTATTTCTTTTT
>JBBYHL010000016.1:6344239-6358364 GCA_038381835.1 Adansonia madagascariensis | reverse complement strand
TATTATATGTATTTAATAATATTACTAAAATAATTAAATATATTATTATTCAATTAATATATTTAATATATTGTTAATAATAATATGAAATATTATTAAATATATTATAAAATTATTATTAAAATATTTTTACTTTTATTCAGTATTATTATTTAAAATATTTAATATATTATTAAACATAGTATTAAAGATTATGACTTAAAAAATTTAATGATATTATTAAAATATTAATTTTAATATCATCAAAATATTTTAATGACATTTAAAATTTAAAATTATTTTTAAATATTATTAAAATCATTGGTATACTATTAATATGTATTTTAATTGAATATATAGTTTATTATAATTCATATATATTATATAATTATAAAAAAAAATCGAATTTAAGCTTTGATAGTTAGAGTCAAGATTTAAATTTTAAAATAAATCTAATTTTTTATAAAATTTATTTTTTAAATTTAATATTTTTATTTAAATTTTTTATTAAAAATAATACATAAAATGAAACAAGAATTAAAAAGCAAAAAGTCAATCGAAGTAGGTGAAAAGCAATAGCAGAAGTTTTTTTTCTTTCTTTCTGAAAAATTTGGAGGTAACTTTTGAATTTAATTTTTTTTCCTTTTCTTATCGATTGTGACAAAAAACTTTTCTGGAGTGTTATTAAAAGGGGAAAAAAATGTTTTCTTTAAAAAAGTATAAAGTTCTTTTTATACTTTTGGCCATCTAAATCGAAAAAATTCCAACCGACATTGAAAAATGGGTTTTTGGTGGCTGCAGGAAATTTTCATTTTAAAAAGGAGAGAGAAAATCTTTTTTCTAAAAAAAATATATTTGAAATTAAACCAAAAAAAAAAAATTTCAAACATGTAAAGGACGACCCCCGTCAGTAGAGCTCGGATCTGTGCCTTATTTCCCTTTTTTCTCTCATTTTATTTTTTGATTTTATATTTATTTTGTTTGTTAATATTTAATTTTATTATTCATAAATTATTTTATTTGTTTGTTTTAGTATTTCTTTTATTTTGTTTACCAATTTATTCTGTATTATTTATGTATTTATTTTTGTTCATTTGTTTTAAAGGTTAAGCTTTCTTTCAATTATTTTTTCATTTAATACAACTTCAATCACCATACATAAATTAAATTTTCATTTAACTTTGATGATTCATATAAAAAATTTATAGATATGTATGTTATTGATAAATAATTAAAAAAATAAATAAAAAATAATAGATAAGAACCTAATATTTTGTTTCATACCTTTCATTTATTTATTTCACATTATTATTTTTATTATTATCTAATTATCCAAATATTAACTGTTCTTAGTTTTTGAAAAATAAATTAATAGATTAATTCATATAATTATTATAGAAATAATGCTATCATCGAATAATATTTTTATTATTCTTTTTGTAAATTTATTTTACTAAAAAATAATAAATTAAAATCGTTCCAATGATGAAATTTCTACGTTAAAAAAGGTTTTCTTTTCTTTTTTTCTTCTTTTTTTCTAAATTTTGCTCTGATGATTGATCAAAAAGTGGCTTGGGTTGGGTTTGGGAGGCATTTTCAGGTGTCCCTGTTTTAGCTTTTGCTGCTTAGGAAAATGATACACCAGAATAAAGAGGTACTTAACATTAATTATTAAGGCCTCATATGTGTAATCAGAATTTTTTCTAATAAAATTTCGAATAATTGCTTGTGTCGCTTTGTTTAATAACTGATGATAGCCTTTTATATGTCAATTATATATATATATATATGTCTTATATTTAACAAATTTTCGTATGATAACTCACATGATAGGTCGGAGCTGAAGAATGCAATTATTGAAGGAGGAGTTCCATTTGACAGGGTCTATGGAACAAATGCATTTGATTATCCTGGCAGGGACCCAAGGTTCAATCAAGTTTTTAATACTGCAATGATCAATCACATGACTCTAGTTCTGAAGATGATCCTGGAAAGCTACAAGGGTTTTGAACAACTCAACAGTCTGGTTGATGTTGGCGGTGGTCTTGGAGTCACCCTCAGCATTATCACTTCCAAGTATCCTTCTATTAAAGGAATTAATTTTGACTTGCCTCATGTTATACAGCATGCCCCGGCCTACCCTGGTAAAGTCTTGGCTTATATATTATTTTATGTATTACAAAGTCTTAGCCATTAAATGACCTCAGTCCAAAACCAGAATGTGTATGTGAAATATTCAGCTAATTGTTACTACAATATTTTTTAGTACAAAGAGATTGCAGTTTAAAGATAAAAAAAACTTATAAATAGTAAGATTCGAATCTTAAATTTATTAAATTTTATTTTTTAAAAATAATTATATAAATTAACTAAGTTAAATTTCAGATTCTATTACTAGTGGATTCCCATCTTTAATTCAGTTGTAATTTTATGTTTAAAGGAACAATTGAATCATTTGAAATGGTAAATTTTCCAAAAATTAATTTACGACATTTTGTGCTTTTGAATTCCTTGATTAACAAATGGCATGTTTTATCTGGTTACTTTGGTATACCCTGCTTGTACTCTAACACACGATGATCAACATATATAATTACAAGTGTTGAACATGTAGGGGGAGATATGTTTGAAAGTGTGCCTAAAGTAGATGCAATTTTTTATGAAGGTAAGATACATCATTTTCAGTAATTTTTTGTTTTTTAAGAACTGCAATTTTGAGATACAGTATTCAGTATACATCACTAGTAATCATTAATTATTGGGCTCTTTCTAGTTACTACAATGGATGTTTGATTTTTGCCGCAGTGCTCTTTGCTTTATCAAAAGTTGTTTACATGTGATAACAAATTATTGATACAAATAAATTTATAGTTTAATTTAATTTATTTATATAATTATTTTTTTTTAAAAAATGATATTTTATAAAATTAAAGTTAAAATTGCAGTATTTACAATCATTTTTTCTATTCTCAAATTGTGGCTAAAGGTGTTTATTAGTTGGGCTAGGATGCAGATATAAATATTTTTGAATTTTTTATCTAGGCTCAAATTTTATTTGACTTGAATTAATATTTAAATAATACTAAAAAATTAAAAATTATTTTTATAATTAAATTTAAATAAAAATTTATTTTTTATTATATGAACAATGAGTAAGTTGAGCTAGGCAACATTGAATAGGTCTAATTGCGACGTCTTTTACTTTATCAAAAGTTACATTTACAATTCTTTCTCTTATTTTTAAGTTGTGCCTTTTTCTACTACGTTGCTTTTTATTTTATCAAAAGTTGTTCACATATATAAATGTACTAAGAACTTAGTTCAATTGATTCATGTAGTCACTCTCAAAAACTAATATTCAACAAATTTGAAGTCAAAATCCTAAGATCTATAACCCTTTCTCTTGATTCTTTAAGTTGCTCCTTTTCAATAAAAAAGAATTAATGATTTAAGTTGAAAAATGTTATAGTGGATTCTTCATGATTGGAGCGACGACTGTTGCTTGAAGCTGTTGAAGAATTGTTACAATGCCATTCCGGATAATGGAAAAGCTATAGTGGTCGAAGCTGTCGTCCCAGTTGTGCCTGAGGCTAATGATTATGTGAGAGCCATTACACAGATGGATGTGCTTATGATGACGCAAAATCCAGGAGGGAAGGAACGACCAAACCAGAATTTGAAGCCTTGGCAACTAAAGCTGGATTCAGTGGCATCAGATACGAGTGTTTTATCAGTAACTTTTGGGTCATGGAGTTCTTCAAGTACTTAGACTTCATATCACTGCTAAAATTTTCTCTTCAGCTGGAAAATGTAGCCTACTTTAAGCTTTGCCAAGCTATCAAAACGATGGAAAATAATATAATTGATCTCGCTTGGTGGCAAAAGGACAGATTTGGATGAGCTCAGCTTACATTTATTTCAAATCATTTTAAGTCTGTGTCTTTTGATTTTTTTAGTTTGACTTTTATCGATATGTTTTTAGGTTTAATTGTTTTAATTTTACATATCTTTCAAATTAAATAATTTTGAGTTATTTTTAATTAAAACTTTAAGTTTAGAGTTAGTTTGACGATTAAAACTCGTTAAAAAAATTAGATTTAAATCTAGATCAAAGATTAGATTTACACGCCGGACTCGCAATTGACCCGTTACTGTAAATTATTTTGGGCTAGGGCCAATCTCTTTGGATCTTCAGCCCACCAGGTTTGGATTCTTCCTTGGTTGGTACAATTATTTTAATTCAATGATAATATTTTCAATTAAAAATAACAAAAGGAGATTTATCAAACTTACAGATTCAATGAAATCATAATTTTTTTTATTTTTACATAATTTGCATTTAATAAAATCTATTTAATAATGAAATTTTTAAGAGATCATCAATGGATAATCTTCTCAAAAATTTTTAGGCGACAAGCTTTATTAAAAATTTAATAAAATGATTAGCATATTTATTTCAAAATCTATACATCTATATATTATATATTAAAGCAATCCCTAATTGAATTCATGTGGCAACTCAATGGTTTTTTTTTAATATTTTTATATTTTGTTTTTTTTTTTTTTAATTTTGTACATGTGTATTCTTATTATGTTTATCTTACTTTTTTTGTCATAATTGAATTCATGGTTTTATATATTTATATAAATTTTTACATTTTAATAATTTATTTTTTATGAATTTTGAGATGTTAATGTATTCGTATCATGTTCATAATTTTTTTGTGCTATATTTTATTTTAATTATTTTTTCACGTTATATTGTATAATAATATTATATTCAAAATTGTGAAATATAATTCGCAATATTCAATAACATTCAATTTTCTACTACATGTGCATCATGTTACTTTTCATATCTTAATTGTATTTAAGGTACTATCTAATTTAAAATTTTGGACATGCCAATATTCCATTTTATTTGGATTTTGATATTTTTGTCTATTCGTGTTGTATTTATATTATTTTTGATGTTACATAATGTAATCATATTATGTTTAAAATTATTAAATTTAATTAACAATATCCAATTATGACTCTTAATTTTGTATCATTTGTTGTTTTGTGTTACCTTTTCATGTTAAAATCTTATTAAAAGAATTTTATATTTATATAAATTTTGACATGTTAATAATCTATTTTTGTGTAAATTTTTACACCTTTCTCTATTTGTATTGTAATCATATGATTATATTTATACTATAATATATTAAAATATAGATAAATTAATTTTTTTAAAAAAAATATGTATAAAGAATTTATTTTTAAAGTAATACATATATAAAAATATTATAAAATAATTAATAATAAATTATTAACATATTCTTATATTTTTAAAATTAAATTTTTTAAAAAAATCAAAATATCCCCAGACAGAGCCGGCCTTAAAATGCTTGTAAAATTAAAAATAGAAAATAGAAGCGAAATAACAAGGACGGTACATGATCAGACCAGGACCATTGCATCAAAGCCATCCACCTATCAAAGACCCAAAGCCCACAAAAGATCGACTACTTCAAGATAAACAGACATTGAATTTACTGAAACTCTCCCAAAACTTTACTCTACACTTGATACTCTTTAAATTCGACTGATTTAATTATTGACGTATGTGCTGGGAGTATAATTCCAATATCTTTTACCATTTTCCAATCTTTTCCGGTTTTCCCAGCTTTTGTTTGACATTATTAACAGCTTAGTCAGCTCGTCACCTAAAACATAAACAATATTTAAAGAATTAGATGCTTTACAATCTTACAAATTTTAATAAAATAAAAATTTTAGCTAATATGAAATAGTATTTAATTAGAAATACAAGGGGGAAAAAGATTGTTACTTATTAGAAAATAGAAATGGTATATTTAACATAGAATTTTTTTGGATAAAAAAGCTTCCTTTTTTTTTTTTGGAAAATTGATGAAAATAAAGCAAGGTATAGTGATCAGTGAAGAATGCTAGCTTGCAGTGTCGTTCCATAATGCACATTTATTTCTTCCACTTGCCAGTGCCACCTATATGAATCTGATCTGTTTGAAAGCACCCCATTAATCTCTTTTCATTTCTTTC
Organism: Adansonia madagascariensis; assembly: GCA_038381835.1. Lineage (NCBI taxonomy): Eukaryota > Viridiplantae > Streptophyta > Magnoliopsida > Malvales > Malvaceae > Adansonia > Adansonia madagascariensis. Next base: position 6,352,319 of record JBBYHL010000016.1, on the reverse strand, counting down.
TTTTTTTAATTTCTCTCTCTCTCTTTGTCTGTGTCCCATGCTTGTGGTGTAAGCCTCCATCCACTTGACCCGCATTAATGGATAGCAGTTTGGTGATATCGTTGTCTCAATCCCCAATTAATAAACAACTTTCTAAGGGTGAAAGAATGGCTATATTTTAATCATCTTCTTTTCTTCTCTTTTCTTCTTCTCGCAGTGCTCATCATCAGTCAAGTCTCCTATATGGAGATAGAGGTAGCGAGCTGCAGTCAGAAAGGTGGTGGCGCAGGCGGTAGCGCTGCTGCTGATCTTGATGATGAAGTCAGGGGTATTTACTTGGTTTGGCAGGATGTCATGGTGGTGTTGCCAAACTTTGGCAACAAACCGACCAGAAGGTTGCTTCAAGGACTTAGTGGATATGCTGAGCCTGGAAGAATCATGGCAATTATGGGTCCATCTGGCTCTGGAAAATCCACACTTCTTGACTCCCTTGCAGGTTTACTTTACTTTCCTCCAATCTCTTTCTCTCTTTCTGTTTTCGTTTTTTTAAGGGATGAAAATTATATGCACGAATAGTTACAAATTAAGCGAGAAAATTTTATATTTAACTCTCATATAAACATTATAGTATATCAAATATAATATATATATGTCATTAATCAAACATTTTGATGCTTAAATAAAAGGTGAATAGAATTTCATTAATCGAGAAATAGTAATGAGAAGTAAGATACTGTTGAAGTGAAAGAATTCTTGTTATTTCTATCCTAAGAAAATGTTTGTTTCCTCTCTCCTTTTGGTTAGGGTTGCCTCTCTCTTTTGTGGAAGCCTCCCCTTTCCTTGTAGCCATAGCTTGTCTATTTACTAAAATTTGCTTTTCAAAGCTTGTTTTGGCATTTTTGGGTTTTTCTTGTTTTGTGGAAGCACGTTGAAAAATCGAATTGGGTTGGAAAATCAAAGGCTTTTTTCGATCCTATATGCACCTTAAAATCAAGCATTTAGTGAATTAGCAAACAAATTAATTGAACAGTGAAAAAAGGATTAATTTAAACCTCTAATCCATTTAATTTATAAAAAACGATTTTAGACTTATTTTATTATTTTTATTCAATTATATATTCTTGTAAACGATGAATTTAAACCTTTGATTCATTAATTTTATATTAAAATTAACATCATTAAATTAAGCAAAAACATATTTTTAATATTTAATATTTAAATTTTTTAATTGAATTTATAAATTAAATCAATTTCAACCTGTAATCAAATCTTCGTTGATTCAATATTGGATCTGATATTTTAGTCATTAATAATTAGTAATAAAATGGTTTTCAAATTACTTTTTTAGTTTATTTAAATAATTTTCTGTTTTTCAATATATATATATATATATATATATATTTTGTTTTGTTAAAAAAATGTTTCGATGATACTCTTTAAAATTAATGTATATAATAATATTTTTATCCAATACATTATAACATGTGAACAAAATTATTAATTATTACATTTAATGCAGTATTATTAATACATAATATGATAATAAATCTTAAAAAATATTTTAAAGATATTTGTTAACAAAAATCATATAAACTTTCATAAAAAAGAGTAATAATTAACACATTAACAATATTTTTTACATTGTAGAAATGCTCTGGTTTTCTAGTTTTGTGGCAAGCAATTACATGACCAACAGTGCAGTAAGTTTGCAAAGGTGTGGATAATCAAACGCCATATCTTAATAAATAAAGTGGACCCCCAAATTTATGACATCTTTTCTCCTTTCTTTTTTCTTTTATTATTTTTTTTTTCATGGGTTAATGCCTTCTTCCTTCTTTCTAGATATTTATATGAGTCAAGTTAGGTTAAGTCAAAATGTACAAATTTCAGTTTCTTTTATTCAAATTTGGATAGAATTAAATTAAATTTAAAATTTTGTTTTATTATTTTAAAATATTAAAAATAATTTTACGTTAATATTTTGTAATTAAATTTAAATTAAAATATTTTTAATTAATAAATAATAATTTAAATCAAATCAAACCAGTAAAATAACAAAATATATTGTCCAACATGGTCTAAATTCCAATGAATTATACTTTTCCTCTCAACTTTGGTGCATTTGTTGTCAAGGAAATATTTGATCCAAAGTTTTTATTACCAATCTCCTAATTTTGTTTTCAAATAAAGAATAAAAATAAATCTACATCCATCGAATAGATCTCAAAGTGTTGATTTTTCATTTCATAATAATTTTGTAGTTTAGTATTAAATTGGTGTCCTTCTTCATATCATACATATTTGGACCGACAATAAGTGTGTCTAAATTTCAACATTAATACCTCTAATTATATATGTCTTATTGATATTTCATAAAACACATTTTTAATCATTTCTCTTTTAAAAAATAATTTTATCATGAGCCCATCATGTCGTGGTTCTTTCTTACTGCATTGCAAAGATGGACGTACCGTGAGGATTATAGGAGATCAAACTTTGAATTTCTGAAGTTTTTCAATGCAGCTCTCTTTTATATGCATACATACTTCAACCAACAATGTTTTGGGTTTTTTAGTTAATATATTCACAAATGATATATAAATACCAATAAATAATTGACCCTAATTATTAATAAATTTGAGTACTTAGATTTATCAGATACTTAATTTGTTTAACATATAAAATTTTGTAACACTTTTCTCTTCTGTATTTTTTTTTTTATTGTAGAAAGAAAACCACTCAACATAATTGCTAGGGTTTGATTAATGTTGTTATTGCCAATTATCTTTAATCCCTTTTTTTAGGCTTTCATCTTCACAAAAAAAAATTCATAAAAATTCAACATAAAGATATCTTTTATAATTATCATGAAAATTTTTCAAATTTATTATTAATATATAAAAAATAAAATTATATTTGATACACTGTCTATCTATGTATCTATATATTAAGTAAATCAAATAATATTTTTTCATCGGAAGTCTTTCAAAATAAATATAAATAAAATTTATATTTGATACATTGACAATATAAATTGACTTAGGTCACCCTATTAAAACTAAAGTTATCTATTTTAAAACTTTTGAAAAAGCTCTTTATATACTTACAGGTAGACTCGCCAGAAATGTGGTCATGACTGGAAATATCCTTTTAAATGGGAAGAAGAGAGTAGACTATGGTGGTGTTGTAAGTTGTTTTCTTCCCCCTCTCAGTGAGGTTTTGAGAAACAAAAATTCACAAGAAATTTTATTAAATTGGCCATTTGGGAATTGCTAGAGATGTTTGTAGCACTTATAAGAGGAATTGAAACAAATTGGAGTGCAATTTTATTCCACTATCAGTTTATGTAAGCACTATAATTTGATGCAAATGGGAATTTCAGGCTTACGTCACTCAGGAAGATGTGATGTTGGGAACTCTAACAGTGAGAGAAACCGTAACTTACTCAGCTCATTTAAGGCTCCCGAGTAACTTGACCAAAGAGGAAGTTAAAGACATTGTGGAAGGAACAATCCTGGAGATGGGTCTTCAGGAATGTGGTGATACAGTGATTGGGAATTGGCATTCACGAGGAATAAGTGGCGGGGAGAAGAAGAGACTTAGCATAGCACTTGAAATCCTCACGATGCCAAAAGTATTGTTCCTGGATGAACCTACTAGCGGCCTCGACAGTGCCTCGGCTTTCTTCGTTGTTCAAGCTCTCAGGAATATTGCTCGCGATGGGAGGACTGTTATTTCTTCGATTCACCAGCCAAGTAGTGAAGTTTTTGCGCTGTTTGATGACCTTTTCTTGTTATCTGGAGGTGAAACTGTTTATTTTGGAGAGGCAAAGATGGCGGTGGAGGTGATGGAAACAAGCATTTTTCATTATTTTCAAGAAGATGAATTTACGTAATAAGTTTGATGTTCTTGACAATTTAACTTTTTTTTTTCTGATATTGATTTTCACAGTTCTTTGCTGAAGCTGGTTTTCCATGCCCAAGTAGAAGAAACCCTTCTGATCACTTCCTCCGATGTATAAATTCAGACTTTGATACCGTAACAGCCACATTGAAAGGTTCTCAAAGACTTCGGGTAAGTACCAATTTTTAGATGCTACCCAATAATCACTAGTTATCTTGAAGGCTGAAACCATTTGTAGAATTTTACATATATGTTTTTTTTTTTTATTTTCTTGTAAAACATGTTATTATGAATCTTCTGTTCCACTATAACAGGATAAACCAACATCATCGGATCAGCCGTTCATGGGTATGGCAACAGCACAGATCAAGGCTGCCCTTGTTGAAAAATACAGGCGCTCCAAGTATGCAAAAAAGGCACAAGCAAGGAGTCAAGAAATATCTAAAATTGTAAGCAATCGGAACTACAGCTTTTCAGTCTTTGTTGCTTGGTTTTCTAATGCTTTTACATCAAGAGAATCTAGACCAGAAACTGCTTAAAATTTTAAGTGACATGGGGTATCCATCAACGTTTGACCATTACTAAAATCACTCACTCCTATCATAAACATAAAAACACTGCCTGAAAAAGGTTTTATGCATCACAGGAAGGACTTGAGGTTGAAATACAGAGCGGAAGTCAAGCAAGATGGTTGAAGCAACTTACAACATTGACGAAAAGATCATTTGTCAACATGTATAGAGATGCAGGATATTACTGGGCTAGGATAGTGATATATATACTAGTATCTATCTGCGTTGGAACCGTCTTCTATGATGTTGGCTATGGCAATACTGCGATTCTCGCCCGAGTAGCCTGCGGTGCATTTATTACAGGATTCATGACCTTCATGTCCATTGGAGGCTTTCCTTCATTCATTGAGGAAATGAAGGTAAACGTTGTGGTTTTAAATCAATTGACAGCCATAGATTTATGTTTCATGAGCTTTTGAAATATCTCTGTGTTTCCATTGTTTCTAACAGGTTTTTAATAAAGAAAGGCTCAATGGATATTATGGAGTTGCAGTTTATACCCTCTCCAATTTCTTGTCTTCATTACCATTTTTGGTTGCGATTGCACTTATCACAGGGACAATAACTTTTTACCTGGTGAAGTTTCGTTCTGGTTTTTCACATTACGTCTTCTTCTGCCTCAATATCTTTTTCAGCATCACCGTGATTGAGAGTCTGATGATGGTGGTAGCTTCATTGGTTCCAAATTACCTGATGGGAATTGTAACCGGAGCCGGAATAATTGTAAGTTAAAAAATAAAATAAAAATAAACTTGATGAGCTTCCTTCTATGTGTTCTATACATGGATTTCATTTTATATTTTGATTTTGCAGGGAATTATAATGATGACATCTGGGTTCTTCAGGTTGCTACCTGATCTTCCTAAGTTATTCTGGCGCTACCCAATTTCATATATCAGTTTTAGTTCCTGGGCACTTCAGGTATACTCCATTTTCATATATTAGAAATCATGCTTTAATAATTTCTCATCAAGAAGATTACTTTGCATTTTCTTTTCTTTACAAACAAACATAACCTTAGGAGAATATTCAGAATAACAAAGATTCAGACTTAAAATAATGCAGAAGTTGAAATTGATTCTTTAAATTACATCGGAAATGGATGCAAATCAAAGTAGCTAGTAAACTATAAACAATGCAGGCAAGACTTTTGGATTGTAAGACCTGATTATAGGCTTAGCACCAAGATTTTCAGGCAACAAAATCCTAGAATTAAAACTAAAAAGCAGTACTTATTCCAGGCATGTTTGATGAATCTAACTTATGTAGGGTGCCTACAAGAACGATTTTATCGGCCTTGAATTCGATCCTTTACTACCCGGGGATCGCAAACTAACGGGCGAGGAAATCATTAGGAAGTATTTTGGGGTGCCAGTAGATCGTTCCAAGTGGTGGGATTTAAGCATAGTGGTGCTCATCCTAGTGTCTTACCGGCTCCTTTTCTTCACCATTCTCAAGATCAAGGAAAGAGCTTCGCCATTGTTTCAGGAAATATATGCAAAGAGGACCCTACAGCATCTTGATAAAAGGCCTTCCTTCAGGAAAATGCCGTCTTTCGCTTCCCAGCGACACCACCCTCTCCGGTCTCTTTCTTCTCAAGAGGGTCTTGACTCTCCATTGCATTAAATTTTAAAAACTACTGAAGAGGCAGTAACCTGTTCAGGGCCGAACAACCCATCGTGCTTTGCAGATTCAATCTGTATTAAATTGAGTTTAAATTTATATTTTAAAGATTAGAATCATGTTTATTTAATAAATTAATAATTTAATATTAAAATAAAAATATATTTTAAAATAAAAATTTGAAATTATGGGCTTGACAACGTCCAACCAGATTTCGAAAACAAATTCAAAAAATATTTTCGGGCTCTAAGAGGCACCGAAATCAGTGCCCATTATTGGTATATATGATCATTTATTATTGCGTTGAAGTAATCTGATGTTTTGATATTATCCGAATTATATATATGGCAAAGATGCCTCAATGTGCAATTTTGGCACGAATTTGGAAGTTGTCCATTTGCTGGCTGAACTTCAAAGTCATCAATTAATATTCAATCCCTTTTAACTATTACAGATCGCTAACCATTCAAACTCAATTGCAATGAAAAATGATAGAGTTAAAAATTAAAATTATAAAATAACAATCGTGTCATGTTGATGTTACTATTTAAGTCCTTGATTTAACGATTAACAAGGATCCTACCATTTGAGTTGGTTCATATGTATGTTGTCTGAGGCAAACATGAAGAAGAAAGAAGATTATGTACTACTAAGAAAATAAGAAAAAAAAAAAAAAAAAAAAAAAAAAAGAAGGCGTGAGCTCAATGTCTTTGAAGAACATTAAGAAAATGGCTGATCAAAATGACCAAAAGGACGTGAAGGTTTCGCTTTGTCCGTTTGTTGAAGGGAAGGCTGGGTTGTACGTGGTTTTGGTAATGGAGGACTTTGGTCGTTCCTTTATGTTTTTTGATTCGGCTATCTTAATCTTGGGAGTTGGTTTTTGTTTCTATTTTATTTTATTTTATTCTGTGTTTGAGTGTTGAGAATGTCTGACTTCCTTGTTGTTCATATGAATTTCATTAATTTGAAATTATAAATTGATTTAGAAAAAGAAATCCAATGGTAATATGTCTATGCCATGCATATCCCATTCTTTGGATTTCATTTGATTAGTACCAAGTAGCTTTTTATTTATTAACGAATGATTACTAGACATTCTACTACTTAAAGAATAAGTCACGTATAAGTAAATGCACAATGACACGATAACATTATTTTTGCAACTATAATAAACATAAAAGATGAAAAATGAGTTTGCCACTATCATTCAAATCCCTGATTAAAATTTTTCTCCAACAGCAAAATTAAGCCAAAAAACTCAAAACTAACAGCAAATGCCACCCACCACGAGTATCCAAAAGACGTTGGTTGATAAGAAACGCTGTTAAAAAAAATGCATCATGATTGATGGACAATTTAGTACGCAAATTGTTCTTCTGAAACTTGTTAGGGATCTCCTTATATCAATTAAGCTCAGATCATGATCTTCGATATATCTTGCCTGTCCATTCTAATTCAATTGATCTAACTTTAATTTTAAATAAATTCGATTCATTTTCATCAGAATTCATTTAATCTTTAGTCATCTCAATCTACCGATATATATATATATATATATATATATATATACACACACACATATTTATATGGTTCTTTGAATTCTGATAGTTTAAGCAGACTTGTTCTGCTTCTTCTTATCGTTGCAGAATTGAATTCAGAGAGTTGAGAAGGGAAGAATCACGTATCTTTTTTTAAAGACAAATAGTGCATTCCATTTTTGGTTCAATGGAAGAATTGAAATGGTTCACGTAATTGAACTTATCACCAACATTATCCGGTGATGAAGGGTAGAGGTGGCAAAATGAACTCGAATTTAAAAATTCGTCTGAAAAAATTTGAGTTTAAACCCGAACTAAATCCGATTTGATAAAAAAGTCAATGGCCCGAACTCGAAATGACCCGAATCCGAAAAAATTCGAACCCGAGCCCGAATTTAATACTAAAAATAAATATGAAGAAATTATAATTAAATAATTTTTTATAAATAAAAAACTTTAATAATG
>JBBYHL010000016.1:6294689-6311141 GCA_038381835.1 Adansonia madagascariensis | reverse complement strand
TTTTTTTTACAGGTTTTTTCTTGCTATTATCGGGGCATATTAGTAAAAAAAAAATAATAATAATGACACTAAAGATTACTATCTTTTGATGAAAAATTTTCCTCAAAAAATCATATCAATCCTCAAAGCAATAATAGCATAACTCTAGTGATTTAAGATTATTGTTTATATTGAATTCTTAAACTACTAACAAACAAAATGATGCAAGTGCATATCACTTAGAATTTACCACCCCATACCAAACACCCCTAAAAGGAAGCATTTGGCAAAATTTAGGTTCATATCTCATAATTTACAATCATTTCCTTTATTCTCATACTATGACTATTTTGTATAACAAAATCAAACTAAGCATATATGTTCAAAATTCCTAGCAATAGGTTATTTTTGTAGGCACACGGGTGTAGAAAGTTCTTTCAATTAGGTAAGGAAACATTGCAAACTAGTAAAACAAGATGTCATAAAGAAATGGCAAACAAGAAGATCGGAATAAACCTGGAGAACGAGTGCAATGGCAAGTGGTGGTGATGAAGGCCATAAGTGGCTAAAGATAGTGAAAGCTATGGTATTTTTAGAAATTCATAGAAAATTTGCTGAAAATTTTTAATAACCCAAAGCTTGTCAAATTACCAAAAGATCCAAAATAAAATCATGGAACCTCTATTTATAGCTTCTCTAAAAGAGTTACCAAGAGTAGTTACAAACAAAGTGGGAAGTTATCAGGAGACCATTCACATGAATCACAAGTAGTGGGATAGAGAGGAAGGCTACCAAAAATAGTGGATGGAATAGAGGTATACAGAGATTACATTCTATGAAATGTCTCGGTCATAAGCAATGAAGAATGGTTAAAAGACAGCACATGAGTGCACTATCAATCTAATAGGAAAAGAAACACTTATGTCTTAAAGAAAGGTAAAAAAAAAAAAAATTTCTTAATAGTCTCCATAGCTAAACCTCAAAGTTATACCTCCAAGACATCCTAAGTATGGAGGAGACCAAAGCTCTTACCATCCTTTTGAGGTTAGTACCATAGTCTTCATGTACTTATGGATTTTAGTAGGTACATTGCAAATCATTTTGTACATTAGAGACAAGAGAATAGATGAGCAAAAGAGTGCTAAGTGAGTGATTTCACTAGAGGATATGTTGAAGCAGTAGGGCATTACAGAATTAAAGTGTTGGACCCTGTTGCTAAGGAGTGTTGTACTTCAGAGTGCTGTTGTCAAGGAATGTTGCTACCAGTTGACATCACGCAAATAGCATCATGTTAGGGAATGTGTGCCAAATAGCACTGCTGCTAGGAACGCATTTGCTAGTGAATGCTATTGTTAACGAGCATTGGGCCAAGCATCATTGTCATTGAAAAATGCTATGCCACGGAGCATTGGAGACATAACTCATATATTCTTAGCTTTGGTTATCTAAATAAAGTCATTGGCTAACGCATGATAAATTTAGGAGAAATTGTTTCTTTAAATTCATGAGTTTAACAGAAGCTACAGGAACTAATGTGGATTGATACATTGTAGACATTGCACTATGCTTATGGTCTTTCTAGGGCATCTGATGAAAGGACTAAAGTACACTGAGAAGCTAGTTACTGAAAGGTTTCTTAAATAGGTTATATTGACTCTTCTTGCATACCAAATGGCCATGATGCGTTGCTAGAGGTCAATCTTGGTTTATACGTATAGATACACTTAATTAGGCAATTATGTTCATTGCCGTTGTGATGGAAACCTAATGGGTTATACACAATAAGATGATTTATTGGATTAAAATTGATATTTAATTAAATACAACTTAATTAAATAAAAGGTATACTGAGACTTAATTGAATAAGTTCAACTAAGAATAATTTAAGACATAGATTATATTTATGAAATCTAATTAGAGATGTCTTAATATGGCAACAAGGATAAGAATGTTTTATCAAGATAATGTTTATATGTAAACATGGTTTTAAGGATACTATTAAATAAAGATAAGTAATTGTATTTGAAAAATTAAATAATTATTTGATAATTATTTAATCAGTTATTTAATATTATTTACATGAAATAAAATTATTTTATTTGGATTAAAAAATTTAATTATGAATTAAATTATCTAACTTATAAATTAAAGAGATTAGGCTAAAAACCCTAATTATTAAGTTAAGAGAGTTTAGTTATGAACTATTCTAAGTTAGACTTTCTAATGGGCTAGGCACATGGACTAGTTATCTTAGTGTGCTATTGGGTTAAAATATTAATAAGTTAATATTAAGGCCCAATCTTGGATAAGCTAATTAAAATAGTTTTAATTTGGCTATAAGTTACCACGAACAATGGAGCAACCTTGAGGATGGGTGGGACTTGCCCATTAATCAACCTTAACTTAGCCTAAGATATATTTTAATATATCATTAAGGCTTTTTTGCTGATTAGAGGCATTAGGAAACCCTAGGCCCCAACCTTAGACTTCCCTATAGGTTTGGCATAACACCTATGTTTCTCTAAGTTTTATTTATGTTTTCATGATTTTTCTGAGTTTTCTTGAATCGTTCTTGACACAATAAAAATAGAAAATATTTTCTAGCATTGAGCGATTAGTTTTTCACAAGAGTTGTGAAATTGGCTAAATCTCAAAATTCCTACTTTCTTAAGTCTCATTTACTTCATTAGTATTCCAAGTGATCTCAAAGTGATTTTGATCACAATGAAGGTAGAAAATAAGTTTTCTATCTTAATGGAATCAACCGGAATTAAGAATTGTGATTTTTGGATTCATTTATTGGCATATGTGATAAATAGCTACTTTCCTACAGAGATGTTTCTCCTTCTCTTTGGCGCAATAAATGGGGGAATCATTCTCAGATCACATCAGATCTATACCTATTGGCAAGATACCTTTTGATTGAAGCTTGAGAAGCCTTATGGCTAGCACCGAAAAATCATTTAAGCTCATGAAGGTTCCAATAGTCATATGTGTAAATCACGGCTAGAGATAGAATACTTGGACTATTTTTGGCCTTAAGAACAAATCATGGTAATCAACCTATGATGTGTTTGTGCAGGGATCAACACATTTAATGTTACTGGTCTCAAGCAGGTATGATTTCTATTAGATTTATGTTTTAAATTGTAGTCGATCAAGTTTACATCTCATTTTAAGATCTCAAGGAAATTCAGGTGTTTCTTTATTTAATTATATTACGTATATTTTAATTATGATTAAATTTTTATGCCTATATCGATATACATGAGCTCGAGATTTTCTTTCAAAGTAAGAGTAAATCAAAATATAGCATTATAATTAGTGAATAAAAAAATAAAATAAAAGTTAGTATTATCGTTAGTGAGTGAAAGTGAACTTTATGATAAATCCGCTGATGGAGAGACACATGTTATAGGACTTGCCATCTCTGAAGCCACTACCATGAAACTTATGACAACTAATGTTTACATCAGTGCATATGATGGCCTTGGTTTAAAAGGTTTTCCATTCCAATGGAGAGAATTATAATTTTTTAATACCATTTATGAACTAATATGAGTGCTATTTGATATCATAAAACATAGATACAATGGTAGGTTACAAAGTTGCAAAATTTGGAAGGCTTAAGGCAATTCAGGTAAGCATAGGCCTTAATAATCTTCTATATACTCTAAATGTGAATTTCTCCAACTTTACAGACTTAGCTCTTCCTTTTCCAGAAGATCACTATATTGAGGGACTAGATTAATCAATCCAATGTGTTTTGACACTAGGTGACCATTACATGCCATTGTCAAATAACAAAATCATGAAGAAAGTAGAAAAATAGTTGTTGGCTTTATTTTCATCATCTTAAGGTTTATAAGTTATTTGGTCATCTGTTGTCAAAATTAGGCAATCTCTACAGTGTGAAGGACTTGGTAAAGAACTAAAGATCCACTAAGTCAATTAGATGACACCCATAAATATTTTTTTTGCATCTTACATAAAGCGAGATTATATGAATAGTATGGAATAAGCAACCTCGTTTGGCAAGCAAAACAACATTCATATGTGATGCTAGAGAATAATTAGTAGTACTAGAAAAAGCTTGTTGCGGTTGGATCTCATGAACAAATGAAAAGCTGTTACTTGTCTAATGTGAAAAGGTCAAATATGGTGTTTATGACATTCATGTCACTAGGATCCTATCTATTGAAAGTTTGTTATTGGTGCTTCTGAAGGAGAAAATTGTTTGAATGGTGTTAATATCATGGTTATTCTTGTTGGAGTTGCAATAAAACCTAATATGACTACTACTTTAACACCATTGTCAACTTGTGAATACTTGGCTGCTAATAATTATATTAATGTCTTCATCTATATTAGTAGCAAATTAGCAATTAAGGGTGACTCTTTACATGAGGTGAAGGGTTTTCCTCCCTTACCAAAAAAAAAAGGTAAACTAAATTCCCTTATAAGGGTAAAACGTCATTTATTTGTAAAGGGGTTGTGCGCCTCCTTAAAAAATTTAAAATTTTTTAATATATTATATATTTATCTTTTAATGGCTCATCAAATAAATATATTATACAAAAAGTAACTACTATAAAAAGTAAAAAAAAAAAAGAAAGAAAGAAACTCTATAGACCTTACTTAACTTTTTACCTTTATTTTTAAAAGTTACCCTTATCTCTTTGTCCTTTAAGTTTCCACCTATGTTACATGAACTGGGAATACAATATTATTATGTGTTTAAGCGTTTGATTTGTCTTTTAGTTAAAATTTTGTACACACGAAGTCATCTAAAAAGTACCAAAAGAATTAGATATAGGTACATGGATACGTCTTATATCAATATCTTAGTAAATATATATAAATGCAAATAATGTAATAGAATATAATAAGTATTTTTCTTTATAAAAAATTAAAAAAACATATTTTCTCTGAAAAATTTTTATTTATCAAGTTTATTTTTATTTATTATTAATTTTAATAAATTTGGACATTCGATCCATTAATTAGGCAAGAGCAAAAAATAAAAACATTACTCAAAACATAATATTTTGCTTTTAGACTAATTTATGACTTTATCCAATTTAAATATATTGAGCCCAGAGCTCGACTCATATTATGAGAATTAGAAGAGCCTCATGTTTGCCTTTTTTTACCACCTGTCTTATTTTTTTCTTAAGTTGATTGCTATTTCTTCTCCTTGTTTTTCTTTTTCCCTGTCTAAGTTGTCTTTTTCTATAACTTTCACCTTTTTTTCCAGTCATAGCAAACAACAAAAAGTTGTGTCCACATTTTTTATGATGAGTTGAAAATATATTTCATGTCTATATAGGTGTCATGTCACATCGACACCGCTAAAATTGCCATAATTGGCAAGTCTGTGTAATAGATATTTCCATCACTCTTATCTCTTTTTACCTTTATCTTGAAATAGTGCAATTTAGTTTCCACTCTTTTAGTTTTTAACTAATGACTTCATTTCCTTTTTCCTGTTTTCATGGCTATATCTACATTTGTATCGTAGAAAAAGTTGTGACTAATGAACTCATTGGTAGTAAAAATTACAAAAAGGTAAAGTTTAATTTCCTTTTTTTCTTTTCACATTTTATTTCTATTTGTTTATTTATTTTCATTCCTATTCTATATGTTGATATGCTTCAAGTTTTTATGGTTATTTTATATCTCTAAGTTTCTATCGCTATTTTTGTTCTTATGAATTAAAGTTTTATATTTATTTTTTAAAATTTAAATAGGAATTAAATAAGAATATTAGAGGTTGATTATATTAACTTTTTTTTGTTAAATTTGTTTTAGGTATGAATATATTGAAAATAATTAACAAATTCTTAAAAAGAAAAGTTTCAAATGATTTTTTTATCAAAGCCTTAATCTTTTAACTTATGAAGAAAAGTCATATGAGTCAAAATGTCCAAGACTTAATCTTGAAAATATGGATGCTTTTCAAGTTGAACTTAATCCTAGATTACAACAAATGATATGACGATTTCCTATAAATCAAAAGGAAATACAATTCATTATGCTTACCTCAAACATGGGCCATGTCAACTTATTCTCAAAAAGTATCTTTTTTATCAGATGATGATCATCCTTTTCATTTTCAAGATTTTTGGTTTGAACTGTATCTTTCTTGATTAGAGTATTCCCCATGAGAAAGATGCTATAGTTTGTTTGTTATGCTATCTTTTTGGTAAAAAGCTTCTAATAATCCATTTTCAAATACCTTCATTGAAAAAAGTTTCAAAAGTTTGAGGAAAGTAAGCATTGAAGAAAATAGTCCACTTTTGAATCATGCTGGAAAAAACCCAAATTCCTTAAACATGGGTTTGTAAAATCTTGTGAAGCTTTATTGAAAAATTCATAATATATTGATAGGCTTATCAAAAATTAGAAAAGATTGAGATAACCTACTAAGGCGTGAAGCTTCCATATATCATGTTAGATGGCTAATTCTTTAAGAATGTGCATTTAAAGGTCATGATGAAAATCAATCCTAAAAAATTAGATGAAATTTCATTCAGCTATTGAAATTGTTAGGATCTTATAATGATAGAGTTCAAAAGATTGTTTTAGAAAATGCTTCATGAATTACTAATACATGTCGAAAAATGTTTAATATGACATTTTACATATTTTAACTAATATGTTGAAAAATGGAATTAAAAAAGAGATGGGAAATGTGAAATCTTGTTGAAATGTGAAATCTTGTTTCACTATTGATGAAGCTCGAGATAAGTCTAAAAAAAGAGCAACTAGCTATTATTTTGATATTTACTTATGGTAATGGAATTGTCCAAGAATGATTCTTTAACCTTATCCATGTTAGTCATACTAGCATAATGACCTTGAAGAAAAAGTTAATGCCTGTCCTTTCCCGTTACAACCTCAAAAGTTAAAAGTATTTGAGGTTAAGGATATGATGGTGCTAGTAACATGCAAGATGAATTGAATTGGTTGCAAGTTTTGGTACTTAATGATTGTCCATATGCATATTATGTGTGTCGTTATGCTCACAGGTTATAAATAGAATTGGTTGCAGTATTTAGAGATGTAATTCATAGTCAAGAGTTTTTTACACATTTGACTTTTGTTGTAAATAGTAGTGCTTCTTCTAAAAGGCATTACCAATTACAAGTTGCTTAAGCAATTGACATTGTAAATATGATTGCTAGTTATGAGTTGAAAAGGTAGAAGAGCAAATTAAGTGGGAACTCTACAAATGGTTAGAGATACTCAATGGAACTTTTGCTTTCATTTTATTTGTAGCTTGATAAAATATTTGATATAACATACACTATTGTTGATAATATTATTGATGAAGAGGCCATTTATTCTAAAAAGAGGTGATGCTTTTGTTGCTAATAAAATATTAGCATCATTTAAATTTAATGTCATATTGACTTAATGTTTGAGATCATAAGAATCACTAATATTCTTTGTCAAGCATTACAATTTTACTTTCATGATATTTTAAATGCAGTTTATTTTATTTTTACTATAAAATTACTCTTTCAGTAGTTAAGAGATAATAGATGATCTAATTTACTTGAGAATGTGCAAGAATTTTGTTAAAAGAATAGGATAGAGATTCTTAACATAGGTGCATAATATATCTTAAGCAAAATTTGATCTTGTCAACCAAATGTAACTATGGACTATCATTATCGAATTGATATATTTTTAGTTGCAATAGACTCTCATTTATAAAAATTGAATTTAAGATTCAATGAGCAAACTGTGAAACTTTTGACTTGAGCACAACTTTGTACATTGATAATATTTGTAGGTTAGTAGAGAGTTTTTATTCTCAAGATTTCAGTGAGCAAGAAAAACTTTTTTTAAGATTACAATTAAGGCATTACGTGCTTGAATACCTCATCATCAAGATTTTCAAGATATTACAATATTTTTTTTAGTTGTGCTAGAAATTAGTGGAAATAGAAAAGTAAAAATATTATCACTTGATTGATAGATTAAATCATCTTGTTTTCACTCTTTTATTCTACACAACAACTAAAGAAAGAGTCTTTTAGCAATGGAAATTGTCAAGACAAGACTCTGAAAAAATGGATGATGAGTTTCTTGCAAATAATTTAGTTATTCGTATTAAGAAAGACATTGATAATCTTTTTAGTATAGAGTCAGTTATTGATGGATTTGAGTCTAGGTATCATTATCGAGTTCATCTTTCTTAAATGATTACTACAAGTTTTTTTGCTTATCTTTTCTGGTTTGCATGTTGTATAAAATTGTTAGCTCAACATATTAATTTTAAAAAAAATTTAGCTCTCTTTATTTTTTTTATGTTTGCCCTCTTAAAAAGCGGTTAGGTCCACCCTTACTAGTAATCTAGTTTAAATCTATAATACCAATTACTACTAAAATTCTAAAGCATAAGATGTTATGATTACTGCAAAACAGAATCCATCACAAGTATTATAGTTTCCATCTTTGAGGACTATGACGTTTTGAAGGAAGAGGAATTGTTACAAGCCAATTTGAAACCAACAGTTGTATTATTATAAGTTAATTGCCTAGTCTTATTAGTAACTATTTTCTTTTTTTTTTCTTTTTTTTTAATAATGTCTTTTTAGTAACATTTAATTGGTAAGAGTTTGTTATAAAAAAGATTGTTGCCATATTGTAAGTAATGTTTGCTAAAATGAAAATATTTCTCTTAAAGGTTACTCTTTTTTATATCTTTGTTTCTCTGATATTTCTTTTCTCTAAGATTTTTTTTCTCTATCTTTAACTCTCTCTTTATCTACAATTTTGGCATCTTTTTTAGAAAACTGTTTTGTTTCTTGTTTGTATAGTTTTTACTCTCAATGTACATCCCAATATTTCATACTAAATTTATTTTTATCTTAATTTGTAATAAACTTAATAACATTTATTCTAAGTAACAAATGGGATAAACTCTTTTTTATCACAGATATTCGAAAGTTAGATTGCCAGAATTATAATGAGCTTTTTTATTTTAAAGCATGAAGATTTAAAAATATATAATTTTCACCTTAAATTCATTAGATTTAGAGGTGTTCTTGGGCTAAGCTAATCGCTCAAGTTAAAAGACTTGCCTAATATTGGAGGATTTGGATAAAATATAGGCCCAAAATAAGCTTAGGCAAAAAACGAGGCTCATTTTTCTTTGGCTCCAACAATTAAGACCTAAGCTCAGCTCGTTTTTTAAATATATAATATATATTATGTGATTTATATTATATAAAGAATAAATATTATAACATATAATGTATATGTTAAAATTTTGTTATTTATATTTTAAAATTTAATAAAAGGCTTATTAAATTAAAGATTAAGTAAAGATATTTTCTAAAAAAATTTAAGCAAAATATAATATGAGCTGGCTTAAATGCTTTTAAACTACCTATTTATAAATATAGATATACTTAAGTAAAACTGAAGGACATATTTTAAGTCAGGCTTAGCTTGGACAAATATAGATGATGTAAATATTACGCTTAAATCTAGCTTGATTCATAGATATATCTAATTACATCGACATCTAAACTTTTATTAATTATAGATATTTATGTCCGCAACAATATTGCATACCAAATTATTACAAATATTTCACAAACTAAATGACATCTTAAGAAAGAAAAATCCCTTTGTTACAAATTAACGCACGGATATAGTTCGATGAGAATAGTTAGTTTAAGTAAAATGCTTATTTCAATAGAATATTTTTTATATATTTTAAATGATTAGTTAATTTGGTAAGGATAATTTTTGCTAATACTATAATTTTTATTTTGAGTTTTAAAATTTAATAAGTTGATAATTTTATTTATATTTGCCTTACGTGTCATAAAAATATTATATATACATATATAATAGCATATTATTAAAAATAAAATTTGATATTTGTAATTCTTTATATAATATATATATATGACATTAAATTATCTATATTTGTCTATAATATTATAAAATACCTTATTAAGTTTGGTGTCACAAGTTAAAGACACCAGCTTAGTTAAAAAATTGCAAAAAAAAACTAAAATAAAAAACATATATTTTGTAAGGATAATTATGTCTTTTACCATTTTTAAATTAAAATTTAAAATTAAATATTTTTAAAATTTATTTATATTTTTTTAACCAATAACCACCAAAATAACTTTTTTCCTTTTATATATCTTTAATAATATATTTTTTTCTCTTGTGCCCATCTATTGGATGCATTAATCTTATGTGAATATATAAAAGTTAAAAAGTAAAAATACTACGTACATTGTTTAGCTTTCTAAAACATAATTTATATAAAAGTCAAGAAAAAAATAATAAGTGGAATACTTAGCTTTCTAGCATGTAGAATGTTATAGATGAATGCCATGTATCATTTAATTAATGAATTTGGTCTATTTTAATTGAAAAATAATTTATTTTGATTAAAATTAATCAAATTTATATTATTTAAATAATATTTTTGCCTTCTATATATAAGTTACAATTAATTTGGTTATTACTTTAAAATATCAAATTTGAAATTACTTAATTTAATCTTTAATATTTTTTAAAAGACTTGAATTATAGATACACCTTTCTGTTTTTCTACAAAAGTCTTATTGATCATTTAATATGTGGCCTCAACTTTTATTTTGAATTTGATAAATTTCCATACTTACATTACCTTAATTTTAGGCGTTTAATTGCAAAAATAAAAAAAGTCGAATGATAAAATAAATTTTTTAAAAAAGTCAAATTATATACTTAAAATTTAATCTCCACCATAATCTATAATTAAATGAGAAATATATTTAAATTAAAAAAAAAAACCAATTTTTTGTTCAATCTTTGAAATTTATATTTATGTAATATATGTTTTGTCTACAAATATAATGATGATACGATGAATGTGACCCATTTAACACCAATTGTAAATTTTTTTCATTTGTATTCTTTTATTCCTTTTTTGTTTTCCTTGATATATAGTTTAAATTATGATACAATTATTTCCTATTTTACACCAATTTTCTTCATTGTCTAATAAGCTAAGTGGCATAAGATTAGCAAAATTGCAACGATTATTATTAATATTATTATTATGTTATTTTATTTCTTTTATTTAGTATTACATTTTTCTAAATGTACTTTTCTTTAGATTATTCAAGTTAGAATTATTATATCAATTTTGGTTTTGTGTTCTTAATTGTTTTTAACTGAAAATTAATGGATATTAATTTTTTTTCATTTTTATTTTATAGTTACAAAATTTTCATATCAAAACAGGAAAATATAATGTATTACAAAAAAAACGTGAATGATATTAATTTTTTTAATCAAAAGTTTAATTCTTTTTTGTCGAAATTTTATTTTCATACTTATTTATTAGAATTCATTCTAATATATATATGTATATATATTGCCAAAATGTTTACATAAAATTTATTAATTATATTGTGATTTTTTTATATATAATTGCATACCCGTGCATCATATCATATGGGTTTAAAACTAAGTTCTAATATAATAAAAGATGATCTTTCTCTTATTTCATAAATCTTAAGTCTCGCCCATCTCAATACTCAGATTTTGGACTTCCGAAGCCAAAGTGTTAAAACCTTTAAGACTACTTTAATGTTCCTTCAAGAACATTTAAATAAAAATAGAAAAGAAAAGATTCTAATTAAAATTTTTAAGCATGAATATGTTCAGCTTTTAAGTAGTGATATCTGCGGTAAACATTAATAGATGTGTTAAATGCAAATAGTTGACAACCGGAATGTATTCATTCGTAAACGTTGATTTCTGAATCATAGCTATCTTTTTTTTCTGTATTTTGTTCTTCTATTGGTAAAGTTGGAGCTGAGCTGAACTGAGAACTAATTAAGTAATTATACAACTTCAATTCTTTCTCCAACACTCGTCTTATAAATCGGATTAGATTTGAACAAAAAAATTTAGTTGCAAAAGTCTATTTTATCATTTAAAAAATTTTATAAATTATTTTTATATTTTATAATAAAATTTTTATTATTTAAATAATAATAATCTAAACTAAATTCAATTAATTTAAATTATCAAAAATCTGTTTTAATTTGATGCAATTTGAAGAGGATTGATATGATCAAGTCTGCCTCGTAGTTATGAAACTTACCGTCCGTAAGTCACCTTGACATTTTCCATTGGACAAAGAGGCCGTTGGAGTGATTACTTCATAAAATCATTACAAAAGAACTAGAAAAAAAGTGAAATTGAGCAGGTCGGTGTAAAATTAGAAATTCAGGTTCTTCCCATCAAAACCTAGTTTTCACCGTCAAATCACCGTTTTTCCCGGTCAAATATCAAAGAATTACACTCAGAAGCCAACTGACAAGGGCCACTGTCTCCATTCTCAAGAAAAGTGAAAAGAGGGGGAAAAGAAGAAGCCATAAAAACCAGGAGCAATCAAGCAACACCAAGCTATCACCATCAAATTTATTCACCGTTTATTTATTTATTTATTATGAAACCTGCAGGGAGAGCCACTGAGACTCAAAAACTGACGAATCCTTTTTCCTTCAAGCTTTCAACTGTTTCCTTGAGACTCACTTCCAAAGGAGTGAATTCTATACCCAAACTTTTTGCCTTTTCCTTTGACACCTGATATGTTGGCACATAAGGCTTGTCATCTGCACATCTGCCAATATTTTATCAAAAGGACACTGCTTCAGTGTGTGTGTATATATATATATATATTTGCATATATAACGACGAGCATGCAACGATAACCTATAAGATATTTTCTTCATTGGCCGGATTTCATTATTTGAAGTGCTGCAAAAGAGTTCAGAATCAAACACCTAGAGCTATACCGTAAACAACGCAAGTACAACATCTAGTTAGAGAAGCATACGATAGTGGCTGTGATGTGGTATGCTTTAAAATCTAGAAGTCAAAAGCTTACTTTTGCGGAAGTTGGAAAGAAGGATAGAGCTCCATTAATATCTTCACGATTTCTGAGCAATGTGCAACTCTCTCAACTAGACAATATCTTCCACTGGCTGAAGGAATCTCAAATGCCTGGATATGTGCATTTGCAACGTCGTTAACATTAACCCAACCGAAGGTTGCGTTGGGGAATGTGTGTGATCCTGCAGAAAGAACAGAAGATAAGGAATTGGCTGTAAGTGTTGTATACAAACCACAAGGGAATAACTTCCCTCTTCTATTCATGCAGCATTATATCTAAGGTTCCGTTTGGTTTATAATTTTGTTGTTTGCTTTTAGCTATTTGTCTTTTGTTTTCTACTCAATTTTTAGCTTTTGCTTCTCACTTTCTGTTCTTTTTTTTTTTTTTGCAATTTTTTTTTTTAAGTAGCAAATAGCTAAGCATCAAGAAAATGGTGCCTGAATATTTTGAATGCATTGCCCACAATCCAGCGAGAATCTCTAACCATGAACTTCCCTGCCCTCACAATCTCACAAACATGTCAATCTCTTTGCTTAAATCCTACTAAGAATTTTCAGAAAACAAACTAGAAAGAAAAGAAAACCCACACTATCTTTCGACATTCTTCTAAGAAGGCATGCAAGAGTAGTACCAATTATGTCAACAAGCTACAATTATATTAAAGAATTCGAAGTTAACATGGTTATGAAAAAAGTTCCGGGCTGTAAGATCTTCACATTTTTTATTGGGGATATTAAAGTAATACTTATACAAAAGTTTCACGCATTAGGAATTGAATAAAAGGACTTTAAATTAAGTATTTTCCAGAGAAAAAACAAAGCAGATGCTTGATAGAAATCATGATTTATAAATAGCAGTAGCTCTAGCATGTCCTTATACATTTGACTTTTCCTTCAAATCAATGGACATTTACTAGGGAAGACACCAGGAAAGACCATAAAGAGGAAACAACAATACATTGGAAGGTATTATTTATTCCTATAAAGAGACATACGGGGTTACGTGTGTGCGTTTTCAAAAGATCATCAAAGAAGGGTAGAAAATGTTTAGCATCAAATGTGATGCAAACGGCAAGGTTTAAGTTGAGAAGTTAAATAGTAGCCTGGGAAAAAAGTACCTTTAATTAAGCTTAAAACTGCTGCAGCACTTGTATTAAGTGTTGGCTGTAAAAGAGGACCAATCACCATTGCAGGGTTTATGGTAACCATGTCAATGCCTTTCTCTTTTGAAAATTTCCAGGCAGAATCCTCAGCCATGGTTTTTGAGACTACATACCAAAGCTGAATAAAAAAGAGAATATAAACATCCATAAATTAAAAAGATGACATTCAGCATTAATGTCCTCTTATATAAACAGAAAAATCGATTGGGATGTACTAAAATATTAGGTTGTAGCATGAACAAATTGTATGGTGCATAAACATGGAAATTGAATGCAAATTATAGCAGCAACAACTAGCCATTTTATGCAACCATGCAAAATTTGTTTTGAAAAGTGAAATCAATATCATCAACATGATAAAATGGCATCAAACTGATGGTCACAGGATTTGCTGCTAGAATAAGATGAAATCTTAAACTTGGCTAGCAATGATACATTGAAGCAAAGAACCTGAAGAGTAAAGAAATTGTATAAAGAGCCTAAATAAGCATGTGCACGTCCATCATGATGCACGTAGTAATAAAATATGTTCAGAAGAATTCTCGCAACTTGTTATAGCACTCTCTACTGGCAGAATCCTAAAATATGGACCATGGAGATGAACAGATACAACTTCTAACGTAGAAATAGCCTGTTACAAGTCAAAAAGAGTCATAGTTTCCACTCACTATCCGGCCAATCTACAATTAGATGATATACTTGTTACAATTTAGATCCTAATCTCCAGATGTTCTTATCTATTAACCAGTGATGCCAGAACAATAACTCAGAGGAATGGATTGGCAGGCTGGACGAAAATTTATCAGTTAAATTCAATAGGAATTATGGGATTGTCACCCATTCTGCAATTTAATAGAACAAGCATTAACAGGCTAGTTCATCAACTAGCTCACATTCATATTTGATACAAGCTGGACCTATCATCATGCATTCATAAATATCAAGAAAACTAAAGTGAGATTCAGATCTTATTTTGTTTTTTCAGCGACTGAACTACCGATATTTGTAAACCTAACCATAGCAGAATAGTGAACAATTTGCAACTTATATAATTTCATTTAATTGAATCTCCATATACAATCCCCCCCTTTTTTTGTTTATGTTTCCATAATTAATTCAGTATAACAGGTTGATGTTCCATATTAAACACCACGGAACTCAATAAGAGATCCGATCTATAGCACACATGCATGCCGACCTTTAAGTCCTTGCAGTAATCGGGATCAGTAAACCAAGTTTCGTCCACCACAACATCTGGAGTTCGGGGTTTTGCATTGTACGTCACTGCAGCTATAGAAGATGTCAAGACCACTCGTTTGACAGAAGAGGTCTTGGCACATGAGTTCAGAACATTCAGTGTCCCCTTCACGGCAGGATCGAGTAATTCTGCCTGATATGAGAAATGAAAGAGTTAAAAACTTATTAATCAATGAGAGATATAGTAGTTAAAGCCCAACCAAAAAAAATAAAAAAGGTGGGGGGTGCTGGGTAGACTAGTGTTCTCAAAAACAAATGTCTATACTCTTTAAAATATTACAAACTTGAAAGAGGTCACCATACATCACTGACCACCATGGTTCATCTAGTATGAATGTCATAAATCTTATAGCAAATGCTCTTAAATCATTAAAATTATGGGGAATGTTTCACTCCAATGACATATCTACTAGGCAAAGGCTAGATAACTGATTAAGAAACATGTCAGTATACTTCTTTAGTTATAAGTAATGCAAAAGCCAAATTATCCAAATTCTTTCCCGGTCCTTTTGAATATGAAGCACCAACTTAGTTTCTTCTTTTTCACTCAGTATAAATGATTAAGATCCTGACCAGTAATAGAAAAAGACAATTTTGTAATAAATTTAATTGTGAAATGGTCTTCTAGTGAAATTGTTTTGCTACTTAACCTACAAAAACCTCATCAATAATAGAATTTGTGATCAAACTGATAACTTACTATCATCATCAATGCCATGCTAAAGCACTTTAAATGATCCGAAAAGAAACGAAATGAAATGTTCAAAAATAAAGAACCCAACTGCTGGAATGAAGTTCATTACCCAAAAAAGAGTCTCAAGAAAGTAGTTAGAATTAAAAACTGAAGAAACAGTCAGAACTCTTTCGGTTGATAAATCTCTTAGCATTGATCAATTTCGTTTTGTTATCATTTGAATCTATTAAAATTAAAATGTCTATAACAAACAGCTAACCAAATAGATGAATGCATAAAAAATAAATCTATTTTAAGTTTTTTTTTTTCAGTGAAACAATGCTTAACAAAATAGGTTACTTTCACTCTATTGCTACGTTGCTCCAACTCTTCATGTTTCTATAAGTATCTATGTCCAGTATATTTTTGGACATGCGTACGAGGATA
>JBBYHL010000016.1:6273541-6284285 GCA_038381835.1 Adansonia madagascariensis | reverse complement strand
GAGATTTCTGATGAGAACTTGGCATTGATGCGCGAGCGGCTAATGGAGACTGTGGTTTGGCCCTCAGATGATCCAAACACAGAGAAGACTGGCTGAGGGGAGGCAATTCTATCTGATATTTTTTCTTTTTCACCTTCTTTTCTTTCTTCTTTTGTTATTAGCCTTAGGTATCCTTTCTGTGGAATCAACAAGTTAATTTGGTCCCAAATGAATGTTGTATATAAGCAATACCCATCGTTTCAGATGGGTCTAATGGAAGGAGCAGAAGCTGAGATTGCTCAATGTGATTTGAACTTGTGCATTTAACTGTATTTTTTTTCTTGGTACAAAGGCAGCCACTGCTTAAGAATAGAGAAATGAGTTGCAGATGTTGGAATTTGAGATTTAAGTTTTTGGGATAACATTTTTTAAGATGGTTACAAAAAGCACGTGGACTAAACCCAGCTTAATGCATTTAACTAATTTTGGCGAGGTAGCTGCTTGGGGTTTGCCTATTGAGCTGCGAAGTGCTAAAAGTTAGTGTACTTACAATATCTTTTGGCTTAGCAAATGTCTAAGGAGTGAATATAAACCTTGGAAGCGGAGTTGGGATCTAGTCATTGAAGTGTTTACAGGCTTTGGATTTTGGGTGGATTGTCCGACTCTTGGACATTTTTTGTTATTTAATATGAATATGTTGGATGCCATGGCATTTTGGGTGCCTTAAATAACCAAATCACGAAGGTGACACTAATATTATACATTTTTTATAATTAAATTCAATTAAAATATGATTTTAATGCTTGCATAGTGACCCAAGTAGGGCAATCACAAAATCAATACTCAGACCTAGCCCAGATGAAGTAAAAAACCCGATTCTTGAATAAGTTTAGTAAGATATGATATAACTGTTGCATCTCTACAAATAAATGGAGACAGTAAAACTCAATCTGCCGTCATCCACAAAGAAAGCGAAGGAACTGTAAGATCAATTAAAACAAATTATGGTTCACAATTTCAGAAAATAACCTATTTTTCTGTTCTTTGACTTGAGCAAAGTTGAGTAATTTGAAACCCATGAATTGAAAGGGAATAACAAGCAAGTCTAGATGACCTGAATAAAAGCACAAACAGTTTGTATTAAAGTTAGTAGTAGAAGAAAACCAGCTGCTATAATAGACAGGCTGCCCCATGGCGTGTTGAAGTAATCTTGTTTCAAGGTCGCACTCCATTTATGCCACGGAACTCTACAGTATGCATCGAGATCTTCAACCAGATCAGCAAAGTGAAAATTTTTCCTATTGATTCGAACCTCTTGAACAAGGCTCTTGAAAAGAGTCGACACATCTTCACTATCTGTCAAACAATTTTCAATGATTCCATTTTCAATAAGCAGCTCTGCATCCTTGGACGACTTGACTAGGAAACTGATGAGTGTGATATAGTCAGTTATTTAGTTTTCGGAACAGTAATGTTGCTCGAATGCCATGAGATTTCTGAATATTGCTTCTGTTCTATCCATTACAAGTAGCTGTGGAATTTCCAAAATCCCTTTGTGGAATTTTATGTCGAACAAGTTTTTACTTGATCCCAGTTGAAGTTTGACTCCTGCTTGCTGGAGATTCATTGCACTAGGAATCTTGAAGACATTTATTTCAGTTTTGAAAGAAAAAGATGATGGTTGAAGGCAAAATCTTAGCAAGTCCACAGTATGTTCAACTTGAAAGAAATTTTCTTGCAAATGCTCCTGTCTGATATAAGGTTCCCAAGCCCATATCCCGAATTTAAGCATCATGTTTATGAAGGAAAATTTTTTATTGTGATTATTGCAAAACTCGGCTTCAGTAGCTAGATTAAACAAATCTTCAAGAACGAAAAACGGAAGCTGATTCTCGATCATGCACAAATCTAGACTAACATCAAACATCATCCGAGGGCTGCCATTTACATGGTCATTCCAAAATTCACCAAAATTGTACCTAAACAAGAGTTCAACAATGAAGACTGCGTCAAACAAGACCATTTTCACAAAGTCATCACTGCAGAGTTCAGTAGTTTGGGCAAAGCAATCACGCAATTTGGCTTCTCTATCTTTTACAATTTTAACACAATCCTCAACACTTACCTTGGTTCGTAGAAGAAAATCTCTTAGAAACCTTCTTTTATACTGTTCCATTGGTTTCAAAATTTGTTGACCGTGGTGAAGGGGACCGATAGAAATTACTCGAGGCGTATAGGCTTTGTTGTTTAATTCACGTAGTCGCTCAGGAAGTCGGAAGATACAACGTTTCTTGGGTAAAAGAAGTAATGCTTCCAACTCCCCACGCACTGAAGTTGCTAATGCCGCGTATGGGTCTTCCTCCTCCTCTTTCTCCATGTTAAACATGCCAAACGGTATTCGAATGCTTCGATCCATTTGTTCGCCTTTTCTGAGTATTGAATCTGGGATGATCAAATGGATCACTTGGTGATGCTTTTAAGAATTGGAGAGGACAAGGAAAAAAACACTACCGTAACAATAAACCAACAATGGGTTGTTTTAATGGTGAAGCTTTCCTTCATTTCCAAAGTACTTAGTTCCTTGGTTTTCACTACTCATTACATAGTAACCTAATAATTTTGAACATGATACGATTATAAAATAGGAATACGATATTGATATACAAATATGTCAAAACTTATATAACAAAAATTATTAACATATCAAAACTTTTATAAATATATAATATCTCAAATATGATTATAATATATAAGAAAGTATAAGTACGAAATTAATACGCGAATAATCTAATACATTAGTGAGGTATATAAGGTGCATGTGATCATTACTTAAAAGAGATTTTTAATACACTTGAGAGTCCCGTTAAGCGATCCGTATTGACACTTATAAAAGATTATTTAATTATATTTTAATTAATTTTTATATTTAATATATCATTTTACTAAATTAAAAAAAACAATTCATTAATTATGTTTTTCCTTAAATATCATCTAAATAATTATTACGGATCACTTATTAATATTTTCTACACTTCTATATGTCTCAGATTTTTAATTTTATTCAACAAAAGGTACAGAAATCTTTTGAAGAGTTCCCATTTCTATATATATAAAAAAAATAGATACACAACTCTTTCGAGAGTGAATTATTCTTTTTTTACCATTCCTCAAGATAGATGTATTAGTATTTATTTATATTGTTGCACATTTATTGTCGCTATTTATTTATTTTTAAAATAATAAAAATTAATATATTTAGTAATATGTTAATGTTCTAATATAACATGGACTAGAGTAGTGTTCTTAATTTCAAACATTAATGTGCTTTTGTAAGAATATCTGAATGCTAATGTGTCTTAATTGACATAGATGGTTACAAAGAATTAACTATTGGCCGGCTGGTTGGTGTATCTCTTCGCTCCTCGTTCTTCACAATCGCAACCAAAGCCCCTAACTATTTCATGGATTTTTTTTTAATTTAAATATCACACCTTATTTAACTTGTTTATGAATTAGGTTATCTTTGTTGGTCCGATTCAAAGTACATTTTAGAGATGTTTTATTTTCCTTTGTTCTTATGTTCAAACTTTGATTTGGTATCAATTTATTAAAAAAAATTATTTTTATTTAATTTAAAATATATTAAAACATTAAAATAAAAATATTTAATAATAATTTTATTTTTGATATTAGTTTAAATAGTATCAAATTTATCAATACTTTATAAATATCAAATTTAGTCCAATCTATAAACACTTCTATTTATGCTTGAGTGATCGTGTTTCGATGTTTTCTTTAGGTTACCATAGCAGTATCAAAAATATACAAGAATTAAAATCTTTAACTATGATTTCAAGATAAATTAAAATAAGTTTTGGTGTGTATATATATACTAAAATTTTAGAAGATCTTGGAAGAGGAGAATGCTGGCTTACATTAGCAAATTCTCTCGGCTCACGTTAACAGGTCTAACGTGAGTCTTGAGAATCCAACTTTCTCACTCATTTTCATCTGATTTTTGCTCAAATCTCCATCAAATCTTGCTAAATCTGTAGGAATGTTCTTCAATTTCCAGTTAATAAGTTGCTTTATTGATCGGAAGCCAAGTTCCATCATCGAGTCACTCGTGGTGGATATGAATCTAATCAGGATCTCCGGGTCACGAGCTCCAATGGTGGCCAAGTCTATGCTGGATTCTCCAGCCTTAATAACATTTGATGCATGTTTTAATGAAGCTTTTCTCCTTCTGAACTTCTGGAGAAGCAACAATGGCTATTGTGATAAGGAAAAGGTGCATGAGGAAGCAGAGAGACAACAGGTAAGTCGGGTACAATAGAATCGAATAGCATTGAAAACGCTAAAACTGCAGACTGGGGCAATCTGAGCTAGTCCTTGCATTTTTTCGTCCATGTAGAAGTATTGGTAAGTGTGGCGAAACCTTCTCAAGAAGCCACTAAAAATTTAAACAACATTAAATGTAACATTTTGCTCAAACTTGGCCATTAAAAATTTGGAAAACTTTCAGTCGAAGCCATCACCTAAGCCTAAACTTATGATCATCAAGCTTTAAGTTACAATTTAAAGTAAAAGCAATGACAAATTACGTAAATAAGCAAAGACATTAAGAGAACAATTTTGCTCACACTTGGCCACCAAAAAGGCTTGGAAGCCTTTAACTTAAGCAATCACCTAAACAAAAAATTAGATTCATCAAGTTTTTAATTACAATATAAATTAAATAGAACAATAAATTACATAAATTAGCGAGAACATTAAAAAGAGAAAGTTTGCTCGAAGTTTAGCCTTGCAAAAATGGTCATTACAACCTAGTCTTAAACATCCATAAGTTTAAGCTTAGGATAATCAAGCTTAAAATTGTAACATAATAAGAAAACTAAAGAGAGGAATTTTGATCATGCAAGGCCACCAAATAAATCACCTAAGTAAATGAGTTAGGATCATCAAGCTTTTGAATGTAAAAAGGCAAATACGAATAAAGTGCTTGGAAAGTAAATAAATAACAAGAACATAAAGAAAATAAATTAGAAAAGAGATGAAGAAGATGAATATGAAGAAAAGAAGGAGAAAATCGGCTAAAGGCCAGAAACAACACTTCGCTAAACCTGTTGTAGCTTTTTTTTTCTTTTTTAATCCCTAATTAGTTGATATCCCATGCCTTCATGTCAACTATGTTTATTTATTGACTAATTATCTGTTTATTTTAATTTTGAATAGGATAATATTACACACATTGAAAAGTCGAAATTTTGATCTAAAGGTTGCCAACATGTTGGAAAAGTCACAAACTAATTCAGTGGTTGGCAACATGATTGAAAATTCAATTCCTAATCGGTTGGAAATATGGTTGAAATGTCAATTTTGATTTTATTTGGTTAAAAAAATCCACTTGTAAATCCTACATGCAAGATCCTTGTTGGAAATTCTACAGATGATGTTACAATGTTAAAAATTCTATGTTCACATTTAAAGGTTTAATTTGAAATTCATATGTGAAAGATTTAATTGAAAATTTCATAAACGAGATTTTAATTAAGATTTTCATAGGTAGGAAGCTTAATAAAAAATTTCAAAGGTATAAGAGTTTAATTTATTTTTAATATTCTTAATATATTATTACCATAACCTCTATTTAATTAACTCATCTGAAAAGGACATTACACCCTTTAGTCCTCTCAAACCCACATCATTGTAACAGAGCTAATTCTCAGCAGGCCATTTAATAAAAATTTTATATTCAAAAGTTTAATCAAAAGGTTTAAACTAATTCTATATACAAAAGTGTAGTTGAAAATTCTGTTTGTAAGAAGCTTGATTAAAATCCCTTGTACAATTATTTAATAAAATAATAAAACAATAAAATCCTATATGTAAAAATTTTTAATTGAAAATTATATACATAAAATTTTAATTGAAAATTCTGATTAAGGACTTGATCAAAAATTAAAAGTAAACTTTTCTCCAATCTTTTACTTTTCCAACCGGATTTGTTTTGTAAAGTTTGGCATTCATCTCATGCCCTAGCGATAGTGTAGGACCACTTGGGATGATCCGAGACGTGAAAGGTCGTCAAAATATTGCGAGTTGAGGCCCAAAATACGCAGCTCTTATTGGGGGATCGATCCTTTCACAGTTGTTCAATTTTTAAGGCCTAGGGATTAATCCTCATAGAATAGATCGAACGCTTATGAAGAAAAGGATCGATCCTTTGGGTTGAAAGATCGATCCTCTCATGCCCAAGAACTTTGGCTAGCTACTCCCTAGGTGGGGATTAATCTTGGGATCGATCCCTTGCCATTTCTTTTAAGGGATCAATCCCTTAGGTTTGACTTATACCAATTCAAAATATTTTGACTTTTTGATCATTGGAGGGCAAAAAATTGATCCTCCTATGGGAGGGGATCGATCCCTCCTGGGTAAATTGCTTAATTTTGGTCTCAGGCACTTTCAGATCATCGAATAAGGTTTCCCAGCCACTGGGACTTGACCGGGGAAAAAGGGGAACGGTATCTCTACCCTACGTTAAAGATCGAAAACAATTTGTTACAGATTATCAAGTCTCAAGGATATTGTGAAAGATCAAGCTGACAAACAGTTGTGTGAAGCTTGGGGACTTCTGTTGCTTTTTCAAACTGTGCATTGTATCTATTGCCATTAGATGCTATGAATTGTAACAAAAATTTGCTTACTGGATATATCATATATTGTTTTCAACTTGAAAGTTGGATATTAGTAAAGCCTATGATAAAATTGAATAAAGTGATCTTGAGCATGTCTTAATCAAAATAGGGTTAACTCAATGTAATCGCCATTGGATCAGGCAATATTTTACCGGTTCTATGTCCATCTTATTAATGGTGATTTCTCCATCAAGAGGTCTTTCGTTAAGCTGATCCACTTTCACCCTATCCCTTCATTATTTGTACACTTTGCCTTATCTGAAGCTCAGCTCAATAGTAGATTGGCAGGAATTAAATTTGGGCGAGCCATGCATTCAACATCTCATATTTTTCTGGCAGACCATAGTTTTATTTCTTTTATCTGCTATTTTACAATAGCCCTTTAAGAAAAAGTCAGATGAGCGCATTCAGCGTATTACGATAATGATCAAATAGTGAATCTCAAGTATGTAGTTGAGGGGAAGATATATATGGTTTTATAGTAGTTCAATTTCCATTTTCTCAATTTTTCGTTTCCATGGGCATTGAAATTAAGTAGAAAAATGGATTTCATGCCCATGAAATTGCAGAAGCACTTTACCCTTCTACATACTTGAGAAGAATGGATTTCACGGACAACATCATGCCCTTCGATTATTACTATACTTATATGGTAAAACCTTAGATTTACTTATGTAGTAAAACCTTGGATTTAGTTGGGGAATTGACACTGATCCTAGATTATTAGTTTCAGAGTCTCAATTCTTCCCTGTTATCACACAGTGCCAAAATTTTCTCGCCCAAAGCCTCGTCTGATTCGATTTTGCAAATTGTTTCCGATTCCACCTGCTCAACCCAAAACAGAAATTCAGATATGGCAATTCTTGTATGTATGTTGTGTCTTGTCTATTTTTGTGTCTCATGTTTTTTGTAGTGCCAGTTTTGTAAATATAAAAACAGCATAAATTTTTAAATGTATCAAAATTCAAAACGAAAATACAATATGTGTATTAAATTTATTGCGTTGATCATGTTTAAATATGTTATATTTATTATTCCTTTCTTTATGTTTATCAAACATTTTGTCTTCGTGTAATATTTTCGTATCATATTCAAAATTATTAGATTTATATAAAATTATTTAAATGCAGATATGTTTATATAGAAATAAAAATAAAAATAGAAATAGACAACTAGAAGTGTTCATAAGCCAACCCAAATCATAGTTTGAAAATATTTTTATTTCCTTGCCCTAAAGTTTATTTCTCTATTTAAAATAATATTAAAAATTTTTTAAAAATTATTTTATATTAATATTTATAGTTAAATTTAAATAAAAATTATTTTTATTACATAAATAGTAATTTGGATTATGGAATCACCAAAGTAAAATTAACCAAAGCATAAACACTGAAGTTATAGATATTGGTACCTGAAGGTGAATATTGTAGAAAACCATTCCTCCAAATGACTCAAAAGAAGAAGCATTTAGTAGGTGGAATCCTTGTTGCTCTAAGTAATTCAACATCTCAGATAATGGAGTCTTCTCAACATCACGGATTGACACTAGAATAGCAACTTCACTATCACTGACCCTATTTATGGAAACAGCAACACCAGTACTTAATCTTCCATTTCTGCTTTTCTTTTGCTGTTCTTCTTTACCACGTTTAACACCACCTTTCTCACAAATCCTTGACAAAAGCTCTTCTTTTTTCTGAACCAATCTCTCCACTTGTTCTTGCAATTCTGGTATGTATTTCAGCGCGAGTGAAACTGTGGCAGGAAAGCTTAACTTCTTCTGCAGCAACAAATTTAATTCAACATATGATGCCATATCAGTTGCATGCTGATATCATGAATGACGAAACAAAATAATTAATTCATAGCATGTTGATGAAAATATGATTTGATTTGTACCGTTTGATCTGCTGCTGGAAGCAATGAACGGAGGGATGAATACATGGTGTTAGCCTTCTTCCGCCGATCGCGTTCGCTAGCGTTGTGGTTAAGCTTCTTAACCATGCAGGGGTCAAAATTACTGGTTTGAGTGAAAGATGCAGGAGATTGAGAATCAAGTAGAATTTCTTCTTGTGGTGGAGGAAATCGAAGGAATGGCTCTAAAATTTCACTGCCTCCATAGATATAGTTCTGTTCATAGTCAATGGAATTGACTAGGGGCCAATTTGGGGTCGGAAAAGGAGCTAACGCACACATAGTGGATTGGTGCAATTTCTTGAAACTTTCTTAAGAAAGTGAAATGACCATGACATATGTATATATACAAACTACCCCAAGACTTAATATTTGTTTAATACATGGGGCATTTTAAAAAATTGATCAAACTTTAAAGAGTATTTATTAATGTAAACATTATAATAATTAGAAAATGAAGACATAATAGATTCATGTCGATTTATGTTTGCATTACACGAGTTTGCACGTGTTTTGAGGACATTTATATTCGTTTTTATTAATTCAGTACTTAATAAATCAGCCTTTAATTTAGAACAAAAGATCTAACTTAAATATTGTTTTAAAAGACAAATTGGGAATAATTAAAATGGTGGAGCAAAGGAATGACATTCATAAGACCCCTAGTTCAATACCTATCAATTATTATTGTTATTATTTTCACTTAGAATATTGAAAAGATTCACTTGCTTGAGTTCAAGTTCTGACTTTTTTATGGGAGGGAAATTGCAAGACTTATCCAGTATAGAAACTGATGACATGCTTTTCCTTCTTTTTTTTTTTTTTTTTTCTCTATATTTGTTTCAACTTGTTCTTAAATTATTGAAAATGGCGAAAGAGAATGAGCCAAGAAAGATTAGAAAATTTGAGAAAGGGAAAGAGCTTGGTCCATGCATGGATTACACGAGCCAAGAGAAGGTTGGCCACTGAAATACATGCGCAAGATGGGCCATGTCACGTGGAGAACGTGTTCCCTACTTGAGGCTCCCCAAGTGTTGTGACAAAATCCTTTCTTAAATTGGGAGATGACTTCATTGATAATTGGAGTCAATCACTTGAAAATGAAATGCAAGAAATTGATCTCCACATTCTCCACCCCAATGTAATAATTTGCTTAAATATACATGCATTATAAGTAACCAATTCATATCAAAATAAGTAGAAAATATCGGAGTGAGCAAACGTAATCTTGATTTGTTTAAAACAATGATCAAAACCTGGGGCTCAGTTGATGTTTATAGAAGAAATTAAGAAAAGGGTAGAAATATTTTTTTAAAAAATAAAAAAAAAATACATTTTGTATATAAAAGAAGAGGTTCAATGGAGGTAGTTGACAGTTTTGGGAGTTGTTAGGACTTCTATATGTATTAATATTTACGTTTTAGCTGTCGGCTTAAGCTTGCTCAAATATTTTCCTTAACTAGCATGTATAATATTTTGCTTAACTTTGAAATTTACTTTTATTTTTAAAAAAAATCCTTTTTTCCCGTTGTAAAACAAACCTTTACAATCAATCAAAACCAATGTTATATTTATTTAACCTTTAAAAAGGGCCATGTGGCAGCTATTTGTGAGCCAATGGCAAGCAAAGCCGAGATATCTCCACCGTAAATAAATAACAAAAAGTGTAATTTACTTTTAAATATGAAACGAACCAGACCTGACGGGACGACTCTTGATATGAAAACTAAAGATTCACCCGTTTCTTAAATGGGTATAACTATATTTAGGCCAAAATTCATCATTTAACAGACTCAATACTCTTGTACAAGTCTTGGATTTCGAAGTTCAGTTTGGATTTAATAATTTTTATTTTAGTGTTATATTTATATATTTTATAATATTTTAATTAAATTTAAAATATTTTATATTTATGTAAATTTTAATATATTAATAATTTATATTATATAAATTTAAAATATTCATATATGTATATCGTATTTTATTACGTACTCACATCTACTACAACCAAATCTTTAGTTTAACAGTACAATCTAACTTTTACACAAATCTATTTATCTCTTTTTCATAAATGTTGAAACCAAATCAATATCCATTTTTTAATAATTTTTCTATTGATAAATATAAAGAGATATATATATATATATATATAT
>JBBYHL010000016.1:6194926-6206842 GCA_038381835.1 Adansonia madagascariensis | reverse complement strand
GAACACATATTTATAATGCAACATAGTCAACAAAATTTTTTTCCCATTCAAAATGTCTGAATTTGTCCCATTCATTATTCTAATCTTTGCAGTTTGACATTTACAATCTATGCATTAGTCTCATCAACTAAAGATGATATCAGAAGGAATCTGATTCCCATGCATTAGTCTCATCAACTTTTTTTATATCAGAAGGAATTTGATTCTCATGCATTAGTCTCATCAACTTATTTCATATCAGAGAGAATCTGATTATCATGCATTAGTCTTATCAATTTATTTCATATCAGAAGAAATCTGATTGCATGCATAAGTCTCATCAATCTATTTCAAATCAGAAGAAATCTGATTCCCATACAGTAGTCTGATCAATTTATTTTATATCAGAAAAAATCTGATCATTTTGCATATTAGTCTTATCAACTTATTTTATTTCAAAAAAAATTAATTTTCATAAATTAGTCACGTACTTTCGAATATAAATAAAACCTAAAAATTAGTCACGTACTTTCAAATATAAATAAAACCTAAAACTTATAAACTGTGAGACGAAATACGAAATCGTCATATAAATTAACGATTTCTCAAAACAAAAAAAAAAAGACAAAAAAAACCAAAAAATAAAAAAAAAATTCCCATGCTTTCCCAGCATAGGTGAAAAATCGCCATATGATATGACGATTTCTCATTTAATTTTTTAATATTCGATCTCCGATCACTGGATTTTGCAATTATTTTCGTAATTGTTGAGAAATCGCCATCTCATTTGATGATTTCTTAGAATAAATTAAAAAATCGTCATCTGATTTGACAATTTCTCAATTAAAATTTACAAATTAAGAAATCATCATTTCAAATGATGATTTCTCAATTAATTTAAAATTTTAACTTATTTCGATAAATAATCTTACAATGATCTATTTTTATAAATAAAAAAAATTTACATTATTAACATAAAAAAATCTCCTTTAAAACTCTACTTCGGCTCCTTTTTATAGATTGACATGGAACATCATCTACGATGATTGCTAGGATCCGAGCTCTGGTTGATACCAATTAATTTCTCCATATAAAAATGAGAGAGAGAGAGACAGAGACAGAGACAGAGAGGACGATATGACAGACTGAAAAGCAATGATGGAAATGTGCAGCAATCGAAACAGAAGAAAGTGACAGAGAAAGTTGCTCAATTTCATGATACAAACAAGACGGAATGAATGCCCACTTTAGCGGTTAGCACTTAGCATTTGTAGCTAACTAGCTACTCCCATTAATCACATTTATTTAGATGAGCTGAGATACATAACTTAAACTAACCCACATACAAAGCACATGATTCTAAACCGGCTCAGCAAATTAACTGGCCCTAATAAAATTTTAAAATATAACAGAAATTTAAAACTTGCTTAATGTTGCAATTTTAAACATGACATGATTAAACATAATTAAAAAATACAACATAAGAGAAAAAAAAATAACAAACGACACATACATGAAAAAATTTAATATATATATATCATCTTAAACACAGTAATAACACTAGAAAATAGCACAAATTGCCAAAGCTAGTTAATGCTATGTAACTGTACTATGATGAAATTGAAATAGAGATGTCAAGTTGAGCCGTTGTACTCTCCCTTTTACCCATATATCCCAAAGAAAAGAAAAAAGAAAAAAAGAATAATAGGGGAGGCTGCTGGCTTCCAAATCCAAAGCCTTTGCAGATATAATGATTATATGAAAATATTTATCTAACCAAAGACTAAGATCAGTCATTCAGCATAATTCCTTCTCCTAAAACTACTTCGCCTTTGCGATTAACCACCATCTCAAAAGTGTATGTTAAAAGATGAAAATGCACAAGAAATGAGCAATAATTGAAATATGACAAAACATCATCGAAAACTTTATACAATCTCTAGCTTTCCTAATTAACACATCCATCGTCTACCATCTTCACACCACCTTTCATTTATTCGAAACCTAATCAGCTCTTCTTCTGTTACAGAAAGTAGAAGATTGAAATAAAACATCTTCATGTTTGGGGAAATACCCATATCCAAGCAAAAAACAAAAAAAAAAATGATAAAAAGCATATGAATATTTTCTTTATGTTCATTGTGATTATTCCTTAACGTTTTGATGCATCGCCAAACACCTCCGTATAACATATAGGGCAAGCCTGAAGAAATGAAACTTCGGTTAGCCACTTCTGGGGCAGCATTATGCGTTATAAATTCAATCATGAACAAGGTAAAGACAAAAGGGTATATATATATATATATATATATATATATATATATGTATATGTATATATAAGTGGGTTACCTTATTGATGCTAAGCCATCTGGTGCCACAGCCAGCATGGTAGATATGTTTGCAAGGCAGGGTAATCCGTCTCTCACCTCTTTTATATTCCATCTGGCAAATTACACATCTAGTCCAAAAAATAATAATGATTAGATTCACCAGCACAATGTCTTGGCCGAGAGAGAAAGACAGCCAAGGCACGAGGGGGGGGATCCACAATAAAACAAGCTGCAAATCTCGGGTACATAATCTCAGGTATATGGAGAATGTGCAGGCATGCATATTATTCAAACAACTAATTAAACCATGGCATTATAACAAATCCTGGCCTTTATTTTGAAAATTTAAAATGAATTATATGCACATGGTTGATTTTCCCATCGATATAAGTGATCTGTTGCTCAGCCAAGAGGCAAATGACAATTGTTGCTAGGTGTACCACAGCCCATAAGAACAGACCTTTAGAATCATTCTGAAAAAGACCATGCAAACATGTTCACGTTGGAAGAACATAAACAAAGTAACTGTAACAGTCATGTATCCCAGATTATTATCTTTCCTTTGAACCGACTCACTAGAAACTTTTAGGAGGTTATCCTTAGAGGGTTTCAATAAAATATTATTATTGCATAGAGATGGCCACTGGCATATATATATATACACACACAAACACACACGCATACATCTATGTGCCCACTAGAATTTCAATATATCAACAGATTCAGTTTATTACAATCCCATTAAACAAATGGACTTTTCCATTAAGAAGACAAAAGCGGAAAGATTTTACTCAAGAACTAAAATACCAACGGCCAGTAGACTATGAGTAGACTAGGCAATATTAGACCCAATTACAAGAATATGACAAGAAAAAAATTATTACAATAC
Organism: Adansonia madagascariensis; assembly: GCA_038381835.1. Lineage (NCBI taxonomy): Eukaryota > Viridiplantae > Streptophyta > Magnoliopsida > Malvales > Malvaceae > Adansonia > Adansonia madagascariensis. The sequence continues at coordinate 6,203,644 of JBBYHL010000016.1, read as the reverse complement.
AACACAATATGAATAAATGTATGTCTCAAAATCTATATGATACAAATTAGTAACGTTTCAAAATTTATATAAATACAAAATACCTTAAACATGATTATGCCACGGCAAAATACACAAACATAACACGGATACACGAATTGCTAGGTCTAATTACAAGTTATGTCGTTAACCTGCCTAGACATCCTTATATTACCAGGTTTCTATACAATGACATCACAAGTTGCCGACAAAAAATGTGACTCAAAAATCCAATCCCCCAACTTAAGTCAGCTTATCAAGTTGGTCTTATGTTATTAGAACAAATAATCCAAATGGTGTCCAATTTTTTATCTCTTTCAACTTGAAAGTTTAGATTGATTTTAATTTTAGCCTTGAAAGCAAATAAGCTCACAGATACTCTCGAAGCATTATCTCAAGTAAAAAAAAAACATCATTTATTGTAATCCAAACACTGTCAAGCTTCACTATGCTCCATTTAAAATAACTGCTAATACATCAACAGGTTCGATTTGAGCCTTTTACAAAAACTAACAACAATTAAAGGACCAAAAATAGGCAGAGTGAGTTGGGCATGGAAAGTTGAAACTAAACACAGATCTAAATCTGGATATATTTATAATAAATATAGAAAAAGACCTTGCAAACCAGTAAAATTATGCATCAAGAACACCCAAAGATGAACTAGGCTGTGTGTTTCAATTTAAAATCTGTAGAAGAACATAACCAGCAGTTGATAAAAGCAAATCAAATTTTAACAATGCGAAGGAGCATGTGCATTACCTCTCATTCCTTGATTTCTTCCTTGAGAACAAGCTGCGCTTGTATTTTGAAACTGGTAGCAAAGAAATAAGTTCTTGAGAGAGACCCCGACTTTGAGTTCCAACACTCTCTCCTAATTCAAGTAATTCCTAAATTGATAAATGTAAACACGAATGATTAATCAAAAACTAAAGAAAAGGAAAAACAAAAAAGAATTCACAAATACAAAACCCATGTTTTCTAGAAATGTAAGAATATGACCGAATAAGTTTATTCAATATTAATTTGTGCTCATCAACCCAATGGAATCTCCTTGCAAAGGATATTTTGCAGCTGCATTACGGTAAAAGAGAAAAGGGCTCAATTGTTGTGTTTTAACCCATTAAAATTAAGCAACAATTTCAGCTTAAACTAGGGATGAGTGTGGACAAGCGTGAATTGGTTTTAAGGAATAATCACACCAAACCAAAATATTTGGGGTTTTTAAATTTTTTGAATCCAAACCAATCTAAAGTATAATAGAAGTCAAACCAAACCAAAATAATTAGGTTTAGTTTGGCCTTTTAAAAATGTAAATTAAAACATGAAAAAAAAAACATTCCCAAAACTTTAATTAAAGAATGTATTGTAGAATCTCATCCATTTTACTAGATCTTGCTCATGGGTTGAGACTGCAAAGAACCTGTTATGAATAAAGAAAATGAATATGGAAGTGCACCACTATATAAAGTAAGGCGTAAAAGAAGAAAAAAAAAAAGTACATATACAACGAAAACTAAACTAAACCAAGAAGTTATAAACTAAAGAAAGTAGATATACTCAACTACTCACAAAAAGAATGAACCAGTAATGAAGCTCGAACAGGACTGGTTTCAAAATGAATATCCGTTATATGTAGGGATGTTGATTTTTGACAAAAAAAAATATTAAGAGTTAGAGCGTCAGCATATGATTAACCTTTCAAAGGAAACCTTAAATTAAAGAGAACTTATATATTCTTTTAGATAAAAATATTAATATATAAAATAATATACATAAAAAAAATATTTATATAAATATAAATATCATTATATTAATCATTTTTAATAGAGTTTTTGGTTTGGATTAGTTTCAAATAGTAGGAAACCAAACAGAAACCAAAATTGTACTTTGGTTAGCTTTTGAAACCAAACAAAATTCTTTTAGCTTTCAAAACAAACCAATCCAAACCAAATGAGATGGTTTTGGTTTTTGGTTTGACCAAATAATGCTAAGCCCTAGCTAGACCACCAGGTCATAAGCTAGTTCTATCATCCTGACAGCTTCCTTAGTTGTCTCTAAGTGAGCACAACCAGTAGGGCCTATAAACAGCAACATGAAACTCACATGATAACTACTGGATGAATTCTAGCTGCACTCAGAAATAATGCCAGAAATTTTGAATTCTAAGAATCACAATTATGCCCTTTGGAGAGAAGAAAACTATTTACTCAGAAGCACAGTGGGATAACTAGGGAAAAAATTGTATAGTAAAAATGAATGAGCAGAAGTATTCCCACTTTCTACAGAATTTATTTAACTTAAAGTATGTCAAGTGATTCCAGTACTTTTTACCTAGTTAATTTTCTAACAATAACCCTACACTGGTTAAGTTTGTTTTTCCTTTTCTAATGTAGGTTACCAGTACTTTTCTGGGAGCAGGGTATGAACTCTTTTTCCTCTAATATCTAAAGAATTCATCTATGAAAAAGATTCATTTACTATGTAACAAGTTCTGCAGTTGAGTCCACTTCAAATAAATATGTTGGTCGATCTTTCTTTATTATTAATTGAAATGTTGCAATAGACAATAAATTTTTTTCTCAAAGCTAAATTAGAAGAGGTTCGTTGTATCTTTTTCATAAATAAGGCATATCCGATTAGAAGACACTGCATCTGTCAGACTTTAGAAGTATTCTGAAGGAAATAGTCATCATTTATTGCACCACCAAAAGCAAGTCTCTCAATCTTGCTTGATTTGTCTGCTTTTAACATGTTTATAAAGCCTCTAATTGAAACTCATAGCTAAGCAATGTTATAGCCTTATTATGCTGCATATTTTGATAACCTATCAGGGTTGCCCCTTGAGAGCTCATTCTATTTCTCACCCCGATGCTGACCATAAATCCTACCCCCATGTTTATCAAGAATTTTGGAAAGATTCATATCATTACTTATTCACTTAAAGAATGATAACATAAGTGCTTCCTCTAAGACCTTGATGTAGCCATTGGAAAACATTTTGTTGCTATCAATTGCTTAACTTTAGCTTTAGGAAATTAGTATTTATGCTTCTTCAAAGTGGAAGTGATTTTTAATATTGAGGAGATGAAGAGTATTTCTTTAATTCCAACTCTCCGTGCACCTTTTGTTAGGTTTATGTACCCAAGGAGTTGAAGCTTTTATGAATTTAGGTCTAGTTTCTTCATGCCCAAGTTATTTGTTAGGTAGTTTTCACCTTACTAGTCAAAGATGGTACAAGCCAAATGAATGTATGTTAGTGGTTGAGGGATGAGTACATAACGCTCCATCTCTCCATCACCCTCTCTCAAATTTTCTGCACCCTGCTTATTCATTTTCGGCAGGGTAGAGCAGATAACAGCCCCCCTGTTTTCTCTTCCTTTTTTTTTTCTTTTATGTGGAGTTGGTAGCATCCGCCCACAAACTTCATGTCATAATTCTATTTTCTCTTCTAGGAAAATTTTTGAAAATATGTTAGCACTTGCACTGTCCCCCCCCCCCTGAAAACTCAATGTATGTTCTGAACCCCAAAATTACTGCCTTGTACTATTAACAATAGTTAATTTAACATTTACGGGAAATCCATCTCATCTTATAAGTTAAGTTATCCATAGCCTGGCTTAATGACAAAATATTTTACAAAAAAATATATATAAAAAAAAGGAATAGAAAGATAAAATAAAACAGCATCATTAACAGACAACTTCTACATAGGGCTTGAACACAAGGTTTTAATCTTCAAATGCATCTTAAGTTCTCAACAAACATTGATCAAGTTACATCATTACATTTTTCTCTTTCCTAAAACTCAGAATTGCACCAAATTAAGAGTTAATGAAAGGCTACCGAGTAAAGAAATAATGCAACTATTAAACAAAAAAAAAAAGAATTAGAAAATTTTTGCTCTAACCTCGTATGTCATGTTGTCAGGATCAACACCATCTTGCCAAATGGCCTGCATATTTTAACAAAGTTTTGCAACATTTAATTTTGTGAACCATGAAACTGAAAAACACTGGGATTTAAGCCTCTATAACTTTATAAATATTTATTCCTGGAAAAGCATAGACACATTTTGACAAGTATACAGCATAAAAAACAAGAAGATTGAAATCATTAATATCTGATGCTGATGCAGATGCAGATAGTCTACTAACATACATAGGGATGAAATTCCATAGAGTGTGTGTTAGAAGCACACATATATTCAACAAAGAAACGAACAGAGAGAGGAAGAGACCTGGTAATCCTGAGCATTATGTTGTCTCCGTGGACCTATAAAATGAATGAAAGCATTGGAATTAGGAAATTTTTTCAAAATCCTAGATAATTATTGTTATAAGAGTAAGGTGCCACCAACAAAATGACAGTGACAATTTGTGATTGATTTACATAATTAGAGAAAGTTCATCTGAATAAACCCCGAAACACCAATTAATTCAGGTAAGCCACATAACTTTATACTCATCAATCAAGTTTTTAGACAACTCTGGACCTTATCCTAAAAACATCATGGAAAGCATACTCATAAGTAGCTGCTGTTTCTATAGATGTAACAACTAAGTTAGCTAGGCTGGCATAAAAGCCAAGCCACCAAGCCATTCCAAACTTGGTATTTGAACTCAGTTTGCAACAAAAACTCAAAATTCAAAATTCAACATTTAGTGAACATGCTAAAATTCAAAATGAATGAACGGCTAGGCCTAATTCTTGGTAATTTTCTCGGAGTAAAGGACTTGATTGTTAGAAAACACAACAACCAATCATAAAATCTAGAGAAAGCATAAAGCTGCAAACAATTTGACAATTCATTGATGACGAATTCACCATAGAAAATCTAAGTCCTGGGGAAAAATTTTATTCATCACATTATGCAATGCTGATTCGAAAAGCAATCTTAAGATGGAAAGAGCTAGGTATAATGGGTGTATTACGGGTATTTTGACAGTTAAACCATGTTGAAACATGCCATTGACATGATGCTAGGCCTAATTCTAAAAAACGATGTAATGATATAAAGTTATAAACATAATTATAAACCTTTTTAGCATTACATTACATACCTTCAAACACGGAATTGAAACTAAACACCAAAGCAGATTGAGAAACTTACAATCTACTGGGTTTTCATGGGAGGTTGTATTTGCATTTCCCTCCAACTCCATATTCATTGCTGCGGTCTCTTCATTACTCATTGACAAGGAATTCTCAGATGCCCTTCTATATTGATCAACGCATAGTTCATGGTTATTCACCTCGTAACTATGACCATGATCATAATATGAAATATTGCCAGAATCAGATAATCCAAACTTGTAAAAGCTTGTAGTCATCAATGGGTACACACTCTCCTGCAGCCAGAAATTCAATTTTTGGCTGTGAGTCTGTGACCAATAGCAACAATTTATTTACAATAATCTAATATACATACAAAGGATATGATATATTATACATCCAAATCCATCGAACACAACCAAGGACACAAATTCTTGCGAGCTAAGAAGCAGATACCTCTATCAACTAATGGATAAATTACAATCAACACAACCATAAAAATGGAAAATTTTTCATCTGATTATTCTTGAACACAAAAAGACATTAAAGGATTCAATTCAGTACATTCAAAAACAAAAATTTGATAATAAACGGACCTGGACATGGGTAGCACCGTCGAAAATGAAATTGACATGTTGATAAGTAAGACCTTCAAAATATTCCACAAAGCTGCCAGCACTATTGTAAGGGTAGTTGCTGTTTACGTATTGAACTTCCATGTGTGGATTCCAACTCATTTCCAAAAATCCAACAAATCTACGAACATTAAGAAAAAAAAAACATAAAAATTGTACATTTCAAAATTGAAAAGAGTAGTAAAAACAGACCATGAAAATAAAATAAAATAAAATAATCCAAATAAAAACCTGATCTCCTCAAATTTTTACAAACTGATAGTTAATTTTAGTATTCTAGCATTCAAGGAAGAATCCTACAAAAATAAAAAAAATAAAGATTAAAAACTATAAATTAAACTATAAATTTAAGAATCTCAAAAAGAAATTCTCAAGAAAATAAATAAATAAATAAATAATCTCTAGAACAAGAAGTTAATTGAAACAATGAGATTCAGCTACTGCAACAAAACTTGTGACGTATTAGCAAATTTTCATGCAAATGACAATGTGTAAAACAAAATTGTCGACTTTCCGTTTGGTTACCGAGAAAATGCAGGAAAACGAGGAATGAAAGAGAAGAAAATTATTGTTAAGCTTAGTCAGAGCTGATGAATAAGTAATATTCAACTAATAAGCTTACTTGTCCAGTTTGCTTTTATCCAGAAGATTCTGAGCAACCAAACAGAAAAAATGATAGAGAAAACTTAAAACTACCTACTGCCTCATTCTATGATTATCGGATTCGGATCTCCAGCTGAGAAAATGCGAGAGAGTGAGAAATGGATTGAAGGGATCAAAAGAGAGATAGATTAGACTGAAATATATATATATGTATATAATGAGAGAAAAATGAAAGTAGAGAAGAGATTCTTTAAGAAATAAAGAGGACATTAAAGCTCCAGCCAGCCGACAACATTCATCGCTTTTATTTAAGCTCAGCAAGCAACTCTGTTTTTTCTTTTCTTTCTTTTTTATTTGTAATTATTAATAGCAGTGGTAAGTAAGTAATGTTGTTTTATTATGTGGCGCCTTTATGCAGTATTAGCTTCAGCACCACGCAAACTCCGTTAGATGGGAAATCATAGCATTTCTCGCGGTAAGCTAATTTAATCTTCATGCCATTAGTTGATTTTCGACAATTACGTATTTATATTCTTATCTACATAATTTATTTTATTATAATTACATTTAAAATATTTTATATCTATATAAATAATAATATATTAATATTTTATATTTTATAAATTTTAAAATATTTATATTTTTATATTATTTTTATATTATGTGTTTATTTTTCCGTACAAAACATATCCCGTCTCACAATGCCACCCCTCCGCTCATTTTCTTTATTGTACTGTACAACCCAGTAACTAATTTATTATTTGTACTACTTGAATAATGTTTGATTGAATTTAAAATAAATCAAATAATATTGAATTGTAAAATAGAAATATTAATGCCATTAAAATTTTTTATCTTTTCTTTTAAAAATGAAAATTAACAACTTTTTAAGGCTATCCATTTATTCTTTAATTTTACTTCTTTTAAAATATATTTTTTTTCTTTCACCTACATAACTAGTTGTGTTCATGATCTAACCATATCAGATTTGTGTTAAACTTATATATAATATTAATATTACATATATTTATTTAAGTTTGAACCGAAATATGAGCTTAAAATTTTGTTTAAACCCATTTATATTTGTAAATAAATAGTTCAAACCTGTTTAAGTCCGTGCAAGTTATATTTTTTAATTTATATTTTTAGATTTAATCCTTAGTAATTTAATAATATTTTCTTTTATTAAGTTATAAAATATAAATAACTTGATATATTTTTTAATGTTTACACTATATATTTATTCTTTATATGATATATATTTGTTTCATATATGATAAAAATTACATAATCTATATAAATACAAAATTAATATATATTATATAATAAAAAAATGGGTCAGTTCAGCTCAAGCTTTGAATATTGGAGTCGAGACACAGCCCATTTTTTGTCTAAACTTATTTTTGGGCCTAGTATATTTTGCTCAAACCTTCCTAAATATTGAGCGAACTTTTAAACTTAAACAAGTAGTTTAGCCCAAGTAAACCTCTTCACATAATAAGAGTGCATATTTTTAATCTTGTCATTTGGGATTTTGTTAACATTCGTCTTCACATCATTTGTTAGTATTAGTCATTATTTATAATTATATTTTATATAAAATTTAGTAACTAATAATTTTGATAAATTTTAATACATTAAAAATAATAACTTATTTAATATACTAATTTTAAAAAGTGCCAAAGTGCATCCCAATCTATATCTATAAGTATATATAAAAGTAGCCCCATGCAAGGATATGTCAAAATTTCAACTTTGGCTCCCCTTGCCGGTGACAACTAAGCTTAAGAATTAAGTGATTGGTGTCTTGATCTATAATTTTTTTATGTTCAAAGTTTATAAATTTATAAAAAATTTTACACTTTAATAATTTATTTTTATGTATATTTTGACACATTTCTATATTTTTATCGTATATATATTATTTTTCATATCATATTTTAATTATTTTTTTGATGCTGTATTCTATCGTGTTTCTATTCATCCCTTATTTTGTATACTTTGTTATAGTGATTTAATTTATATAAAAAATTGTATGAGTGATTTACTCAATTCATAAATTTTAACTTAATTTACAATTCTTTATTATAATTTGTATATGAACTTAATTTTTATTATGAAGATTTAAAATTTATAAATTATATTTATATCTCATATAACAAAGTTGAATTTATTTTTGAATGAAATTAAAGAAGTTTATGAGAAACAACTTGATGTTCTTGATTAGTGAAAGAAAAATAATTTTGATATCATGTTTTTCATTAATGGCAAATGATATATTGATATTTCAATTATTTTTGTCGAATTACGATGCAAGTGCACATATGGTTAATCAAGTAATATAATGACGAAGTAGGATATCGTTCTTACAAAGAATTATACTAAATTTGCTAATTACTAAAATTAA
>JBBYHL010000016.1:6167602-6180791 GCA_038381835.1 Adansonia madagascariensis | reverse complement strand
TTGGATATCATGCCAAAAGTTTTCTTTGCTCTCAACTGGGAAGGGATACACCATTTTAGCCACCATAATAGGAAGTGTGGCAATCATAGTACACGTTTTCCTTGAATTCACCAAGTTACCACCACAAAAGACCAAAGCTGCTTAATTTGTAGATAAAAAAATCAAAGATCTTATACAATTAATAAATAAAGCCAAAACTATCTCCCGATGACAAGAATTGATTGGAGCTTAACTAGAGTTCTTAGATATTTGATGGGAATTTATAATAGAATTCAGATACTTAATATATATGGATTGTTGAACTTGGCTTAATTTATATTGTTCCCCCCGCCCCCAATTTGACAAGAACTTCGATGTTTCTCAATTTGCAAGAGAGGACTTCCACATCAAGAATCAGAGCTCTTTAAGTCATTTTTTTTCATACTTTCAGTTCTCTTGCAAGGCTGGGTTATTCGTTCTTGCCTCAACATTTATCCATTATGTTGGCGATAGTTTGGGAAGAAACATTAATTGAACTCGAAAAACAAGTTTAGGTAAAAAAAAAAAAAAAGATTTATTTAAAAAATAATCAATCCTGACATGGTAGTTTTTGTTCAAGATTGACCAGACTTTGTTATAGTACTACTAATAAGATTTTTGAGGGATTGCTCCATTTTTTTTAAAAAAGGATCAATTAGTATAAATTTGGATTAATTTAAGTAATGGTTTTAAACGATCGTTTAGGCAGAATTTTTTTGCGTCTATATTTTAAGTGGAACCGGATTTAAACAAACAAAATCTTTATCGATATGAGATTTAAACTCATTCCAATACATTTTAATCATGCAACTTAGCATGCAGAATTATTAAAATTTAATTTGTCATTTTCTTATCAATTAAGATTAATTCTCTTTTTTTCCCCCTTAAACGCAGACACGTTTAAATGAGAAGTTCTAGCTTATCACCAATAATTACAAGAGCAGATCTTTTTAAGAAAAAAAAGGGTTGAAATGATTTTAATTCCTAACTATTGTGTTTTACCTCATCCCTTGTTTTAAAATTATTATTTTATCTTGTTATAATGTGTCAAATAAAAACTCAGCAATTAGACATAAATTATGGAATCGGTCATTATTTTATCATTGCAAAAGATACCTCTCTGTTTGTTTCCTATGATACTTTTGTGTCATTTGTACTACTGTATTGCCATATAGAATTTCCCATTCACCTCGTCAAAACCCATCAAGAATTTTAGACAAACAAAACACTCTCTTTAATCCCAGCCCATGAGAACTTCAAATATTTTCTCAACTGATTCAGACCCATATTCACATTTGGCAGCATTGGCTTTTGAAGGTTACCAAAACTCCTCAACAAATCTCACACGCATTTTGTCATAATCTTCCCTACACTTTGAAAGCACATAAGTTCAGCATTGATTATTTTTCCCATACACATCCATTTTGACCAATCAAAGATTAAATAGCTGAACTTCCTCAAAATGTACACTAAGACACAGAGACTACCGTCTGAACTCAACAAGACAATTCCTGCAGGAATTTGGGCGCAGTGCCAAGACGAAGAACCATGTCAAGATTATCCAGATGATTATATCACCCAGTTAAAACATTGATTATGAACAAAGGTTTGTCTGTCCTACCATCAAACCCCCTTCACCTAAAACTTGAATTCAACATGTCTAAACCAAAACGAGTTCCCTACAATCCTTATTTGGCAAACCCCCAGTCTCAAGTAAGATTCCAAGCCCATTAGTGGGCTTCGCATATTATTCTGATAAACTATCTACGCATTTGCTGATGACTTTAACCCAGTGGACTCCGTTGTAAATGAGCGTAGATAAGGTCCAGTTAAGCATTCAGAAAAGTACCCAACCATGATTATCCCACAGAAGGCATCTTTCATCAGAAATTCCTCCACATAATCAAAAATGGCTTGAGAGTCTTGAATAGGACTTCTCGGGCACTATTAACATTCTTAGCTCAACGAACCATGGGATAGTGACTAAGAGAGACAAGACCTAGAATAATTATACAGTTTAAGTGTAGAAGTTTACATTTTCTTTCAAGTGCGGACAACATCATCTCCAACAAAAGATCGTCCCCAAAAGACGACATGACTACGACCACCTTTGCTTTATGTCAAGTTTGCTTTTGCTTAATGTCATTCTAGGTAAGCTTTATCAAAAATGATTTATGTTATGTCTTGTAAAGTCACTATTAAAAGATAGTGACTAGTTTGTCCTATTTCATCTTTTAATTTGTCAATATAACGCGACTCCTTTCACTAGAAAGAGGTAGACCATCATAGCTAGTTTACAATGGCCCAACAGCATAGTATAATATAAGTCGAGTTTTAACTAGACTGCACGTTTGAGGGTCAAAAATCGATTAGAATACCTCGATCTGTACTAAGTGTCACAGACTACCTGTTGTAGTCTAACTTGGTTACAAACTACTGTAGTCTAGAATACCTGGATCAAGCTTTGGATATATGAAAAAATGATCAAAGTAAAAGACCAAAGTTAAGAAAGATTTTAGAAGATAGATAGTCAGCAGCATCCTTCTCCCGTGGGATGGAATTAACTGGAAGCTTCATAAAACATTTTTGTCTGGAGATTAACTAGCTTAGCGAGCTTCTTAAAAGAGTGCCATAAGGGCGAAAATTCAAAGACAATGAACACTTGGAATAATAAGGACTAAGAACATCACTAACTTCTATACAATCTCCAGACGTTCTAGTTAACACATTCATTTTTTCTACAATGTTCGTACCTGTCATTTATTGCAAACCTAACCAACTCTTCTTCTGTTCAAGTAAAAGAACCAAGATAAACGTATCTTCGTACTAGAGGAAAAGACCCAAACCCAAGCCAAAATTAATAATAATTAAAAAAAACATACGAATATTTTTCTTCATGTTCATTGTAGTTGTTCGTCAACACTTGAATCCATCACCAAACACCTCAGTGTAACATATGGGGCAAGCCTGGAGCAACAAAATTGCAGTTAGCATCTTATAAAATGCCACCTAAAGAAAATAAAGATAAATGTTTTTAAGGTTTTCTTTTTTTTTTTTTTTCTTTCCTTTCAACATATATATCATAAATTCGATCAGGAAAAAAGAAAGAAAAGAAAAAAAAAATCAGTGCTTACCTTGTTGATGCTAAGCCATCTGTTGCCACACTCAGCATGGTAGACATGTTTGCAAGGCAGGGTAATCTGCCTCTCACCTCTTTTATATTCCATCTGGCAAATTACGCATCTGGTCCAAATAATAATAACTACAATTATAAGATTCATCAGCAAAATGCCTTGACCTAGAGAGAAAGAGAGGAAGGGAAATCTAAATTAAAACAAGCTGCAAATCTCGATTCCTGAGTATATGGATGTACCAGGCATGCAGATTATTCACACAACTAAAACCATGGCATTTTTCCACAAATCCTGGCATTGATTTTGAAAATCTTAGAATGAATTATGCACAAGGTTAACAGTCCTAAGACTAGAAGTGATCCACTTCTCAAAAGCCGAGAAGCAAATGATATTTCCTAAAAAGAGCATGAACATGCTATATGTTGCTCAGACTCTTCATTTTTCTTGAAATACCCATGTCCGACACATTACCGGATATGAGTACGAGGTATGACCCTCCAAAGACCTTCCAAATACATGAAAAAATTCATAAAATTGAACATACTTGTGTTTGAGACATACCCATATCCAACACTTACAACCGAGTTTAATTAACGTAGTGCACAAGTGTGCATAGTGGAAGGACTAAACAAAGAGAACAGTCATCTATCCTGGTTATTATCTTTCCTTTTATACCAATTCACTAGAAGCTTTTACAAGGTAACCCTAAGAGGGTTGCCATAAAATACTATTATTATGGCATAGAGGTTGCCACTGGCCAACCGTTTATCTACATATATACATCTATGTCGCTACCATTAATTTCAATATATTAACACATTTCAGATTTATTACACAACCCCATTAAGTAAATGGACTTTTCCATTAAGAAGATGAAAGTGGAAAGACTTGATTCAAGACCTAAAATCTGATTGGCCAATAGATTACAAGCTACGTTGTTAACCTACCGAGACATCGTTGCATTACTAGGTTTCTATACAATGGCATCAGAGGCGCCATAGAGAAAATGCTACTCAAACATCAAATCTCCCAACTGGAGTCTTGATAAGTGCCTAATTTTTTATAAATTATTCTTTTACTTTCATCTTTTCTAATTATTTTTTATGTTTATCATAAGCATTTATTTATCTTTTTATTTTGTAGGATTTAATTGGATGCAAAATACAAAGGAAGCACAAATTGGCTAAGTAAGGGAGTTTATGTGGGTTTCGAATTCTAGTGAGCTGACCTTCGAGAACTGTAATTACACTAAGAGAAGTTGGAAGATAAAGTTTTACTTGGGTTAAAAGTTTGAAAGCTGAAAATTTGCAAAGTTATGGTGGAAGTAATTATCTTTGAAGGCTGATCAAATTGATAAATAAGAGAATTATCTCTTAGATAATTACGCTATTTATCTCTTGGGTAAATGAAGAAAATCAGCCCACAAATCCAACTTTATAGCTACATTCATCAAGAAAGAAGAATGCTCACAATCTCTCATGAGATCAAGATAAAAATTAGAGATTAATTTTTTATTTTTATGTTGATAAATTAATGTAATTATCCTAGCTCTAGTTGAATTCTTTCCCTATAAATAGAGAGGGGTTTGAACAGTTTTTAGCATCTCATTCCTACTCTTTTCCTCTCTCTTTTATTTCTTGCTTTCTAAACTATGTCTTTCTAAGTTTTTTATTTGGTAGTAAAAGATTTGCAAGTTTTGTATTCTTTATCATGAGAAATAAATGAAGTTGTTTTCAAAGTCATTTTTTATAAAAATATCTTGTGTTTTTCTATTAAAATGTAATGGTTATATGTTTCAACTTCTAGGATGCAAACTAGTGGTTATCTCATATGTAATCTAAAGCTAATTTAGTTAATCAAATACGTAATAGTTTGATTAGTTTTATATAAGCAGCAAATAACTTTAATGAGGATGGTCAAGTTTTCATTTCAAAGGTTATGAAAAATACAAGCCTTTCTTAAATAAAGTCGGCTTTTGATTTTGTTAAAATGAATCAGTTAAACTTTCCAACTTTTATATTCTAAAAGCTTCTTTTAGGGTAGTTAAATGATAAGGGTTAATCATAGTGCTTAACTTGGATAATTAGTAAGGGGAAGCAAGGAAGTCAATACTTGTTTGATTCCATGGCTGATTCATTTGTTGGGAAAAATGCATGAGAGTTTTTCAATGATTGATGATAACACATTACATTACTAAACAATATCGATTTACTACCAAAGTCTTTTCCTCATTGATTCTTCAGTTAAAACTATTTTCAAAGTTGTTTTCATTTTGTTTCTAATCAAAAACATTTAAAACCCACTATTTACTTTTATTGTTTTCTCAACTAGATTCTACCATTTTTCTTATCACTTCATTTCTTTTCTTTATATTCCCAAAATCAGTTTTGCACTTCTAAAGGTCCTTGTGGGATACGATCTCTATTTCCCTAAGTTACAAATCAAAAATCAAGCAAAAGAATGTGAGCATTATAAATAGGTAACATCGACAATTACCAAGTCCGCTGATCAGAATGCCTTATTAGTGTCCTAATCGGTCTTACCAGTCAATAGAACAAATAATCCAATTAGAGTCCAATTTTGTAGCTCATTTTCAACTTGAAAGTTTAGAGTATGTTTAGCCTTGAAAGCAAATATACTCACAGACACTCTCAAAGCGTTATATCAAGTAAAAAATCATTTATTGTAATCGCCCAACTAGTTTCAAGCTTCTCGATGCTGTATTTAAGAATAACAGCTAATAGATTCAACTTGAAGCCCTTTTACGAGAAGGTTATAGGACCAATAATAAGACAGAGTGAGTTGGTTCATGGAGAGAGGAAAACAAGGACAAATCATAAATCAGGATGGATTTATAATAAAAGTAAACAAGACCTTGCCAGCCAGAAAAATTATATATCAAAAACACCAAATAGGGTTTTGTAAGGCAATTTAAAAGTCTCTTGAGAACATGACCAGCAGTACCTCTCATTCCTTGATTTCTTCCTTGAGAATAAGCTGCACTTGTATTTTGAAACTGGAAGCAAAGAAATAAGTTCTTGGGAGAGACCTCGACTTTGAGTTCCAACAGTCTCCCCTAATTCAAGTAATTCCTAAAGTGATAAATAAAATCAGCAATGATTAATCAAAAATAAAGAAAAGGAAAAAAAAAAAAAAACCACAGTTACACAGCCCAAATTTTCTGAGAAATGTATTTAAATAAATGAATAAAGTTTTCACCAATATTACTTTTAATTAATGTTCTCATAATCAACAGAAATTACCTTGCAAAGGATGTTCACTGCTGCATTACTGTAAAAGATACAGGACTAAACTATAGTGTTTTAACCCATTAAAATTAAGCAACAATTTCAGCGAGAACACAAGGCCATAACTTAGTTCTATCATCCCAACAGCTTCCTTATCTGTCTCCAAGTAAGCACAACCAAAGGGGGACTTAAAAAGCAGCATTTAACCCACATGATTGCCCAAGACAACTAATGCAGTAATTCTAAGCCAGGGATAACTAGGAAGAAAAGGAGCCTATTAAATTAAAAAAATAAATTAGCAGACGTATTCCAACTTTCTACAGAATAGAATGAACTTAAAGGATGTTAAGTGATTCCACTACTTTACATCTGGCTAATTTTTACCACTAACAATAACCATATGCTTTTTAACTTCTTTTCTCCTTTTCTAATTTAAGCAACCAGTACTATACTGAGAGAGCAGTTCTGTTTCCTATAATTTCTGAAGAATTCATCTGTGAAAATGATCTGCTTACAATATAAAAGCAGTTCCGCAGTTGAGCCCATTTCAAATTTACCATATAAAAGCATCTCAATTAAGAGTTTCATTGTATTTTTTGCATAAATCAATGTCTACTATTCAAATTTGAAGACACTACATCTATCAGACGTTAGAAGCCTTCAAAAGGCAATAGTTATAATTTACTGCATGCATCACGTATCCTCAAACAAAAGCAATTCTCTCAATCTTGCTTGATTTATCTGCTTTTAACATGTTTCGAGGTCTGATTAAAACTCTTAGCTAGGCGATGGTAAAGCCTGATTATGCTCCATATTTGATAAACTATCAGGATTGCCCCCTGATAGTTACTGGCTAGTGAAAATAAAGCCAGCTCGTTCTATTTGTGGATTCTGCTGCAAAATTCCTACCCCCAAGTTAGTGGTCGAGGCATAATGCGCTCTCCCTCTCTCCCCCCCATTAATTTTCTGCACCCCACTTATTCTTTTTCTGCACGGTAGAATCAATAATAGTTCCTCTTGTTTTCTATTTTCTTTTTTCTTTTTTTTTTTTAATATGGGGTTGTGCAGCAGTGGCCACAAATTTCATGTCATAATTTCACTTCTTTTTTCCTTCTAAGAAGGTTTTCGAAAATATAGTAGCACCCTCAACCCTCCCCACCCTCCATCCCTAAAATATCAATATATGTTCAAACCCAGAATATATGCTGCCTTTCATAAGTCCATCAACCCAAACAATTAAAAAAGAGAGAATGACTCGCCTGAGAGAATGACTCGCCTCCATTCCCTTTTATAGCTGTCTCAATGACAAAGCAATCAAATCACAACCTTTTTTTTTCCTCAACCTGAAGACCTAATTCTTCCAAACCTAATCACCTACTTAATAGTCTATCTTAGTAAAAGAAATTATTATAGTTAATTTAACAAGTCAGTAAATCTCATATATTATAAGTCAAGCTATGCATAGCCTGGCATAACTACAAAATATTCAAAAAAAAAAATAGAAAGATAATATAAAACAGCATTGCTAAATGAACTCTTATTCATAGGTCTTCAACACAAGGCTTGAATCTTCAAATGCATACCGATAAACATTAGGCAATTACTTCATTATATTTTTTCTTTTTTTCTCAACCTTAGAATTTCACCAAATTAAAAGTGAGATTTAATTGAAAGGCTACCAAGAAAAACTAAATAAATGATACAACTATTAAGCAAGAAAAAAAAACTAAGAAATTTTTATCTAACCTCATAAGTCATGTTGTCAGGATCAACATTATCTTGCCAAATGACCTGCATAATTTAACAAAGTTCTGCAACATTTAATTTTTTGAACCATGAAACTGGAAAACAATAGGATTTAAGCCTCTATAACTCTTAATAATTAATCCTTTGAAAAGCATTTACACTCTTCAACATGTAGACAGCATAACAACTTAGTAATTCAGTTATAATTAGATGCTGATGCAAATAATCTACTAAGATATATGGGTATGAAAATCCATACAGTGCATAAGAGAGAATTATGCACGTGTCCAACAAAGAAAATAAGGGGGGAAGAGAGAGAGAAAGACCTGGGAATCATGAGCATTATGTTGCCTGCGTGGACCTATAAAGTGGGAAAAAAAAGCAATGAGGAAAATTTTTCCAAAAATCCTAGACATTGTTTTAAGTAACAATAGTGTTATCCAACCAAATGATAGTAAAAATTTGAGATTAATTACTTAATTAGAGAAATTTTATATCAATAAAACCCCACCACCACAACTTCTGCCATAAATCATACCAACTAATTCAGGAAAGCCACATGACTTCATCTTGTTCAATCATGTTTTTTGAACAACTATGCACCAATAGTAAAAGACATGCACTGTAGAGCATTACTAATAAGTGGCTGTTGATTCTATTAAGGCAACAATTAGTTAGCTAGGCTGGCATGAGAGCCAAGCCATACCAAACTTGAAGGTATTTGAACGATTGCAACAAAAGCTCAAATATTCAATTCAAGATTTAGTAAACAAGCAAAATTTTCAATTGGATGAAGCTTGAGAACTTCCGGTGAATCAATCTCAATTTTTCTACAAAAGACCCAAGTCAAGATCAGTAGGGCTATATGTGGCAAAGTAGTTCTCTGTGTAGGTAATGAAGGCCAGGAATTTGTTTGAGAACACAGGAAGCCTTGACTACTCGAGTGGCGGTGAACCAGGTCTTACTAATGGTTTCTCAGTGATACAACTTGTGGTGGTCAGGATCAAGACCATTTTTGCATTGCAAATTTCTAATATGGCTAAATTAAAAATATACTAGCTAAGAAGTTGCCCTGCTGAACCCAACAACTACTCCAGTTAGGAAAACTATGTATCAAGAGAATTTTGTCACATGGTCTTAGTACTAAGAAAAAAAATATTAAAGAAGGATCCTGAAGAAGAACCAAGAGCGGGAGAGAAACCAGAAAACCGATCTTATAGCAATTGAAAAGTCGCAATTATCATTGTATCACCAGCTTTGATGATCACTTCAAGACCAGCCTGGCGATACGGACGACTGCATTTTACTTCATGATCCAAAAGGAGGAAAAGACACCTCAAAAGTAAAAGACAGCCAATTCTATATTGTCCATCTTGGAAAAAAGCCAAAAACTATCAGCGAGGCAAAACAGACTCTTTGAACAGCTTTGAAAATTTTGTAGCTGCTAGAGTGGGCCTTTTATTTGGTATTAAAGGAAATATAAACACAAATTAATCATGAAGGTCAGCGAATCCTTAATTTTAGCTTTAATGATTTGTGGTTTAAAGTTTAAAATCTACCAAAATATTGAAGCTGGGTAATTACTGGGAGTCAAGGACTTGATTGTTAGAAACCACAGCATCCAATCATAAAAAGTAGGGGAAAACATTATGTTACAAAACAATTTGGCAATTCATCAATCACCATAGAAAATTAAAGCCGTTGGGAGAAATTTAATTCATCACATTACCCAAGAATAGTTAGCAAAAGCAATCTTGAGATCGAAAGAACTAGATATTAGTGATTTATTAAGGGTTTTTTGACAGTTAAACAATGTTGAAGCATGCCATTCACATAATTTTTGGCCTAATTGTGAATTCAAAATGCTACAAATAGACATCACTACAAACCTTTTTAGCATTAGATTACACAACTTCAAACACAAATTTGAAACTAAACAACAAGCAGAATTGAAAACTTACAATCTACGGGGTTCTGACGCGAGGTTCTATTTGCATTTCTTTCCCATTCCATATTCATTGCTGCAGTCTGTTCATTGCTCATTGATGAGGAATTCTCTGATGCCATTCTATATTCTTCAACACATGGTTCATGGTTACTCCCCTCGTAACTATGACCATGATCATAATATGAAATATTATTGCCAAAATCAGATAATCCAAACTTGTAAAAGCTTGCAGTCATCGATGGATACACACTCTCCTGCAGATGGAAAATCCATTTTTGGCTGTGACCAATAGCAGCAATCCACTTACAGTAAAACATCTAATATACGTACAAAGGATTTGATCCAAATCCTTGAAACATACCCAGAGACACATTCTTGAAAACTAAGAAGTAGATACCTTACAAACCAATGGATCAATTACAATAAACTTATCCGTAAAATCAGAAAATTTTTCATCTGATTATTCTCGAACAACCATAGACCTTATACAAAAGGAAGAATATTGATGATAAATGGTACCTGAACATGGGAAGAACCATCGAAAATGAAATTGACATGTTGATAAGTAAGACCTTCGAAATATTCCATAAAGCTGCCAGCACTATTATAAGGGTAGCTACTGTTGATGTATTGAACTTCCATATTTGGATTCCAACTCATTTTCAAAAACCCAACTAATCTAGGAACATTAAAAAAAAAATACCAAAAGCCATAAAGTTTACATTTCAAAATTGCAATGAGTAAAAGAAACAGACCATAAAAATAAAATTTAAAAAACAAAAAATCCAAATGCAAACCTGATCTCAAAATTGTCACAAACTGCTAGCCAATTTCAGTATTCTAGAATTCAAGAAAGATTCCTACAAAAGTGTAACCGAGAGATACAAAAATTAAACTATATGCAAATTTAATGCTCTCTCGAAGAATATGTGATTCGGCAACTGCAATAAAACCTGCTACTTGTCAGCAAATTTTCAAGTAAATGACAACGTGTGAAACAAATCCATTAATTTTCCGTTTGGCTACCGAGAAAATGCAGAAAAACGAGGAAGAAAGAGAAGAAAATTACTGTTAAACTTTAGTCTGAGCCGATTGATCAGTAATCTAGCAATAAGCTTACTTCCCGGTTGCTCTTACCCTGAAAACTTAAAAGTTAAAACTACCTCATTATACGAATTTCGGCTCTACAGGTGAGAAAATGCGAGATTTTCTCGGGAAAACTGAAAAAAGAGAGAGAGAGAGAGAGAAATGGATTTAAGGGATCAACAGAGAGAGATAAAGAAGAGAATGAAATATATAACGTGATAAAATAATTAAAATTAAAAATAAATTAAAAATACAAACTCTTTAAAAGAAATGGAGAGAAGAGAAGAGATTCTTTGAGAAATAAAAAGGAGATTAAAGAGCCGACATTCATCGCTTTTAATTTTTATAACAAACAACTCTTTCACTCCGTTAGTTTATATTTTTTAATTAATTAATTAATTATATTTAGAAGAATTGTTTTTTTTTTTTTTTTGGAGGGGGTTGGTTTTGCAGTAGTAGTAGTTTGAGGAACATGCGAACTCCGTTAGAATTAGATGAGGGAAGGGAAATGATAGCGTGTTTCGCGGTTTCAGATAAGGTAATTTATTGCCTCTATCTTGCTTCCCTTCCCCTTGGACTTGGATTTTCCCACTCCGTTTCTTTATTATGCTGTGTACAACCCCCAAGAACTGCACGATATCATGGGTCCCCAGAAAATCAAAAAAATCATAAGTAAATTCAAACGTAACATTTGATTTAATTTTTAATTTATAAGTTAAAAAATCATAATTATTTTTTATTCAATTCAAATTTTTATTTTTAATTAATTTTAATTTGTTTATAATATAAAAACAAATACTTATTTTAAAATTATAAAAAATTTAAAACCTACCTAATAATAATAAATTTTTTTTAATTTTAAAAATCAATTAACTGAATCAATCGAATTCAATTAAAGGGTTCTATCTATTTTTTGTTTAATATTTAGAAAATCAAATTACATGCACATTAACTGTATGTTTTATCCAAATTGTTATCACCAAAATTTATTTATACTTATCTGATAATAAAGTTAAATGTTGTTTGCTAAAATTAAATTTTATTTTCTTAAATATAAAATTTATTTGGTATTTTGTAAAAAAAATTAAATGTTTAATAAATTTTTTAATTTTTTAATTTAAATTTTGAATTCATAGTCATATTCTATTTTTAAAAGTTAAAAAAAATAAATAGTTAAAATCGATCAATATAAGATAAATGTAATATTATAATTTCTTTTTTTCAAATAAGATCACCTAATTATAATGAGTAGTTTCAAAGCTATTTATACTATTTTCTACATATTTTCATTGAAAGTCTCTCGTCGACTTCTTAAAATGATTTATCAAATTCATTGAAAATTAAAGTTTTTCAATGATTTGAAATTTTTGCTAACGTATTTAAAATTTTTAATGCATTGAAAATGAAAATTTTCAATAATTTAAGTTTTTTAATATGTTTTATAATTAATATTAAATATTACTTAATAAAAAATTTTTAGTAAAAACAAATTGAACGAGATAAGTAGGTAGAAAATAAATTGAGTCAATTTATTTTTAAAAATTATATTTGAACTAAACACAAAAGTATATTACTCTAATAATTTTTATGTAGAGCTATCTAAAATAGTGCTCATAAATTCAATTCTAAAAATTTATTACAATTTATCAAACAACACCTTATATAGTTTTCCCTCATAATCAATACATCTTTTATTGGAGGTAGATGGAAGAAAAAGATGTCTTGGCACTAAAATCTGTTTATGGCTATATCGATCCGATAAGACCCAGTTACTCAACAAATTATTAGTTTAAGGTTCGTTTCACGAGTTCGAAATGTCTAAATTATTATTTAAAATATTAAAAAAATTTATTTTAGATTAATACTTATATATTTTTATAATTAAATTTATAAAAATATTTTTATTTATTAAATAATAATTTAAATTAAATCAAATTTTAAAAATTTATATTAAATCTAACTTTATTTAAATCAAATATATTAAATTAGACGAATAATCTGATCTTAAT
>JBBYHL010000016.1:6124297-6136071 GCA_038381835.1 Adansonia madagascariensis | reverse complement strand
ACTAACTAAATTCCTAAATTTAAGAAGTTGACTAATATAATCCCTCAATTTAAGGGATTTCAAGTTGACTAATCCTCTCTAATCTATTTACAGCTTTTAATACACTTAATTTACAGCTCATCAACACGTCGACAGATATTATGGGCTTAATAATAATCAGTGGGCTGGCTCAAATATTACTAAATTTTTTTTTATTTTAAATTTAAGTTGGTTTAATTGGTTGGTTCGGTTTTGAAATATAAAACTGCAAACCTACCAATTAAACACATAAAAACCGAATAACAATGCTGAAGGAAAATGTAAGCAAAAAGGCTGAACACTGTCAGTTTTATGTGGTTTTCTTGGTTGACTGAAAATTTGCTCACCCCTATTTGTCTCTAATGGCAGTTCCCACTCAATCAACCTTATCGACAGCTGCCTTTCTTGAATGCTGTCAAAGCAGCAGATACATCCTCATCTTCTTACTTGAACAAGCACCTTAGCCAATCAGTATCCTATCTTCCTTAATCTGTGTCATGCAATTTTCAACTTCTATCAAGGAAATAGGTGGCCAAAAGCTCACCATTATGCTACTTTTTATGTATTGCAGAGATTACGTTATGTCAAAAATTACAAGAAATGGTTGACAAGTTTTTGTTGCTTTGGTTGGAAATTGCTAAAATTGCTTTGTTCTTTTGCTTGGTTTTTTATTTCCCTTTTTAAGGTAATTTGTCGACTAATTGTAGATCTGAGGTTGTTTGTTATGGGGCATTGAGCTGTTGAGAAGAAATTTTCTCTTGAAGTTGGAAAAGGGAAAAAAGCTGTGGTTGGAAATAGAAAACATCTGTCAGGTGCCCTGGCCACTATGACTGTGAGAGACTGTTACTATGTTAGTTCTTGCTGTTACATTCCACTAAGTGTGATTCATATTGTCAGGGCCATAGCAGCCTATTGCAGACATGGAGGCTGCTGCTAGTGCAGAAAAGTAGCTGCTATTTCACCATAGATGCATCTACTCATGTCTTTATATGGTCTGGATGGAGGTGGGGGCTTAGAATGGTGACCTCTTTGGTACTAGTGTACTTTTTCTGTTAAAAAAATTCAAGGGGATTAGAGGTGAATTGCCTGTTCTGTGCCCCCTTCTGCCTTTGTTGGCATCTGTTTCCAGAAAAGCAGAGCGCATAGTTGCTTCATAGAATGAGATAGTCATATGAAGTGAGCGAAATGATTAATGCTGGTTTTGGCTGGTCTTCCATGTGTCATAGTTTCTTTTCATTGTTAGTGGAACATGTTGTTCCTGTTTTAGGCATGATAAACCAGTATGTAGGCATATAAAGAAATGTAATGCTGATTTGGTTGACATTGGGTTCTTGTGGCATAAGGTAGAACCAAATCAGGAGTTCCACGGATTGGTTTGTGAAGGAGCAAATGTTCTTCCAACAAAGTTTCTCGAGGATGCTTTTCGTGATGCACATGGTAAGTTTTCTTTTGCATTCTTAGGTATGGATGGACTTGAATTTTACATTGGATGTCCTTTTTAATTTTGGTCATAGAAGGCCTTCATTATGTTCACTTTTGGTGTCAAGCTGTGCAGGAAAAGTAGTCAATCTCAAGCGTTTAGATGAAGTAATTAATTCCATCAATGGATGGTATATGGAGCGTGGTCTTTTTGGCTTGGTCAGTACTTTGCCTTACATGATTCTTTAGTTTGTAGATGCAAATGTTTTCTTTATTGATCTTTGAATACAATCATGTTGCATGAACTGTTCTTTGGCCTTATAGGTTTCTGGAGTTGATATATTTTCTGGAGGTATTATACGGTTGCAAGTTGCAGAAGCAGAGGTCAATAATATATCCATACGTTTCCTTGACCGAAAGACGTAAGAAGCTTCCTTAAGTTTGCTTTTGCTTTATACACACTTGGGTGCCCATTTACTTACATAGGCGCACTCAAAAACATGCATATCAGACTTTTCAATTTGTTAGTGTTAGGATATTTGATTAGAAATGCTTGTAATTGTCACAGTGGTGAACCAACTAAAGGGAAGACAAAGCCTGAAACAATTCTTAGGCAACTCACAACCAAGAAGGGACAGGTATGACCCTAGATCTCGCTTTTGTTACTTGTATAGGCTTTTAATTGATAAGTCATAAAGAATTGTATATTCTAATCGAAGAAGCATGCCTGTGGAGAGTACAGTTTTCCTGACTAGCTTTGTTTGCTTCCTTCGAGCTATTCTCCTGTAGGTGTATAGTATGCTTCAAGGAAAAAGAGATGTGGATACGGTATCAACTATGGGTCTCATGGCGGATGTCAGTATCATTCCTCAACCAGCTGGAGGTGAGTAACTATATCGTTGAAAGAAGCATGCACAAATTTCAATGTTGTATTCTGAGTGATGCTTAGCTGGTTGAGAAAATGTTAAGTTCATTCCTGAAAAATGTAGTTGATGTGCAATCTCCTTGTTAGTTTGTAGTCGATTGTTTCATGCTGAGGACTTTACCTGATTTAATGCTGAATTTTGTGACACATGATAATGCAATAGCAAGAATCGAGCTGGCAAAGCAGGCCCGAGCCCCAAAGCCCGCCCGAGCTGATTTGAGGTTGAATCTGATTCAATCCGAATTGACTTAAAAAGTCAAAGGCCCAAAACCAAAAAAAATCGAAGCCCGAAAAAGTTCGAAACCGAAAAAACCCAAGCCTGAAAAAGCCTGAGCCCAAAAAACCCTGAAACCGAAAAGGCCTGAAACCCATAAAAACTCAAAATCCAAGCTCAAGACCGATCCAATTCGAGCCTGAGACCAATCCGATTTGAAACTCGTAAAAAACTGAAAAAACAGTAAACTATAATTATATGATTTATTTAAAATAAAATTTATAAATGATAAATAAAATATTTGATTTATAATTATTATACAACTATATCAATAATGTATCATTAAATAAAAAAATTAATAGTAAATCTTTAAATTGGATTTAAGTTAAAACATATTAATTATAAATTTCAAATATCTTTGAGTATTGTCCATATTATATTTACAATAATTAAGTACAAAAATTACAAATAATGTTATTAGTTTAACATTTAATTGATTGATTCTATTATAAATGAAAATAATCATGTATAATATACTATTATACTTATTTGACATTTAAATTTAAATTTCAATATAACTATAATTTAAATATATAAAAATATCATATAATTTCAACAAATAATTCAACTTGATATTTTTTGTAACACTAATAAATAACAATACTATTAGCAAAAATTAACTTTAAATCATTCTGTTAGTGTTCAAATATATAAAATATTAAGATTACTTAAAAAAAAACCATTGTTTTATAAATGAAAGTATAAAAATTAAAAAAGTTAAGTAACTTACTTAAATACAACAACTAAACAAAATATATTTAAACAAAAGATATTATTCAATTCTTAAAATCATAGTAACATATGTGTATATTATGTCACAATCATATTTATTAATATTTATATACATATATATTTAAATATTAATATGTATATATTAATTAGCATGAATTTTTTAAAAGTTGTTTTCCTACGTGGCTATACATTTATATTTAAAATTTTTATTATTATATTAAAAATGTTTGTTTATTATATAATATTTAAATTTTTTGTTTGAAATACATATTTTTATACTCATGATGACATATTAATATGATTAATAGAGTAAATAAATATAAAAATTTATATATTCGGTGAAAGATGCCTTCTATATCTTACATATATCTTATGTTATCTATTAATTAAATATTACATAATATAAATCAATAGTTGTATAAAAATTTACTGTACATACTATACATAAATATGTATTGATATATTATATTATATATATATGATGATATTATATAAATATTTACTACACTATACAATATCAACAGTTCTATATGTATTTATGATAATTATACATATTTATATTTTCAGCATAATAAATTATTATTATTATTATATTTTATTTTGGAAAAAATATTTTTAAATTATTATTATATTTCATTATAGTTAATCTAATTTAATTTTAGTAGCATATTATTTTAAAATTAAAGGTTAGCTACTTGGTAAAGTCTTTTGTTTTTTCATTTCAAGCCAAGGTTCGAATTTCCATGGTATAAATTTCAGCATTTTACAAATATTCCGAAATAATTTTAATGCTTATATTATGTAATATTTTTACGGTTTGAATCTCCAAGGTATAATGTTTCTTAATATTAATAAAATATTTATTCTTTTTCAAATTTTAATTTTAGTACTGTTTTCACTGTGTAAAAGTAAAATTAATTATTAAAATTGAAATTAAAAAATATTTATAGCTTATAAAATTCGAAAATGATTCAAATCAATCTAAGCCCGCTCGAACTTGAGCCAATCTGAACCCGAAATAATCTGAACTTGAAAAAGCCTGTATCCGAAATGGCCTGAACTTGAGATAGCCTGAGTTCGAAAAAATCCGAGCCTGAAAATATCTGAGCCCGAAAAAATCCAAACCCGAAAATATCTATGCCGGAGATGATCTGAGCCCGAAATAAATCCGAACCCCAAATAACCCGAATCTGAAGACAGCCCGCTCCGAGCCTGCCTGAACTCGCCCATTCGCCACTTCTAAGCAAGAATGTCTACTGAATTTAATTCTGGATTATCATTATGGAGTGACTTTAATTGCACTAATGTCATAGTAAATATTATGCTTTAACAAGAATGTGTACTGGAACATAACTGTAATGATGTTATAGTGAATACTACTAGTAGCAGATTAAATATTATATGTGTTGTGTTCATTTGGATTGTAATTGATGGAAAGCTTTCTCAGTGACTTTAATATAGATACAAGAACAGATTGAAATGGAATTTCCTTAGTGTAAGCTTTAGAAGTTGGCTACCGTATTCGTTTGTCTGAAATAGTTCCATACTCTTTTTGTTCGTATAAAGGTTTCTTGTTTTTGTTGAATCTATATCTAGCATCATAACATATTCCCAATTGCTGTTGAATATTGGCTTTGGTTGGTGGATGGTTGCTGCAATATATTTAAAGATAAGGCTACGTATGGTTGGTGTTTTTAGATTTTGCTTTTGTCTTTTTGCGATAGAAAATGAAAAGCAAGAACTAAAAAATGAATTGAAAACAAAGCATAAATAGCAAAAGCACCGACTAGACAAAGCCAAAATTTTCAATGGTCTGGCAGTAAGTTTTTTATTTTCCTTTTTTCTTTTCAGTTGCCATAAAGACTGATTTTAGTGGTGCTCTCTGGGAGTTAACTCACATCCCGCTTTTAGGAGATAGCAGCATTTCCTTTAATATTTCTTTGCTGCTTTGTATGTTTCTTAGGTACCAAGGCTGTGCACGTGAAAATTCCATCAAGCTTTTGTTGAAACTTGAAACCAGTGGAATACATTTTAATTTTCCTTTACATGATTTGATATTTATTGATTCTTAAGCCACCACCTGATATGCTACTTTTTGTTTGTAATAGTTTGCAAGTAAAGGTGTTTTATGCTAATATTTTGGGAGTTTTAATGTGTTTATTTGTCTATTATTGTTTTTGTTGTCAACATTGTAGATGCTGGTAAAGTTGATTTGATAATGAATGTTGTTGAACGTCCCAGTGGTGGTTTTTCTGCTGGTGGTGGAATATCAAGTGGGTAAGTAATGCAAGTCTAAATTGCAATACTACACGTTCTACCCTACTTCCTCACCTAATTTAGTTACCAAAGTTGATACTTATTTTTCTATGGTATATCTTAAAGAATATTTATTTAAGTGATTTTTAATTTTGTAGGATTACAAGTGGCCCTCTATCAGGACTTATTGGAAGGTAACATTGCATATTTCATTTCTGGCTGGTTCACTTTTTACAAGTGGGGTTCGTTGTGATTTGTTCATACAAATGATAAGTTTTATCTCATTGAACTTTTCATGCTTTGTTGGGTGAATTCAATTTTCGAATGGGATATTATTCGCATTGGTTAATTTATTCCATTACTCATATCAGAAGTGTGCCATTTTTCTTATTACTTCATAATACAAACAGGACTATTTTCTGGAATAAATTTGAGTGAAAAAGCCAAGCAACAGGTCGTTTTTGTTGTTCCATAGTATGCTATCATTTTAAGAATTAAATTGGCTTTGCATTGATCAATTCCTTTGGTTGTCAATCTTGTGGACTGTGGTTTCTTATTTCTTAGTGATTCTTATCAAGAAATAATTTGCATAGTAATTGATACAATAGAAGTTGCTTTTCTTGGGGTTGCATGTTTCAGAACCAGGTACTCTGGTACTCGAGAGAATCATATTCATGAGGATGGATTTTATTGGATGTTCTTTTTTTTATTTTTTTTGGCTTCTTATTCTATTCCTCTTTCTTGGGTGCAAATTTTCTTATATGCTATTGCATATCTGGTCATGTCATTGTGAGCCTTCAGTGTTTCACGCTACTGTTGTTGAGACAAAAAGCAGAGGAATTTAGGGTCTGCTTTATTTATGTGATGACATGTGTTATGCTCTTTCTTGGATGCAAATTTTATGCTACTGCACTGTGAGCCTTCAGCATTTCACCCTGCTGTTATTGAGACAAAAAGGAGAGGAAGTTAGCGTCTGCTATATTTATGTAATGGCATGTGCTATGCTGTGTATTTTGTCTCATTTGTTATTTCCTATGCGCAGCTTTGCATATTCTCATAGAAATTTGTTTGGAAGAAACCAAAAGTTTAATATTTCCTTAGAAAGGGGCCAAATTGACTCGATATTCCGCATTAACTACACAGACCCTTGGATTGAAGGAGATGACAAAAGGACATCTAGAACAATAATTGTCCAGGTGGGTTTTGCTTTTAATTTTTTAAATGATTGGACGATTGATTATTATCTTAAGCTATTTTTTTGTTTCAGAATTCGAGAACCCCTGGGACACTTGTGCACGGTAACCAACCTGACAATAGCGGTCTGAGCATTGGCCGTGTGACAGCTGGTATAGACTTTAGTCGACCAATAAGGCCAAAATGGAGTGGAACAGCTGGGCTGATTTTTCAGGTACAGCATGTTACTTCATTTATTCCATAGCTTGGTGTTTTTTTGTCAGCTAGGTATCTGTTCTGGTTTTTCTTAAGGTTTGTGAAAAGTAGCGACATGAATTTAGTTTTTATTCTGAATCTGAATTTGATTTTTTGGGGATTAAGGCTTATGTTCGGTTATATGGTTTATCTATAATATTTGAATATGCAGCATGCTGGTGCTCGTGATGAAAAAGGAAATCCAATTATCAAGGACTTCTATGGCAGCCCACTTACTGCAAGGTATTTATGTCTGAGGCCTGGTGTTGTACAGCTTCTTTAAGATCTATTTCTATGTATTAATTTGCTGTTATTAGCATTTTTATTGTTTTATTTGCTTGATTCTAATCTCCTATTAAATCCCCTTAATTAAATTCGTTTCTTAATGTAGTGGTAAGCCTTACGACGATATGTTAGTGGCTAAATTTGAAAGTGTGTATACTGGTTCTGGTGATCAAGGTTCCTCTATGGTTAGCATCTGTACCCTATGTTTTTCCATGACTTATTATACGGATGGGCCTAATTTCTGTTACCTTTGCAGTTTGCGATTAACATGGAACAAGGACTTCCTGTCATGCCTGAGTGGCTGTTTTTTAACAGAGTGAATGCTCGGGCAAGAAAAGGTGTTGAAATTGGTCCTACTCGCCTTCTTTTAAGGTATTATGCTTATCATATACTTTATGTAATTCTTATGGTGTTATATTTGGGAGGATAATCATTATTGACAACTCTGCTTTTCTTAATTTGTTTTCTGAACTTCAAAAGTTTTTCCACAGTTGCTTAGTTTGACCCTGAGCTTCAATATTCCTCCCCAAGAAAGAAATTAAAGGAGAGAGAAAGGGAGAGAGAGTTGTGGTACACTTTGCTGACTTGCTCTAGTTTCTTTTTGCTAGTTTGTCTGGTGGGCATGTGGTTGGTAATTTTTCTCCTCATGAAGCATTTGCTATTGGTGGAACAAATAGCGTGAGAGGTTATGAAGAAGGTGCTGTAGGCTCCGGTCGATCTTATGTTGTTGGCTCCAGTGAAGTTTCTTTCCCAATGGTAGGTGTAAAAAAATTCTGCCTCCTTTGTGTGTGTTTTTTTTTGGAGTATTGTGTGCTTGCCTTAAGGTATGGATGTTGTATTCCTTGCACCTAGGTTAGCATTTAAGGCTCTGTTCAGCAGAGCCATTAAGGTGCGATTAGCATGTTTTGGAGCAAAGGTGCAGCAAGAGTCCAGTGGCACAGTTAGAGTGCTTCCGGATGTACTGTTGCTGCAAATGCCACTGGCCTTTGAAGCTCCAGTGCCTTCATTGCACCATTCCCCTCTCCTTTTTACCCATTTTTATTTATCCTTTTCTTTTTTCTTTTTTCTCTTTTCAACCCCAACATGACAGTTTTGATAGAAGGTTAAATAAGAATAAAACAATTTAAGTAAAAGGACGAGTTGGAAATATGCAAGAAAAAACTCAAAACCCAAAACCGTTGTAGATGTGGCAGTGTTGGGGGAACTTTATAACATAGCAGACATGGGGTGGGGGCGTGTTGGGAGTAGGTGAATGGTGGAATAGCCCCCGCATGGTGAAGGTGGATTGTTTTTGTTTTTTTTTTTCTTACAATTAATTATTTAAAAGTTAAATACAAAAAGAAAAATAGTTAGTAGAATTAATTAAATGAAATAAAACAAATGCAAAAATGAATATATTTACCTTTATATAAAATTATGTAAATAATATAAAATTAACAAAAAGTTTCTTTTGGCTTTATTATATGGTTTAATATTCTATTGTTCTTTATATGATGATATAAAAACAAACGAAAACATAAATAATAATTAAATTATAATCAAGTAAAATGTCATTATTAATTTTAACAATAATTATTATTTGATATAAAATTAATTTTATTAGTTTAACTAATTTTATTAGCTTTATAAATGTGAATTATTTTATAAATCGACATAATATCCCAGCTTATATTAATGTTTTTAATAGTCATATTTCTTTTCACCATGCTGCCACCACTATTTTTACCGAACACATGCCAACCACTGGTTTCAATTCCACCTTTGCAATTCTCAATCTCGCTCTCCCAGCCAACAATGTTTTCAATTTAATCATTGCCAATCTCAATACTGTGCTGAACAAAGCCTAAAGGTTTGGAAACTGTGAGGACAGTGGTACTGCCCATATCTCAGCCTTAAAGATAAGTTTTCTACTAATCTTAAATCCTTTAGTTGGCTTAGTTATGTGGCAACACTAAGCGCTCCAGCAATCTGGATTTATGGATGGCTAATTTATGCTAATGTTTCTAAATTTCAAGGCCGATAATATATATTTTTTTGTTTGGGTATGATAGATGAGTTTAATAAGTATTAAAACAGGAAAATTCACTGGGAGGGTTACTTATTCAAATTGATTTAGATATGATATCGCTGTTCTATCACCAAATATGCTATTATGCTGAAAGATGGGGCAGTATGCAGCACCTAATTCCAGGAATAGTCTGGATGCGTGCCGATTGACTTAAATAACGCTTACCATTCATCTGTAAAGAATATGGACTTGCAGTATGACTTGGAGGAAAAGAGCATTAGATGCGGAGGCTAATGCAGAACTTATATTGGGGAAGATTAACTGTGTTGGGTGTGATGTTATTTTCCTTTTACAAAACTTAGGGTTTAGATAAGTTTATCAAGAGTTAAGAATCTAGCTCTTGGTGGATGAGAATTGAAGAACAAGATTGACCTTGATGCTTGTAGAATTCTATTCATTCTTTTTTTGCTGTTGTGTAGCTGGGGCCTGTGGAAGGAGTTTTTTTTGCTGATTATGGACATGATCTATGGTCCGGCCCTCATGTGCCTGGTAAGTATTTTCTGGTTAATCTGTCTGATTTCCGATGCATTTTGTTCTTATTTTTTAATTTATTCTGTTGTGGTAGAAAAAGTGAAAAATTTTGTGCAGGGGGGAGGAATTATGTGGGTCAGGTCACTTCATATTTGGGCAGGTTTCTGGGATCAGCTTCACAAACAGAAGAATGCTTGTGAAATTCCTGCCTTTTGATACTCTTTGTTTTTCTATGAACATTTTGTTTTGGCTTTCAGGTGATCCTGCGGGGGCAAGATATAAGCCTGGAAGTGGATACGGATATGGGTTTGGCATACGAGTTGATTCGCCTTTAGGGCCTTTGCGTCTTGAATATGCTTTTAATGACAGGCAGGCAAAGAGGTTTCACTTTGGGGTTGGCCATCGAAACTAAGGAGAGGTTTTAGACGTTGGATTGTCCTTTGAAATCTTAGTATTGTTGGATGCAACTTGCTTTTTGACAAATTCAGAAAAAAAATTTTGTACCCATTTGTAAATCCTTGCAATGGCTAGGGAGATAAGCTTCTTTTGACGATAATTGTCCGTCTATATTATTACCGGAGAAAGAACATGGATGTTCTGATAAGGTTTATTTATAAGTGCATCTGACGTCAGCTACCTGGATTAAAATTTCATACGGCATTTCGTTGCATTTCCACAATTCATCTGTCTACGTCCCCGTCTGATTGGGATCATTATCTTGCCATGGGATGGGAGGTTGACCTCAAGTTGTACATTCAGGAAGCCACCACAGGCAAATATTTTGATTAGTTGAGAGTAGTAGTAGTAGCCCACGCGGAAAATAATGTGATTCCTTTTTAGGTAGAAGGGCTTTGATAAATTTTCTGTTAGGCTCTTATAGTCGTTATAATGGGATTATTGATATGAAAATTTGAGTATGCATTATATTCATGTATATTTTTGTGTGCAATAGTAATGTTTGAGGTGTTTTATATAAATTTTGATATGTTAATAATTTACATTATATAAATTGACATGCTTGTTCTTTTATGTTGTGTTTTATTCACTTTTTCCGTGTCGTGTTTAATATTGTCTGAGTTTGGTTTTTTTGTTTTTGTTTAAATTCTTTATTCGTGTACAATGAATATAATGATAGGTGCAAAAAAATTTGCCCTACATTATTTGAGTTTTATATGAAGCGAGATGAATAAACAAATTCAAATCTATTGCATCATTTTTAAGAGAAATGAATATACATTCGATGTACAATTAATTAGTTTTGTATCTTTTTAAAATTTCGTGTTTGATATTTTAATGGATCAATCATTGGATTTAGAGATGTAATTGTACTGAGGAATATAATTGTATTTGTTCACAACCAGTTTGGGAATTTGAGTGAGGATACAATTGGAGCATCTGGGGCGTGCAGTGAAGTGAGATCTCCGAAATTTCAATTTGAAGCTAGCTTGGCATAGCAAATATTATATTTTTAGGGGTAGGAGCAGCGGTTATTGTGCAAATGTTTATTTCACACTTTCGATGTCTTAATTTCTACCCAAAATGACTATGTTCTCATCATATTCTTCATTTCATTTTAACTTTAGAAAATTATTTTGGATGGAACAAGTGAAGTGCATTGGTAAATCTGAATTTCATAATACTAGTAGTAATTATACTAAATTTCAATTTGATAAATACAACTTAGTGTACTTCCTTGCTAACATGGGAATGATGCCAACAAGTAAAAGTTAATTTAATTAATGTATACTGCCTTGGTAAAATATAGGCTTTAATTAAAATTGTACTAAGTTATAAATGTTAGAACAAAGAATAATGTAAAGCACTGACGGAAAAAATGGTAAAAAACCAAAATAAATTTCTTTCTTCTTTATTTTTATTTTCACTTTTTTTTTTTTTTT
>JBBYHL010000016.1:6052500-6071983 GCA_038381835.1 Adansonia madagascariensis | reverse complement strand
TTTCATAAAATTTATCATATTATATTAGCATAAATATATACATCGAAAATAAACTAACAAAAAGAAATAAGCTTTCAAAATTATAAATTTTATCGATTCATAAAAAAACCGTATAAAGAAACTTGCATAAGATAAATACTTGTATATATAATATATCAAGTATATCGTATTATTTATAATTGCGGAAACTTTCTTTTAAAAATATAAATATATTAATTTCTAAATAATATATTTTTCGTGAAAAAAATAAAAATAATCTACTAAAAAAATAAAGTTAAAAAGTTTGAATTTAAAAGTTAACGTATTTTTATAATCTTTTATAAAGTAGTTTTAATATGACTTTTGTGTTAATAAATGTTGCATGATAACAGGAGGAAAAGATGTAAGATAAAATTAAAAATGAAAAATTATATGAAAATAAAAAATTTTAGTCAACTAAAAAAAGACAGAAAAAAAAACATACTTGATACTTGATATCATAGTCTTATATAAGAAGCTCACTATTCACTTTTAAGAATTTATGAGTTATGTAGTAACTTAAATATACATAAATAATAATGTGATTTTAACCATCTTAAATTGCAAGGCGTTAAATAAAAAAATTCACAAAAATAAACAAAATTAACAATGCTAATTAAAAAATGCCATTTAAATATATTTAATATACTAATGAAATTAAATTTTGAGGGGTGGGGGAGGGGTGAAGGGGGAAATCGTTATAGAGCTGCCGCTGTTCATAAAGGCCAATATTTTTAACATCCGTATAAGAGTTATACCAGATGAATAGAGCAATCTTCACCTTATTCTATTGTCATTCCTAATTATCCCTCTTTCCAATTCCATATTTCTTTCATTTTAATGAGAAAAAAAAAAAGAACAAGAAAAAAAGTAAACGTTTTAGTAACTCAGTCAATTGATAAAGGTCCAGTTGTTGTTTCCCTTTTAGTTTAGTGTTAAATACATATTCAATATTCTAAATACTTTAAAAAATCACATTTAATTGAATGATTATTACTCAATAAAAAATCAAGCCACTAGAGATTCGATTTTTTCCGTTTATAATTTTTTTAAAATATAAAATAATAATTTATCCTCGTTAAATTTTGTCGAGAACCCCAATTCAATATGCTTTAATCGCTAAATTGAGTAATTTTTATTTTTTATTAATTTGATAACACCTGATTCAGTTAGATGAACCAATTTAATCTTCTTTTAATACTGAAAAAAAGTTATCCACGTCAATCCATGGTATATAATAAAGATGTTAAATGTGTGGACAGTTCATGGTACGGTTCGATTAAACGTGGTGTAGATTACGGCAAGCACTACCTGCTGCTGTGATTGTGAATGTGGTAGTCGATTTGATAATTCGTATATTTATATTATATTTTTATATTTTATGCTATAATTATATATTAAATATTTTATATTTATATAAATTTTGATATGTAAATAATTTATATAATATAAATTTTAATATATTTATATATTTTTAATTATTTGTATCATATATTAATTTTTTATATAATATTTATATCAATAATGTAATGTTTAAAATTATTAAATTTAGGACCATAAGCTTGTGTTTGTGCTTGGTTTGAGGGTAGTTAGTCCGTTGGTCTGGGACAACAGAGTGCATTAAGAGCCAGGGCCAACACATGGCAAATGGGTTAGCGCGGTATGAGAAAGGCATTAGTGTGCCATCGCGCCGATCCCTAACTGCCATAATTGGCTTCAATTCATCAGATTATTTTTTCCCTTCAAATTTTGCTTATTAAACAATATATATATATATATATATATGTTAATTG
Organism: Adansonia madagascariensis; assembly: GCA_038381835.1. Classification (NCBI taxonomy): domain Eukaryota; kingdom Viridiplantae; phylum Streptophyta; class Magnoliopsida; order Malvales; family Malvaceae; genus Adansonia; species Adansonia madagascariensis. Next base: position 6,070,172 of record JBBYHL010000016.1, on the reverse strand, counting down.
ATTAAGTCAAATGCTTGATACCAATTCATTGGTTCTCAAGTTGTGTTTCATGTTACTTCTATTATATTATGATCGGCTGAAATTACATCGTTTGTTACAAAATATTTAAATCATTAGTAGATAAAATTACAAAATTTTTATAGCATCACTTTCATGAAATGTTTATATACTTTGCTTGTGGAGAAGTCTATGTATAGATACTTAATTCTATCATGACCTCTTTTAAGAAAATGGAGCGTTATTTGAGATATTAAATGAAATACATCTATTTCTATTTCCTGACTAATTTTTAATATTTAAGGTCTTAATTGAAAGGTAATAAAACAAAATAATAAAATAAAAGTAGGGAAGACTGTTGGGTGCCAGCATCAGGCAAAATACTTTTTTAGCGAAGTTTTGAAATGCCTAAGGATTGTACTAAAACAATGTAAAAAAAAATGTTATTTTCATGGATTTCATGAATGTATCGATACATCATCGGGTTTTGATTGTTCCAAACTTAGAACATGGATATGTGTTGATATAAGACATGTATGTATACAAAATGCACATTGTATGTATACAATGTGATTTGCATCGATAAAAATATCAAGTTTTCTAGTTTTTTAGTTCTGTGAGGCACCTATATCGATACAAATATCTATCTATCAATGTTGCATGAAAATTTTCACCATGAACAAGTTTTTTTAACCTAAGCTTTCTCACATTTCACCTTTCGAATGACCTTAGATCACTTCATAACCATATAAAAAGTTCTCCACAAACATTTTTACATTGAAACATAGGCATGAGAACCACCTACATGGATTAATCCATTAAAGCTTGAATAAGATTAGAATAGATAAGTTTAATGTTCTAATTGTGCTTGGAAACTAAACAACCCTTAGTTGGGTTATGTCCTAATCATTTTAAGTCTAATTCAGCTGAGATCCAACAATGTGCTATTTTAGTTTAGAGTTAAAAGCTCTTTCTTACATAAAACTAATATATAGCCATATGAGTGTAGGCTTCTCTTTGAACTCATACAGGTGAGATTGTCCATCAAAATTAGCTAAAATCACACCCCATTTAGAAGAGTTTCAACCTTTGTTCAGATCACTAGCCATGTAGAGAGATTGATTGCAAGCAAGCTTAGGTGAGTTGTCAAAATATGGATGAATTTGCATAGGGGATGAGATGATCAGCCAAAGGGAGCTTAAAATCACCTTGGGGACATTCATTAGGGGAAAGGCAATCAGTTTTTGACTTGAGAAAATCAAAGAGCAAAAAAAAAAGAAAAAGGAAAAAAAAAAGAAAGAGAGTAACGAAGAGTTATAGCTTTAATTTTTTGCATAAGGTTGTTTTCTCTCATCTTTTATCTTCATTTTCGCATCTTTTTTTCTTTTTTATGAAAGCTTGATGATCCTAAGCTATGCTTAGGTGATGATTTTATAACAAGGTGTAAAAACCAAGTTAGGGCCAAATCTTAAGCTATGACCTCAAAATGCCATGTTTTGATTTTCTTTGGTAATTTCAGTTAAAAATTCCGTAAAAACCAAGTTTCCATCAAGAAAATTTGATTTCAAAGTATTTGATGTCAAGTTTTCTAGTTTCTATGTGATTTTCATTTTCTTCATAATGTAACTTCATTTTAACTCTTCCTTCTACTCATATGTTAGTCCATGTATGATACATGAATTTTATGTTCTTTTCATGCATTATTGTCATGTTGTATACGCTTATGCATTTTTCATAAAGATACTATGATTATAGCAACATCACCATACATGTTAGTGTACTTAGATATGTTCATGTCGAGGAGCTATTTTATATTTGAAAATTATATATGGCATGCATTTTATGATATTTTCATGCATTAAGATAATGATTAATATGCCTATGCATTTTTCATGAGAATATTGTGATTAAAAGCATATCACCATGCATGTTAATGTTGATGAAGTATTTTGTGAGTAAATATCAAATATGATGCCATGCTTTTATGCTTATGAGTGAAATAAAATGTTATGGTGTATTTAGGAGTATTAGAAACTTTTAAAGACCATTTAGCAATTTTCCCTTGATGTTTTGTGCATATTATGGATCCTTGTGTAACTCTATTGCATTTTAGGATCACTGAGGTCATATTCTATAATCTAAGGACTTTTATGCAATTTTATGAATTCTGATGTCATTTAGGTCATTTTTCATGACTTAGGAACTTTAATGCAATTTTAGATATTTTGATGCCATTTAAGTCATTTTCCATGGTGTAGGGATTTTGGTGAAATTTTATGAATTTTAGATATATTCAAGTCATTTTCTATGACTTTAGGAATTATTATGCTAAATTTCATGCATTTAAATTATACTCTATGATTTAAGGACCATTCCATAATATCCATGCAAGTTAGATCCAGTTAGATTATTTTCGATAATCAAAGGGTCATTTCGCAAACTTTAGGGTCATTTTCATTATGCTATGCTTTAAATTAAATATGTATATATGTTAATTATAATATAATATTGTTCAAAAATTGGACGCAATATCCTCGAGTTAAAATAGTCCATAAGCCTGCTTCCAATATATAAAAGTCAAATCATTGATTATTTTATACAAAGGAATACCCTCTTTAAACAAGTAAATTGAAATTTTTTAATTTTTCCAAAAATCAAACTTTCTTATTCCTCTAGGTTTTTCGAAATGGTGCAAAAAATATTTTTGATTTTTAAAATTATAAAAATTCGATTTTCTTAAAATCAGAATGACAAAATTAATTGTAAATAATTTCAAAAATGGAGAATTATAATTATCTACCAAAAAAATAAAACTAATCATAATCAAGACTTTAGTTGATATGTAATTAAGAGATATTGATTTTCAAGTGTCACTAAAGGGATCAATCCTTGCTCATAATTGTAACCGACTCTCAAACTCTTTCACGTGAACTCTGGTAGCTTCAAAGTTTGCTTATGAAGGCATAACCTCCAAAGGATGAATTTCGATAGGTGATCAATCTCACTTAGCCAAAACCAATTAGTAATGACGTCAAGTCTTTTAGTCGATTCATAATGATCATTTAGGGTTAAGTCAATGTACGATTCATTCGACAATTAAGTCCTGTCTCTATACAACTAAATGAAATTTGTTTGTTTAAGTTGGTTATGTTGGATTCGCATTCAGCACGTTGTGACATGCACAAAACTAAAACTTGTGATATAAGCGATGGTAGTTTTACCAATACTGACTAAGATAATCTATATTAAAAATTATTAATTAATTTATTTTTTAAAATTCAATAAAATTAATATATTAAATGTAAAAAAAATTTAAAAATATTAATTAAATAATCTTTAACTTGTACCTATATCAACAAATAAATAGGGATGGCAATGGATATTACAAATTTGGATATCCATAATTATTTGATCTGCTTTTTGTGGAATCAAGTATTGTAGATTCACACAATATTCAGATTTGGATTTTATAATTATTATTTGCATGAATTTAGAACAGATGTAAATATAAACCTTCGAATATCCATCATCCAAATTTGCATTACTTATATGTATAATAGATTCGGATATCAAAATTTATTATTCAAATCCACATTACACATACGAATAACGGATTCAGATATCTAAATTTGCTATTCAAATTTACTTTTGTAAATGCAGAAAATCTATACTTAATGCAAGAATCGATTTTTGGCTTGCTAGACTAACCATAAGACACTTTACCAAGTAATCTAATCTTTAATTTTGAAGTAATATGGCACTAAAATTAATTTACATATACGTATAATAATAATTTAAAAAATGTTTTCAAAATAAAATATAACAATAAATTAATTATTAAAATTAAATTAATTAATTATGTTAAATGCTTTTAAATTTTAAAGATATATAGTACTTTTGTAAAATAATATTTAATGACTTAATCAGTTTAATTAATTAAATTACTCTAATGACATAAATGCACTTATCATATAACATAATATGATATCTTCGATTGTAGTATAATATTGTAATATAATTATGGACTTATTGTATATGATATAATATGTATTGATTATATACTATATATATATATGATTACCAAATGATTATATATATTATAATATAATAACATATTATATATTACAATATCAATAGTTTTATAATTGTATTTAATTAGAATACATAATATTTATATATATTTATTATAATATTCAATATAAACAATGTATTTAAATATTATATATTATATAACATTATTTGATATAATATAATATTATAATATGAGGAGAAATCCACTTACATTAATGCAAAACTAAAATAGTTATAAGCATTTACATAAGCTTTTATAAAATTAATATTTTAACAAATAAACTATTAGATTTAGCAAATAAATATAATTGTCGTGCATGTGACGTTTTGAATCGATCCAATATTTTTATCATATCAATCGAGAATATTGCTTTTTAGTAAATATTTAATGGTTAAATTTTTTTACATCAAATAAATACTTAGACATTTTTAATCTACTTAAAACTCGACATGCATGAACTATGTGAATAGAATATGAAATATGACGATCAGATTAAATAAAAGTAAATCATATAAAGAATTACAAAAGCATATAATACTAATTTAATTTTACACTAGTGTTAAGTGGATCCCTCTCTTATAACATATAATACTATAATAGCACATGTACATAATATAAATAGTAATATATGCCCACAATGTAATACTATCAATAATATTAATATATTATATTATATAATGTATTAGTATAATAATATGTAATACTTAAATTAATATGTGACATATGATATAATGCAATAATATATGATATATATTATAATCTATCATATTAAGTAACTATGATATACCATCACATGTATTTATAATATATAACTAATGATTTTTTTATATGTGTTATATTTATATATTATTAATAATTTAACTATTTTACACTAATTGTCATTTTATTATCAAGTTGTTATTTGTTTATTTTTTAATTTTTGAACTTGTTTGTTGGTTGTTAACTATGAGTGATTTTAAATCAAAATTAATTTTTGTTTAATTTTATATTTTTTAAAAAAGAAACTTTGAATTCATATTTTTTTTGGATTTAGATATCCGATAGATAATGTTATTTAATTCAAATTCGGATTTGATGATATGTGAATTTAATGCCGACAATAAGCAAATTTGGATTTTAAGGCAATTTTTATATATTTGAATTCAAATATTACAAAAATTATAGATATCTGATTTGCCATGCATCTCTAGCATCATTTTTTATTTATTTATTTATTTTCCTTTGATTTTTCTAATTCTTTTGTATTTATTTTAAACTTTTTTCATATTAACATTAATTTACTGGTTTTTATAATTTTAATTTTCCTAAAATATTTTATATTTTGCTTGGTCAATTTTTTAGTTATTTTTTTAATTTAAATTTTTACATATTGCAAATTTTATTATTTTTTATTTATGTGTTTATTCATTTAGTTTTTTTCCATCAATGTTTCACATGAGTTTTTATCTTGCATGTATATTATTAATTCTATATTTATTTTTTTATTTTATTTATTGAATTTTTTTAAGCATGTTTTCTTCCCATAATCCATACCAGTAAATTAAATTAGTAAAGCATGTTTGATTTGATTTTCCCTTTTTATTGAGTTTTATAGAGTGTAAGTATATGCCTTCCATCAATACATATAGTAATATCTCTTCAATTATTCAGAGAATAATCTTCAAACCATTAATTAATTATCAGATAATCATAATATCTATGTATCTAATAGATATATACACATGCCTTCAATTAATTATCAAATAATGTTTGCCAATAGTGATATGGTGAATTGGTAAAGTATTAGACTCGAAGTTTTAGTGACAAAAAATTAAACCCCAACAATCTCAATTATCTATCTAATAGATTCATATTAAAGTAAAATACATGTACCTTTAATTTATTATTAATACATATAACCATTAATTATCATACAAAATTTATGCATCATGTAGGTCATGAATCATAAATTCTTGCATCAGTGACTATGCTTCAATCCCTAGCAACGTCAAATATAAAAAATGAATTACATACATCAAGAAGGAAAAATTAAACTATTAGATTTTCAAACTCCATTAAAACTCATTTTGGAGATTTAACATACAACCACGTAGATAAACATGAATAATTTATTAAAGTTAAATAGATTAAAATAATCATCAATATATATATATATATATATATTACGTTTTACATTAATTTTTTTTATTATTATTGAAAGTGTAAAATTTGCATTATTTTAGTAAAAATTTCATTTCATATAATTATGATAATGACAATAATTTTCTTTGGAAAAAAAAAGTAATAATGAAATTTTATATCTTCCATGTGTAACGCAAGCGTAGCTTAAACCTTTTTTCTTTTTTGAATGATTGTAGCTTAAACTCATATATATATATATATATAAAGGCAAAAAATGGAGGAATTTTTTCGTCGGTGCAGGCTAGTACTTAGTACAACGATAAACGACTAGGAGAATTAATGCATGTGGCCAGAAATCCAAATATGGTGACGGTCGATAGGGTCCATCTGAAGATAAATTCGTGAAAATTAAAAGATATCATGTACTAGTTTAATTAATATTTATAAAAAAAAATCATGTAAAGTTTAGTGGTTAAAAATTCATTAAAATTAACATATGAAATTTAGATTCAATTTGAAATATGTTATTTTTTTTTTATCTTTTATTTATCAAAAAAATTATTTATGAAATTTTGCCGATACGGAACATCAAGGTAATTATTGTATACCTTTACTTTTACCACGCCAGGTACAATGCGAAATGATAAAGAGTACGAAAATTTTTATAAAAATAATTAAGGATATATTTGGATGGGTTTTATCTTTTTTTTTTACGAGGAAAGATATACTTATTTAATTAGTTAAGTGTAAAATTAATTGGTTTTAAATGGTAATTTTTTAATTTCATATATGATTATTATTTTAATAAATCGATTATTAAATTTTTAATATAATTGTACTCATTGTATATATATAATTTTGAATTAATTTAATATTTTTATTATATCGATCAATAATAATATTTTTTTAATATATATTTAATGATTAAAATTTTATTACAATCAAATAAATAATTAAAATTTTTTAATTTACTTAAAAAACTTAATATGCATGTCAATGAAATATGAAAATTAAATTAAATAGATATAAACTATCTAAAATATTTTAAAAATATGTAAAATTAATTTAGTTTATATAAATATATATTATATATTTATAAAAGGTGCGTGGAGGAAGTCTTGACAAGGCAAGGTGGTTGTATTCTTGAAGACGATGCAAACTATAGCTTGAGTGTTACGCAGTGGAAAGGAAAGTGATTGATTCACATGTGCTGAAATAAATGATATTACGCATTTATAATTGCTTATATATTGAAAACCCAAAAATTGAAGTTAGCTATATAGTTAATTAACTTGGTGACATATTTGGCTTTTATCAAAGTGCTTTTAAGAATCTTCTGATCAAGTGCAAGGGAGAAAGTACTTGTTTGATTATGGTGCTGACGGTAATGACCGCTGAATTTAATTTCAAACTTTATCAAGAATAAACTTTTAACTTCTTGCAAATCCCTCTTTTTCATCTCTCAAACTCAAAGGCCTAACGATGGGAAAGGTGGGTGACTTAAATCACAGGTAAGAGCCATATCATCTACAATAGCTACAATTGTATATTTCTTGTTGGTTTAAAATTCGAAATTTTCGTCTTTAAAATTCTGATTTTACAATTATGAGATGGACAAAATAATAAATTCTTTTTCTTTATCGTACTAACAATCAAACTCAACGAGAAAACGAATTACAAAGTGCTAAAGATGGAATATAGCTTTGAATGTATTCACCCTCCATCTTGGTTAAGAGTCCATTTAAATTCTTTATCAGAGACACTTTCCTTCGTAATTTTAAAATTGTCATTTCCTGATTGGACCTTTTTACGACTAAAGTTCTGAAGAGACTTATGTTTATTTGTAAGTCAAAACCTTATATCATATATGTTAAAAAAAAGTATACAATAGACTAATGAGAATTTATATGTCATGTATAAAACCCTTGATTGCTAGAAAAAAAAATGGGCTAGTTTTGGATTGAGGTATTGCTCGAATTAAGACCTAAACTAAGGGAACTCGCACAACATGGAAGGTAATTAACCAGTAGTTGCCATATAGTAGTCAACGTGTTCGTCGTGTCAGGTTAAGTTCGACTCAAATGATTTTATGTATTCTATTAAAATCATATATACATATATATATATACTTATTTAAGTTTAGTTCAATACAAAATATAGATAAAAAATATATACTTATTTAGTTCTGTTTAAACACGTTCATATTTTTTTCTAAAAATAATTTTAAAAATATGTTATATTTTATTAATCTGTAATAATTTTATATAATTTTCTTTTATCAAGTTTTTAAACATGGATAACTTAAAAAATATTTTAAAATTTTAATATTTATAGTATAATATTATATATTTAATCTTTATATGATTTAAATTATAAAATATATAATCATAAAAATAAAAATTATATATAATATAATTAAATAATGAGTCCTCTCGGACATGAGCCTTGAATATTGAAGTCAAGGTTTGATCAACTTTTAAACAAATCTTGATTTTTTTTTGAGTCTATTTTTGGGCCTAATATATATATTTTTTAACTTTTTCAAATATTGAACGAGCATTTAAATTTGAGCAGATAGCTCAACTCTTTAATAAATCTAAATAATAAGTAGAAAGATACAAGTTAATCATCGTAATATTTTTTTTACTTAATTTATCAGTATTATTATTGTGTGACTTGTTAATTTTCGCAATAATAAGATGTGTTTTTCTTATCTAATAACTTTGCTAAATTACATTTCTTGACTTCGTTATTGTCAAAACAAACTAAACCTAATTGTTAGGTCCAATGACTTAATTTACATGTCGCAACTACTCAATTAGAGCTGAAAAACAAGATTTGAGTGCTTAAAACCTTAATAATTTCAAAAAAAAAAAAAAAATCAATCTTTAAGGTTTAATTCAGGCATGATTGTTGAATTGCGGTTGATTAAACAAGTAGAAAGTCATTTGCTTGTGGAGATTGACAAACCTAGCTTACTTTAATGGAGGGTAGTTTGCTTAAAAGTTTTAATTTCATTTAAGTAACCAAAGTAGTTATGGGAGACAACGAACTCCCTCATAAAATATTCCCTTAATCCTATCAATAAACAAAAATACAAAACCAACTATCAATATAATTGTACTAGTTTTATTTATTCAAAGATAATTTCTTGAAATACTCCATTAGCCCCCACACAAGAATTCGACTCTTGGGTTGGGATTTGCAATTTCGCGTATCAAGTCATGAATTTTTTTTTAATAATTTGATAAGAATGTTGTTATCAATGTTTTTAAAACATCTGTAATTGTTAATTAAGTTATTATTTATAATAATATTTTATTATATTAGAAACAATAATTACTAATGAATTTGATAAATTTTGATATCGCAATATACATTATATGACAATTTTAAAAGGTACCATCCTTGACAAAACTCATTTAATCAAAATTAAGAGAGGGCCCTGTTTGATGCCTCACTGTGGCATCATCTCCACACAAAATTTGGATCTTTTAAAGTGCGTGTGCGTGTGCGTGTGCGTGTGTGTGTGTATATATATATAGATATTGAGAAAAACAATGGAGTATTGGGAAGGAATTGGACATTTGTTTCGCCCACCTATGACTTTCGCCAAAAATTGCAGTGGGAACGCTAGGTAGACCAACTTGCCTCATCTCTTTTTACCGTATAAACTATAGATAATTTGTACCAAAAAAAAATTTACACTCCAACATATGATTGTATGCATTTCCTATTTAAAGAATTGAATTTAAATTTCTTAATAAAAAAAAAAAAGGAGGGAAAAAAAAAAGCAATTGTGAGAAAGGTTGAGAGGGGAGCAAGGATTCCAATAGCAAATGATTTTCATTGCAACAACTAATCTTATACTTTCCTAAGTAGCAATCAATGAGAAGGCTTTCCATATGTCAAATATATCCATGATTTTGAAGGAGATTTGCAGCCTTCCACAAAGATGGGTCTATGGTGCTAAGTAGTATTACCATTAAGTTTACTTTCTTTTTACCTTTTTCAGCCCCTAAAAGATTCATCATAAGACTTTTCCAACAATCAAATGAGGAAATAAAACAAAACCCACTTAATATGTTTTAGCCTGTTTTATTGACCATTAACATGATTTTCATTTTTTTTTTCAATACTCTTTCACAGATAAAGAAGAAAATTTTTTTTTAATCATGCATTCTGACTAAAGCTTTAAAGCTGATTCGGACCCAAAAAAAATTGGCTAAACTCATTTAAATTCGGTTCAATTTAATTAAAAAATTAATATTTTAAATTTAAAGCTATTTAAATTAGAATAATTCAAATGACATAAAATTTTAATTTAAAATGATCCATAATTAAATTAATTTAATTTTAAAACTTAACAAGGTACATTAGAATTTCATTAGGCAAACTCAAATAATTTTAATCAACAATAACTGCGGGTCTAATACAAAACGGACAATTTTTTTTTTCTTTTTGATGATTGTGTTTATTAAAATTTAATTTTTAATCATTAAAATTAAGAATCTAAGGATCCAGAGAAAGCAGATTCGTGACAAGGCTACCACATGAAAACCATATGGTGAAGTAGTGCTCAAGTAATGATGTTTACAAACGGTGGTACCACCACTTTCAATTTTCTGTCAAGCTTATTTTGATAGAATTATTGTGGGCATTTTTGTAAACTACAAATCTCCATCCATTGTTGCGACATCGAGTAAAACTTACTACTCCCTTCTCTCTTTCTTTGCTTCACCTTCACATGTTGTCATTCTATTCATTCATTGAGAACAAAGACAAAAGCACATTGTATTAGATATACCCTACATTCATCTATCTCTCTTTCTTTCAAGTTTCTGGTTCTCCCAGATTCTAAGCTGGGTATTATCTTCAACTCTGTAAATCAAATCCAACCGTTAAATACCCACTTTCTAATCCTCTTTTTGTCTTTTTCTCTCATTGGAAAAGGGAAAAAAGGGGGGGTGGAAGTTCATCATTTTTCCTTTGTTGCGTTGTTTGGGTTTATATGTGCTGCTCTGTTTCATGATCTGTAAATGGCTGCTGCAGCTGCTGCTTCACAAATCTTTCAAAACATTCACAGTGATGATAACAGTAACAGTAACATTGAAGTCAGCAGGCAAGAGATACAGGATGCCATTGCCAAGGCTGTGGAGCTTAGAGCTTTACATGCAGCTCTGATGCAAGGAAACAGCCCTGCAAATTTCAGATCTTCTTCCCCTGTTTCACGCCCTGTTTCTCATTTCTCCGCTCAAGATTACCCTGTTTTCACTCCTGTAAGTTAAATTTCTCTTCGTTCTTCCTTACCTTTTTTTTTTAATCAATTTTAGTGCTTCTTTAAATTATATATCTATTTCTGGCTAAATGAGGTCCAAATACTGTTTCTATCCAATTGTTGCTTGCCTCTTTTTTTTTTTTTTTTGTATTTTATTGAATTCAAAGCGAAAGAATCAGTGAGATCTATTATGCAATTAAGTTAATTAACTTTATCATGAAGATTATAGATAATCTATGTTAACTTTTTCCCCAATTGAACTCTCTTGATAAGTTTTGGCCAGTTGCTGGTCTTGAGTCTTTATAAAAATTGCTGGCTATATTTCTGAATCCCTGACCACCTAAAGCAAATTCTTTAAGTTAATTTTGACTGAGTTTAAATTTTTAGTAACTCTAGAATTTATGAAAGAAAAACCATGATCTCTGCAGGTTGACATTACATTTTATAAAATTTGCCTTCTACTCTCTTATATTAGAATGCTTTAATCCCCCCATTTTACGTTCCGGTGCACTGTCAACGGTTATTATCACTCACTTTTTTTTTTTTTTTGGGGGGGGGGTGTGATATTTGATAGAGTTATGAAGGCGAAGCATTAGCTGGATATCATACTAATAACAAAGCTTTATCTGAAACTTGGGATGAATATGGCCTAGAAGCAGGAAATGGCCCTGAAACTGTTTTATCAGATTATAAGAAGGAGATTTCAGCTTCGAGGAAAGGGTTGTCTCCGGCATTGGCTGCCTTAGAATCCCATATTTGTCCTGCTGAAGACGAAACTGGTTCTTGTGCAAACCACATCGCCGTCCTACAAACATCACCAGGAAATGAATTTTATAAGTCCAGTAGAAGTAGGAGAAACAGTTTGGGGGATTTCAAATCAGTGTCATCTTGCAGTAAATGCAAGCCCGCTGTTATAACATCTGAATACGAAAACATTCTTACGAACACCAAGAATTCTAATACAGTTGTGCCAGTGCCACTAACAGATTGTCACTCGTATGTTCAGACTCAACCCAGGAATCGAGGAGTGATTTCATGGTTATTCCCTCGGTTGAAAAAGAAACACAAGAATGAGAATTCGCCTAACCGAACGGAATCCGAGGAAGTTTCACAAATATTCAAGGACTTGGGCGTGTTGTCAATTGAAACGTTGAGGAGAGAGTTGATAGAAGCAAATGAGAATAGAGACGTGGCCATGATGGAAGTTGCTGAGATGAGATCTTCACTAGGAGAGCTCAAGCAGAAGCTGGAGCATTTAGAAACCTATTGTGAAGAGCTCAAGAAAGCCTTAAGGCAAGCAACAAGAGTAAAGGATTCCAAAATCAATGAAAGGCTTGAAAACTCTCCTTGGAAGGGGAAATCCATCGATGTTACTGGAGAAAACCTGATGCCTGTTAGTGAGGAGGTAATGGTAGAGGGTTTCTTGCAGATTGTATCGGAGGCAAGATTATCAGTTAAACAATTCTGCAAAACACTTGTTGGACAGATTGATGAGACTGACAATACTTTAATGAAAATTTTGAATTCCATTCTTCGACCGTATAAACTTTCATTGAATTCAAAGTACTCCAAGGCGGTATCATACCATTTGGAAGCAATTATAAACCAATCAATCTACCAAGATTTTGAGAATTGTGTGTTTCAGAAGAATGGATCACCAAAGCTGTTGGACCCTCAACAAGATCGCCAAGCTCAATTTTCATCATTTGTTGCACTTAGGAATCTAAGCTGGAATGAAGTGCTGAGGAAGGGCACGAAATATTATAGTGAAGAATTCAGCAAGTTCTGTGATCAGAAGATGAGTTCAATCATTTCAACGCTGAATTGGACTAGACCATGGCCCGAACAGCTGCTTCAAGCATTCTTTGTTGCGGCTAAATGCGTATGGTTGCTTCATTTGCTTGCTTTCTCATTCAATCCCCCATTGGGAATTTTAAGGGTTGAAGAAAATAGAACCTTCGATCCACGTTACATGGATGATGTGTTCATGGAAAAGCAAAGGTCACATGGACCAAGCCGGGTGAAGATGATGGTGGTGCCAGGTTTTTATGTTCAGGGTAGGATTTTAAGGTGTAAGGTGATGTGCCGATATAAAATTGTAGCTTAATTAATTTGCTTAAAATTCTTTTCTCAACTGGCTTTTCAAGGACAATTTCAAGTACAAACGTTTGTATCTGGAAAATTTATCTGTAATCTAAATCTATCTATCATGTGTATATACGAGAAAGGGTGTATATGTATATATATATGCACATGCATATAAGATATGATCTACTTACGTTAATATAAAATTATATTAATTTTATGCATTTTCATGACTTTTTGTATAATTTATATTTATTTAATTCTATCATAATATTTTATATTTTATTTACGTAGATATTGCACGTTGAATTTTGAATAAATTAAGAATGTCCAATGATTTATTTGATATAAAAAAATTCTAACCGTTAAATATAAATTAAAAACAAAATATTTTTTATCAATATTATAGAAACATTATATTAATTTAAAACTTTAGTGCATCATAAATTATATTATTAAATCTAATGATTAAATTAAAAGAAATACAATTTGTACAAAAAATTTCAAAACAAATTTAATCTTACAGTAGTATAAGCAAATCCTTTCTTTTTATATTATATGTATATATATATATATCTATCTATAATATAAATAAATGTATTAACTCCAAAATTATAAATAGTGAACGACGTATATACCCTTTTAATTTTTAAAATTAACAGTATTTTACTAGTAAGTTGACTAGTAAATGGCGGCATCAACACCAGAATTAAAAAAAAAACAGTTTTTCTAGGTTTGGATATAAACAGCGGAGAGAGAATAAGGGCAGAAATGAGAGAGAGAAAGTAAGAGTATTTATAGGGCAGAGAGAAAATTAAATATTATATTTTTAACATATTATTAATATTTAATTATTATACTATATATTATTTATACAATTTTTAATATGCTAAATTTTATTTTAAAATATATATTAAATTAAGTAACCTATTAAATAATTTCATAATTTATATTTTAATAGATTCATTATAATTTTAAGACTTAAGTATGTTTTCATTATTAAAATAAAAATATTTTATATTATATATTATTAGATATTTAATTATTGCATTATTATTTTTAAAATTTTTAAATATAATATATTAAAATTTTATTTTAAAATATATACATATATGTAATATAATATATTAAAGAATTAAATTTTTATAATTTATATTTAATATATTTAAGGGATTAATAAAATAAGTTTAATATTATAAATAAAAAATTTATTACTTAAGGGTTCAAGTAGTCATTTTTATCCTATTCCTTAATAATTAACCAAACATTATAATATTATTCTTTATTCTATTCAATCAACTAGAATATGTAATATTTATTTAGGGATAAGCATTAGATCGATTGATCGGTTTGATTTTAAAATATTAAAAATCGAACAAATTGAAAGAGTTTGAAAAGCCGATTGACCAAAGACCTAAAAATCAATTTAACCGAACCAAACATAATCAATTTGATTTAGTCGATCAATTTGATTCTACCCTCCAATAACTCAAATATTACCAAAAAAAAAAAATTTTTTTTTTCGTCAAACAAATATACGAAGCTAAAATTAAAAAAAAAAAAATCAAACTTCAAACATGAAGATTTCAAAAAAAATTAAATCACTGACATCACGTTACAAGTTCTCGACCAAACAAAAGGAAAAGGGAGTATATTCATTACAATAGAAAAAGAAAACAAAAGAGAACATAAACAAATTTCATGTTACTTTAGTTCACAAATTTAAAGTAGCGTCTTGAGTGAGCTGTAAGAGGTAAGAGAAAGAGCCACTTCAGGTTTCACTCTTAGTTGCTTAGGGTTTCAGATTTCATTACTTAGGTGAAAGGAAGGGACTAAGGGACTCAGCCACTAAGGGTTTCACGACTGTTTCAACATAAATAAGATAAGTAAGGTTAGGGGAAATGAAAATGAAATGGGCTTATGTTGGATGGGTTTAGCCGTTTAGACCATTGGGATATAGGTTAATTGAATGTTTGATTGGATGGTGCAGGCCATGGGTTATTGGGTTGAGCTGGATGGGTTTGAGTACTTGAGTTAGGGGTTATTGGGTTATGGTTTGGATTTAGGTTGAGATATTATTAACAATATTATTTGTTTAATCTATTATCGATTTAATCGATTGATTTGATTTAAAAATTAAAATCATAAATCAATCAATTAAATTTATTTAAATCGAACTATAAAAAATTGATTAATCAAATTGATTAAATTGATTCAAACAAATCGAACAAGATCAATTTCGGTTGGCTTTTTTCGTTCATTGAAATTATGCTCACCCTTATACTTATTCCCACCCCATTCTACTAAATTACATAACATTTAGGGTTAATTACCCGAGTGATCTCTAAATTATAGGCTAAATTTTAAATTGACTCTAAACTTTAAAATGTATCAATCCCAATCTTAACATCTTATGTCAATCAATTCACTTCATTAGTAAAACTGTTATAATAGACATTAAATGATATGTGGTATGGTAGAAAAGTTCATAATGATGTCATCTTTAGTTTTTATTTTTTTTCTTTTACTTAGTCCTTTATTTTCTTTCTCAAATTTTATATTTTCTTTTCTCTTTTTTATAAATAAAACAAAAATAAAAAATTAATATTATAATCTGAATTAATTTTTAAAATAATTAATTTGTAAACATACAAAATATTTATTTAAAATTAATTTTCTAAAAAATTATTTATAATTTTTTTCCTTTCTATTCTTTTTCTCATTTTATCTTCTTGATAAATAAACTAAAATATAATTAAAATTTTATATTATCATTTAAATTAATTTTATAAATATGAATAATTTATAAAATATAAAATATTTATTTAATTTAATTTTTTATCTCTTCTTGTATTATATTTTTTTCTCCATTTAAGTAAATATAAATATAAACAATAATAATATTATAATTTCATTTAATTTTATAAAAATTAAATAATTCATAACAATATTTATTTGCATTAATTTTGTAAAAATATTTACAGTTTTTGACTTTTTTTTTTTCTCTTTTTATTTTCCCTTTTGTTTTGTTTATAAATAAATCCAAAGAAAAATAAATAATAATTTATAGTATACACTAAATTAAATTTAAAAATAAATACTTTATTAAAATATAAAAATATTTATTTAAATTAATCTAAGAGAATTTTCTTAACTCTTGACGAAGAAGAGAGATTTACTCTCCGTAGCTAGTATTACATAAATAAACTGGATTTTTAATTACGGTAAATAGATATTTATATTTTTATGATTAATTTAATATTTGAAAATTTAATTTTAAATTATAATACAAATTATTTTATTTGTTTTTATTATAAATATAAAAAAGGAAAAAAGAGAAAAAAGTAAAAAAAATATTTTTATAAAATTAATAAAAATTATTATTTTATTTTAATAAATTATTAATTTTATTGAAAATAATTTTAAATTATAATATAATTATTAGTTATATTTTGTATTTAGTGAAAAAGAGTATAAAAAAGAAAAGTATAATAAAGAAGAAATAAAAATTTAGAAAATTAATTTAAATAACTATTTTACATTTTATAGTTATTTATATTAATAATTTAAGTTATATTATAAATTATTGTTTATGTTTTAGTTAATTTATAAAGATAATATGAAAACAAACAAAGGAAAGAAACAAAAAATTAAAAATATTTTTCATAAAATTAATTTTAAATAAATATTTTACATATTTATAAATTAAGTATATTTTTACTATAATTTAAATTATAATAAAAAAGAAAGGAAAAAAGAAGAAAAGAAAGATGATATTATCATTAGCTTTTTTGCCATATTATTTGTTATTTAATTTTTATTTTAAATAAAAAATTTAATTGATGCAAAATGTTAAAATAATAACCTAACTAATACTGTTTAAAATTTAAAAATTAATATAAAATATGTCTTATAATTTGGAGATCACTAGTGTTATTAATCTTAACATTTATTTTTACTTTATTCCACTAAATAACTATTATTCTGTTTCTATTTAATCCCAGCGAACTAATGGGGAGACTTTGTTATCTGTTCCTCTTCCGCTCTCGGGAACGCTGAGTCGCTGCGTCCCAGCTGCAATCGGATTGGGCAATGGACTAGTGCAATTGCAAAATCTGA
>JBBYHL010000016.1:5995276-6052400 GCA_038381835.1 Adansonia madagascariensis | reverse complement strand
CTTCATGTGTCCCTGATTTTGGTGACATCTAAAATCGGGCATGGCTTTAACTAGGAGGTTAATATGGTTCACTATATATGGTTTATGTCAGACCTTTAATTAGGTTCTTGAATTCCTTGAGCCCTAAAAGGACTAGCAAGATACCTTATCTTTATCCATTATGGATCCATGTTAGACTAGGTTTGATTTGAGTATGCGTGACTTCCATGTCCGTAACGAGGCAACACTTCGGGCAGACGTAGGAATCTACACCCGATAGGCTTTTTGCTGGCCCAAATAGAGGCTAACACCTCGAAAAGCAGAGCTACTTCACCCTCTCCTAAAATATTGGGTACCTATGCCCCCTCCATATCTGACAGAGGAGAAACTACTACATAATGTGCATAGTGTGTGTGAAGGCACAAATTTACCTTTTTGTGACAGAACATTAAAAATAAAACCTACTATCCTAATCCCCCCCCCAAAAAAAAGCAAACACAAAAAGATTAGTGCAAAATAAATATTGATATAATGAAAAGGGAATTTTTTTTTTTAAAAAAGAATTTAAAATTAGAGACCAATTAAAACTGAATTAATTAAAATTTAGTTAATACATAATTAATTTTAGGCCTGACTCTCTAGATGTCCCCAGTGGAGTCGCCAAGCTGTCGCAATGTGGTCCAGATACGAATCCTAACCAAGCCCGACTTAAATGGCCTTTGCTCCTATATTTATTAAATTTATTATTATTTTATATTCTCTTATTTGTATAGGCCATATCATTATTGAAATCTTTTTATTTTTGGGGACTGGGTGGTCGAGATGAATCGCTCACTTAACTTAACCTTAAATAGTCATTACGAAATGACAATTTATTTAGAGTCGCCACCAATCTATTTGGGTTAGGTGAGATTCGTCACCTACCAGAGTTTGTATTTCGAGGGTTACGAAACCCTAGAATACAAACTCCAAGGCTTGAGATCATACTAAAGAATAAAGATCATATAAAAGGGTCTGGGAGTCGGTTACAATCATAAGTAAGGATCAACCCTCTCATGATGCCCTAAAATTGGTACCTTATTAATTATATGTTAACTTAAATTTTAATTTTTATTCGGCTTCAATATGCGACATTTAATTACAATTCCCGTATTGTTCAAATAATATTTTATTACAATTCATGAATCAAGCACCCATATGCCATTATAAATATCTCTTATACCTTATAAGATCGATCGTTTTTTTCATTAGTAAGAAGGCATTACATGTACTAGAATTTAAACCTTGCCAATGCTTATCTTACTAATATGATGACTAGGAACTATTTTAGGAACATGGCTTTCATGCATAAAGATCTTATAATTATAACTCTTTATAATTCCTTTACAAGGCCTTATATGTTTCGTAAGCTTCATTTAATAAACGGTTTCATGATTGTTAGTCATGCCATAAGCATGAAGGGAAAGCTTGTATCATTACAATGTAGAGATGGGTTTAAATTACTGATTGTATACCCCTAAGTACAATTTGATTGGCTTTAGGGCACATTAACTAACATATACGAGCAAGTCATGTGTAAGCAATTTAAAATCTAAGCTTAATGAGTTTTTTTCAGTTCAATTTGCATAAGGATGAATTAGTTAAGAGAGATATCTTTATAAGACCATAAGAAGATACTTATAAATAAATTAGAACTTTAGGTAACAACTCATTGTCATTAGTCAAGTTAAGAGAGTAAGAAAAATTCAAATGATGTAATAAGGAAAATTGTAATCTTAGATTTTTTATATTCATTATTTGTTTGATTTTTTTTATTTTATAAATTTTAATCATTTGTTTGAATAAGATTAGGTTGTTTTAATTTTATTTGCTAGCAAATTTAGTATAATTCCTCATAGGAAAGTAGTCAACTCTTCATTATATTACTTGTCAATTATACGTGCACTTGCATGGTAAATCCGACAACACTTTTTCTTTTTTCAATCTATATCATAGGACCACAAATAAAAAGTTGGACGATGTAAGTCAGTAACATCTATATAATGAAATTAGTCATGCATTTACTAGGCCATAAATGCATCCTTGTCCTTGAACCCTTTAATATATATTTTCCAACTTCTTAAAGATAGTACAAGTAAGATTCTTAGAATGATGACAATAAGTCTTCATTTTTTGGAGGATAAAACCATTTTATATTTAATTTTGGCTTATCTTGGTTTGTTGAGAATAGCAATTACATAGGTCAAAAACAATAATGTTCATTTTAGTTGCATTACCATAAATATGACAAAAAAAACTCAATAACTTTAGTAACTGTTGTTTTGGTCAAAATTTAAATAGTAACTTTCCTTTCACCATCCATTTATCATATATATGATGGGCTCATATTTGATATCTTTGGGTTGGTTTCTCTTGCTTTTAGAAATATTGAAGAGTTCTTTTCTATAGCTAGAGTATGGATTATGCTTTCTAGAATGGATTATGGATTAAAGAGCTATTGAAAATTCCAAAAATCTCAACTTTAAAAACTGTCATGTGCTATAAGGATAATCCCTTGCTCAAGAGAATTGATCCTTCGCAGTTCAAAATGAGAAACTTTATCATTAAGCACCTTAGGATTGATCCTTACTTGTGGGGGATTGATCATTTACTATCTTAGAAAGTATAGCTTTGCTTTTGTTTCAAGGGGATCGACCATGTAGAGGTAAGGGATTGATCCCTACTAAAAATGCAAGAAGGGATCATTCTCATAGGTAAGAGATCAATCCTTCTTTAAGGCTTTTCAATAAGTGGACAAATTTGACCTTGAAAAGGTCTTGACTTTTCAAAACATTATTCGTTCAAGAACATATATTTAAGGAAAATAAAGAGTATAAAGTATTTGATCATCTTCCAAAAAAATTTTAATATAATTCAAAGAAAATATAAAATTGAAAATTCTGTATTTCAAAAAGATTTTCAAATGAATTAAGTTTAAGATTCTGTTAGTTTTAAATTATTCAAAGTTAATGCATTCCTCATCTCATGGAGACTTATGGTATTTATAAAGCCACTAACTTATTCAAAAAAAAAAATCCGTTAATTTTTTTCTAGCAAGCCTTCCATTCATCAAGTAACATCTTAAACAAACCCAAAATATCTCAAATAGATCTTTCACTAAATCTTATCTTTCAAGTCGATATTCCCAACATGCTCTCATTTAATTACAAAAAATGTTAAAAGTGTAAAGTAAAAAACTTAAAAATTACAAGTATTCATCCATGTACTAAATTTAAAAGAATAATAATATATCAAATGTGAATTAATTATTGTTTCTAATCTATATAATATGAACACAACTAAAGGTTGGGCGATGCAAGTAGGTAACATATATACAATGAAAAATAGTCATTCATTTATTATGCCATAAATGCATCCTTGTTTCTTAAATATAGAAGAAAAAATAAGATAACACATAATTTTACATGGTTTAGTCCTTTTGAACTAGTCAACTAACCCTAAAAAAGGGTTATAAGCAATACAACTAATTAAACTTGTAGCTTTTGCATGGATAAAGCTACAAACCCACCTCACTATCAATTTGTAATTTTTGCACGAATAAAGTTACAAATCATCAACATACCACTAGTAGAAGAAAGCTGCAAACCATCTTCTCACAATAAGATCTTGCGGGGTTAATAGCTCTCTCATTCTTAATTCTAATGGTCAACACCTACTCTATATAACAATTACTTGATCACCAAATTATTCGCTAAGACTTCCTTTTTATTAAGAGCATTTATCCATTAAATAAACTTAACTACCAAGTAATCTATAACCAATAGAATTTATAAGAATCTAAAATGATTTCAAATTTAAATTTGAGTCAACTACCAACAATTAAGGCTTAAAATGTCAAACTCAATTAGTTTGAAAAGAGAAACAAAAGCAAGCATGGTGAGGACAAAGAAAACAAATCACTGTAAAAGCAAATGATAAGAGAAGTAATGTAATTAAATGTTCATTTAGGATAATGAGAAAAAGAGAAGGAAAAAAACTATATTCTTTTCTATAACAAAATCCTTAAAAATAAATAAATAAAAAAGCAAAAGATAATATATAATTTTCTAAATCTTAGAAAATGTAAATATATTTCTACAAACCTATAACAATTATAAACTAATGGAGTCATTTATATAAACTACAAATTTGTAACTGTAAAAACCATTAAACAAATAATAATCAATATATTCAAAATTATGTTTAAAACACTTTTAATATTAAACATTAACTCCCAATAAAATGAAAAAGAAATAAAATTAATAAGCTTTGTAACTTCTATAAAAATGACAAGCCACAACTTCCATATAAGTAAAATAAATTATTAAATTGGAAAATAATGTTTATACTGTATAAGTAATTAGTGTTAGTTAGATATCTAGATAAGGAAATATATATTATGCCCTTACTTACTCTAGATAGAAGTAAAAATATACTACCTAATACAGTTAAAAACTAATAAAGCCATTTTTATAAAATACAAATTTGTAACGGTAAAAACAAGTAAACCAATAATAATCAATATATTCAAAATCATGTTAAAGCACTTTTAATAGTAAACACTAACATATATATATATATATATGTATAAAACTCTCCCAATTAATAAGCTTTGTAACTTCCATAAATAAAAGACAATAAAAAGAAATACAATTAGTAAGTTTTGTAACCTCTATAAAAATTAAAAGCAACAAAATGTAACTTCCATATAAGTAAAATAAATTATTAGTTGGAAATAATGTTTATACCATATAAGTCATTAGTGTTAATTAGATATTTAAATAATAAAATAAGCATTTAAAAGATTATTTTGGCCCTATTTATGCAAGATAGGAGCTAACAATAAGAAGAAATATAAGTAATGAGCTTTGAAACGTCTATAAAATTAAAAGCCACAAAACAATGTTTATACCATATTAGTAAAATAAATTATTAAATTAGAAACTAATGTTTATAGCATATAAGTAATTAGTGTTAATTAGATATTTAGATAATAAAATAAGCATTTAAAATTTATTATGCTCTTGCCTGCTCAAGATAGAGCCAAAAATATAATACCTAATACAGTTACAAAATATGGAGCCATTTATATAAAATACAAATTGTAACAGTAAAAACAATTAAACCAATAATAGTCATTGCATTCAAAATCATGTTGAAGCACTTTTAATGATAAACAATAATTTATTTATAACTCCCAATTAATGAGCATTGTAATTTTTATAGAAAAAAAGCCACAAAATGTAACTTCCACATAAGTAAAATAAATTAGAAAATTAGAAATAATGTTTATACCATATAAGTAGTGGTAATTAGATATTTAGAAAATAAAATAAGCATTTGAAAGACTATGTTGCCGCTATTGATTCAAGATAGCATCTAACAATATGAAGAAATACAATTAATAAGCTTTATAACATCTATAAAAATTAAAAGCCACAAAATATAACTTTCATTTAAGTAAAATAAATTATGAAATTGGAAAATAAGGTTTATACCATATGAATAATTAGTGTTAATTAGATATATAGATAATGAAATAAGCATTTAAAAGACTATTATGGCCCTAATTCAAGATAGAAGCTAGAAGCATATTATGTATTGATTTTTCAAGCTTCTTAGGAAAAGTACAAGATTCTTAGAGTGCCGACAATAAAGCTTTATTATTTGAAGGATAAAATTATCTTATATTTAATTTGGACTTATGTTGGTTTGTAGAGAATAGCAGTTACGTAAGTTAGAAAATAATGTTATTTTAGTTTCATTACCATAGATTGAATAAAAAAAACACTTTCGCAACTTTGTTTTGGTCAGAATTTAAATAGTTACTTGGAATAAGTTTTTCTTTCACTTAAACTTCATAATATATATTATTGGTTTGTATTTAATGTATTGTGTATATAAATTTATACATATATATATATATATATTAATCATATAATATCAAATTATTAATAAGAAATTATAAATTTTAAAAAATTTTAAAAATAAATGCCAATAATTTTACTTATTTATATATGAAGGCATGTGATTCATGTATGTATATAACTTTATACACCAAAAATATCAGATATAAATCTTAGACGACAATATTTAATCTTTACAATTAAAATGAGCGCGTATTGTATCTTTCACCGTGTATAAATAAGTGATATTCCCATATATTTCACAATCACAATGGCCTATGTGTGTGTGTATACATATATATATATATATATATATATAGTTAGAACCAGATGGGAGTGATCTATATTGCCATTATGGATTTGTTGCATTCTTACATCTTAGGCACTGATGCCTATCTCTTTGGCTCCATGATCCTGGCTGTGACAATGTCCATTGCTTCCTATTTTCTAATCCCTATACTCTTTGGTCGTCACCCTAAAAACTGGAAGAATGCACCACCAGGCCCTGCTGGTTGGCCCATCCTGGGAAGCCTTCCACATCTCTCGCATCATCTCCATGAAGATTTCTTTCACCTAGCCAAGATCTATGGTCCACTTTTTAGTCTAAACATGGGCATAAAGCCAGTCATAGTGGTATCGTCACCGGAAATGGCAGCCCAAGTCTTGAAGGAGAAGGAAGGGATGTTCTCTAGTCGGACCATAACCGAAGCCATTCGAGTCATCTCATATGATGCCCATTCCATCATTTTCTCGCCCTATGGTCCCAGGTGGAAGGCTCTTCGAAGGATCTTGATCACTGAACTACTTTCTCCCAAGGCGTTTGAACAGTTCGAGCCACTTCGTACCTCACAGGTTAATTCGATATCACTTAATTTTCTTATGCTAAACATATTTTTCTTAATTTTCGAAGTTTTAGCACTTAAGTTGTTGGTTTGCTTGTACTTCTATGAATAGGTTCATGGTTTGCTCAAGTATTTGTACGTGCTCTCAAAGTCCAACACTCAGGTGAATATAGCAGAATCAGCTTTTACGGCATTAGCCAACCTTGTGAGTAATTTTGTCTGCTCCAAAAGTCTTTTCGACAACTCAGAGCCTGAAGGGAAAAAAATGAAAGAGAGGTTCTGGGAAATGATAAAGGTGGTTGGTACCCCAAACTTTTCTGATCTCATTCCAATTGTTAAACCATTTGATCCACAAGGCTTGAAGAGAAAAATTAGCAAGATCTTTGCGCAATTGGATGCTTTCTATGAGAAGCTGATTGAGGAGAGGTTGGCAGAGAAGCGAAAAGCTCAACTTGATGAGACATCCAACAATGAGAAAAGGGATATGTTGGAAGTTCTTTTGAGTTATGCGAGTAATGACAAAGAAAATGACTTGGAACGATTCTCAAGATCTATCATCAAAGGAATGCTTTCTGTAAGTATTTACATACAACTCTATTATAATATATGTAATTGATCGTTCTGAAAATGAAAAAAGAAAGGAACATGGTATTGCGGTGCTGAAATTTGAAACATTCACCATTATTGTTTTGGAATAGAAGATTTCAAGCTCTATTATTTGTATATTGTTATTTTGACGTTGCTTCTAAATAATATTGCATTGGCAGGAAATGTTTATTGCAGGAACAGAGACAACCTCAAGCACTGTGGAATGGGGAATGACAGAAATCCTAAGGAAACCCAGTGTTCACAAGAAACTGCTACTTGAACTCGACCAGGTAGTCGGGAAGAACAGATTTGTGGTGGAGAGCGATATCCCAAACCTCCCATACCTTCAAGCAACGGTCAAAGAAGTTTTCAGGCTGCATCCAGGTGTTCCACTCATCATCCCTCGTCGCACAAACGAGGCATGCGAGGTAGCTGGCTATCATATTCCCAAGAACTGCATTGTTTATGTCAACATTTGGGGAATAGCAAGGGATCCCAAAGTGTGGGAAAATCCTTTAGAATTCAAGCCTGAGAGGTTCATTGGGTCAAGCGTAGATGTGAAGGGTCAAGACTTTAAC
The DNA here is from genome assembly GCA_038381835.1 of Adansonia madagascariensis. Taxonomy (NCBI): domain Eukaryota; kingdom Viridiplantae; phylum Streptophyta; class Magnoliopsida; order Malvales; family Malvaceae; genus Adansonia; species Adansonia madagascariensis. The sequence goes on along the minus strand of JBBYHL010000016.1, from coordinate 6,044,468 downwards.
CTCTTGCCTTTTGGGACAGGGAGAAGGTCATGCGTTGGATGGCCTCTGGCTCATCGAATGGTGCATTATTACTTGGCTGCGTTGCTCCATGCTTTCGAATGGGACTCGCCTCCTGAGATTCTGAATGATTTGGGCGAGAGAGTAGGTCTCAGTATTCAGAAAGATAGGAGCTTGCTTAGCACTCCCAAACCTCGACTGCAAGCCTCTGTTTATGGGCATTAAAACGGTAGCTTAGCCTACCATCCAACTGATACTTAAGTGGTGTATGGTTTTATCGTATTATGTTGTTTAATATGCTAAGGGTGCTCGAATGAAGGCTTGGTAGCCATCCACCAAGTTCTATGTATCGCTGCATTATGACAATAAATCATGGACTTCTTTCTACTAGTTAATTAATTGTTTTTTTCTCTAAAACTAAATTAGATTTACAAATTTATGCAACTCTTTATACTATTAATATTTATTTAACCTGATCATCATATTTCATATTATATATATAGATCATAAACGTCAAATTTTAAGTAAATTAAAAATATTTAACTATTTTTTTAATATAAAAAACTTTCGATCATTGAATATATTCCCATTGTGTAAACTTGGCTTACAAGAATGCTCAGGTGAAATAGCTTATTTTTATCACACGTAAGCCAAGCATAAATACAACTATCAAGTCATTAATTTTCCAACATATAAAATTGAAATATCAAGGAAAATTATTCATTTAAAGTAAAAAATAATTATCCTAAAAAAATTTTGCATTTAAACCTTAAATGTAAAGCATTATCATCATGGATAGAAACTATACACTAAAATTTTAAATATAAACCATCACTAGTAACAAATCAATACTTTAAATAAATCATTATTAGCATCGAATCAAAGAAATAATTAAAAATATTCATTTTAATAATTAAATCTCAAAATAAATTTTCTTTATCAACATTAAAAATTAATTTAAAATATTTATTTAAATAATTGAATATCAAAATTAAAAATAAATATATTTTATCAGTAGTTGCTCAATAATTTTGATTTTAATACATTGTTTCTTTTTTACTTGAACCTAGCTATGTATTACGAACATGTTGGGCACACGGTTGTGCATAGGATAGGATTCGGTTAAAGGAAATGTCTTCCTATTTTATGTTTGAGAAGAAGTCACTCTAGCTATAAAATTTTTCATTAACTGAATTCATAAATTCATAGTGAAGGGTATATTTACATACATGAAAAATTAATTAATTTTACATATTTTATATCTTTTATATAATTAATATTTTAATAAATTAATTATTAAATTTATTAATATAATTAAATTTATTACGCATATAAAATTTCGAATTAATTTGATGTCTATCATATCCAACATACTGCCTTTTCTAATTTTAGGCAGTGTATCCCTAACATAAATGGATTCAAACTCTTCTCTCTCTCTCTCTCTCTCTCTCTCTCTCTATATATATATATATATATATTGAATTAGTAAATGATTGGCAATTTTTGGCTAAACCCAGTTTCAAAATGAAATCTTTTCTTCATTCCGAAGTAACAGATCTCAAAGTTAAGATTTAGCCCGCAAACTTTAACTTTTAATCTTGTATATAACTTGTTTTTTTAGGGAGGGTTAGAATTGATTTATGTCAGTAAAAATTTAAAAATAATCACAAAATAATATTAAAATAGTTATTTTATAATTTTAATTTTTTATTATTGATATTTATTATAATTAACCTAATAGTATTCCTTATATGTGCTATTACCATAAACATAATATAATCAAAAATATTTTTATGATCGCAATTTAAAGCACCAATATTGTGAGAGAATTTTAGTGGGCCATGCATGCAGTGGCAAAGCAATGGGGCAAGCAGAAGCCTTGGCCCCTTGCTCCTCAACATCTTTTATTTTTGAGTGTTCTATTAAGTAAAAGATAGTAAGTATTTTATTTTAATATCCAAAATTTTTTATTTTGATATTTTTATCTCAACTTTTAATATAAAATTTTTGACTTCATAATTTTACGTGTTAACAAAATTTAACCTTTCATGGTAGCGCCCTCTTCTTATATAAATCATTTTATTCTCCTTTATCTATTGGCAAAATTATGAAATCTCGGCATCTCAGCCGCCAACCCCCCCCCCCCAAAAAAAAATCTTAATGTTAAAAATACAAACCGACCATATTTTGTTACCTGATTAATAGCCACCCATGTGTGACACATTTTGTAGGTGTTAAGTTGGAACATTAATTTGGCCAACCATGTATAATTCATTTTGATCGTTGATCAATTAAATTATCTTGATTTTGGATTCCTCAATTTTACTGTGTAGTTTGAAAGTTACGCGAGTCTTTAAAATTTAAAATAAAAAAGCCTTATGTTTAATTTGTGATGAACAAGTCACTTTCCCCTGTAAGTATCTGGCCATACTTGGTTTATACTTGTATCATGATGTGACGCATTTTTCAAAGCATTATTACTTTTGCATAAGCTTATATTTGATACATTATCTGTATATAAATTTATTAACCGATAGTAAATAATACGACAACTCATTTATAATAAAAAATATAAAAATTTAAAAATCTTTAAAAATAATAAAGATTATCGTAACATGTCATACGTGAATTTGGCACATCAAAGCTAAGAAAAATAGTTTGGTTCATAATTGAGATTGAGTCATTGAAATAAGTCATTTGCCTAACTTTCTCGTATGGCTATTATGAAATAGCTGATAAATTGGGCATTACCACCAATCTTTTAAGCTATGGGAGCTTGATCATCCATTGAGATCCGTCCATTTATATCTTTTATACTGTGAAAAATGGATCTCAATGTTTGCTCATAAACCAAAGATCGGTAAAAGTGTTCAGGAGTCCACTATGCATGGGGAAGGGTGAACACCCCCATAACGCGCGTAAATTGATATCTATTAATCATGTATTATTTTAAATCTCGACTAAAATTAGATTTAATTTTCAGCATTTAAAAATATTTTTTTGTTTTGAAAATTTTTTATTATTGTAATTATTATTTTTTTAAAAGTGAATTGGATTTTTCTGAAAGACAAAAAAAATTTCATATCCCACTAGAAAACCTAGTAAAATACGAAATTTTTATTTTTTGAAGTCTTTAAAAATTTTGATTCACTATTTTGAGGAGGGTATTCCATTTTTTTTACAATAATTGATGAGATCCCTTGCATATCTTAGAAGAAATCTATAAACTAGTTTAACACCAAGATATTACCTCAGTTATTTACTAAGAAACATGAGTATGATCCTAAGCATACTTCTAAATTCATGAGTGCACAATGATAAAATTAATGCAAAATGATCCACATAAACAAATACTCACATAATAAACACAACAATTACACATAAAATCTTCCTTTTTCTATAAAAAAAAATGATCTTACCAAGGATGTACCATTTGAATTAAAGTATTTGAGCATCCATAAGAATGCCAAAATTGCCTTAAAGGGACTTTTGATTGAACTAAAAGGGTGCAAAAATGACCCTAATGACTTGGTTTTGACCTAAAATACTAAAATGACCCCCAAAAGCTTAGTTTTGACATGGAATTGCTAAAATGACTCCAAAGGCTTGAATTTGACTCAAAATTACTAAAATAACCTTAAAGGCTCAATTTTGACATGAAAATGCTAAAACAATCATAAAGGCTCATATTTGACTCAAAAATACTAAAATAACCCTAAAAGCTCAATTTTGGCATTAAAGTGCTAAAACGATCCTAAAAGCTTGGTTTTGACATAAAGTGCGAAATCAAACCTAAAGGCTCGTGATCCAACCTTGACAACTTTAATATATCTGGATTTTTGAGGACATCGATTAAGAATTAATCCTAACCAGAACTTAACCTAGGAATACAAAATAAAACGAAAGATTAACTCAAAATTTGGCCACTATAAAGTCAAATGCCTTAGCCGAAACTATCACCCAAGCCTAAAAGCTTAATATCATCATGCTCAAATTCTCTTCTTAATAACAATAACGAACTTACAAACAACAACAAAAACTTATAAGAAAGAAAAATATAATAAAAACATTTTAGAAATAAGATCTTTTATAAAAAAAAAATTCTGTTTGAAAACTTTACGCCTTTTGTTAAAGAAAATATTTCAAAAAAATAGCAAGATAAAAGATAAATTATTCCTACCATATTCACAACCTATCATAATCAACAATTATAAAACATAATGAAAATCTAAAAACGCAACAAGAAAGTTACCTTTGTAAAATGAAGCTCTCCCTTTTTTAATCTAAAAACGCAACAAGAAAGTTACCTTTGTAAAATGAAGCTCTCCCTTTTTTCCCTTTCTTTTTTGATTTCTTTTGGTGGGCAATTATAGAGCAAAAGGCCAGCCAAATTTGGCCATATATGAATCGAAAAAGGAGAAAAATTTTCCCACTAAAATTTTTAACCAATTCCTTTCTTCTTTTGTGTGGCTTCCTCCAAAATTTTCATATTGCTTCAAGCAAGCAGTTTGACATTGAATGGCCATCGATGTGGGGGACCAACGTCCTTTAATATATTTTCTTTCCTTTTTTAAAGAAAAAAGTATTTTAGTTTATGATATATTTTTATTTTTATTTTTTAATTTTTTTAAATACTATTTTATTCTTTTTGTAATTTTTTTTTAGATTTTTGAAAAGTTTAAGTCTTAATGGTCATGCAAGGTTTGGGTTCTAAAGTTTGAGTAATTTTGAATTAAAAATCAATATGATTAAGATTAAACTTGGACAAAATTAGATGTCCACAGCTACACTTCTTTGGCTATTATTAAGAATCAAGAATAAGATTAAACGATAGACATAATTTTATCCAGGAAAAATTTTTTTTTTATAGAAATTTGAAAATTAATAACAAGAAATAAAATGATTTGGAAAATAAGTTTGATTCTATTAAAGATCTCAAAGGCTATCTCGAGGGTTGACTCATTTTAAGGGAACAAATTTGACTTAAGAAAGATAAACTTCATGGAAAGCTTTGAGGACATCTTTGAGAGTGCCCTTGAAAATCTTTAATAAAATATCATTGAGAGAGGCTTTTGAAATATTTTTTTGATAAAATGCTCAAGATAGGCTTTTGAAAATCTTTGCTGAAATATCCTCAAGAGAGTGTAAACAGCCAATTTTGTCTAAGTTAACTTCTAAGGTATCAAAGCTCACTATTCGAGGTGTCATCAAGCTCATTTAAACAACCATAGGTAGTCTTCTATCACTTTCGGCTAAAGTGATGTGTTTGAAGAGTTAGAGGTAAATTTGCATTTTTGCACAAGTGTATCGATACACAGCCCTTAGTGTTGGTATAGGACCTTCTCATCTCAAATTTTCAAAAGTTTGTTATTTGTATCGATACAAAAGGGTGGTTATTGCTACTTAAGGTGATGTATCAATACATGAGCCATGGTATCGATACATGTTTATGTCATAGCTAAAATCATAATTTTTGGTCAACAAGTATCGCTACAACATGCTTTGTATCAACCAAGTTCAAAGTCTTGATACATTCTACCCTTCATCCCATGACATTAAAACTCTAATTTAGTCGCTCTTTTGGCACCAAAAATAATCAAAATTCCTACCAAGCCTCAACATCAGACTTATGATTGGATCAAATGAATTTTTGATGCCTAAAAGGACTAGAAAATGTCCTATTTTCATGAAAAACATAGCTTATTTAGGGGCATGCTTAGCTTTTCCCTATTTGTAGACTGTCTAAACCTCTCTGCTCAATCACCTTGGTTGCCAGCGTCAATAAAAATCAAAATAGATAAACATAGTATCCAGGGCTATTACATGGTACATAAAGAAAACTCCATAATGCCCTCATTTTTTGGCTTCTAAGCTTTGGTTGACCATGTGTCTATAAAAGAGCCAACTTTGGCTCAATAAAATGGGACTTTATATATACACATTCAACACACATTTTACTCAGCTCACATTCACTCTATAGCCTCCAACAAACCTCAAAACTTCCCATTTTCGTAGCTTTTCACACTACCTCCAAGAAACGCCTTTAAAACACTACCTTAAGCTATTTTTGCTTATTTTTCTTCTTACTAACTCATAGTAAGTAAGAAAAGCTTTAAAGCCAACATCTTTGCTTAAAAAAATTCATTTTTTTTAGAGGGAAAGCTGCTGAAATTCTTGTTGGTATTTTTTAATTTTTCATGTTTTTCATCATGTTAGTAACCCATTTTTGTACCCATGACCATTCGTAGGTTCCATGTATTTCCTTTGATGTCTTGTTCATGAGATGGTGATTTCACCGTACATTCATGCATAAAAAGTCATATTTTTATGTTGTCATGATATTTCCAACACATATTCACGTCATGAAAATACACTCCATTATGCCAAAATCACATTCCATACTTCCATGAATATATTGTAATATGTTTATGCATTTTTTTGCCTAAAAATCATGTCTTTATGCTATCATGAACTTTTTTAGCATGTGTTCATGTCATGGGAACATTTTCTTCTATGCTCATATCATGTCTTATGCATCGAAAAAAAACATTTTCTTATTGTTGTTGTTGTAAAAATCTATTTTTCCAAAACCTCTCCAAGTTAAGCTTATATTAACTTTAATGAATAAGGACTAACATGGACTTGATGTTTTCTACCAATTGGTTTTAATCTTGGGGAAATATCAAGCTTTTCATATTTGGATTCAAAGATAAATGAGGCTGAATATTCTAGTTTTCAAAGCAAAAATGTTTTTTTTTAAGTTTTTCTTAAATTGCTTATGCCTTGGTTTTTTGCCTAGAGTTTTTTTGCTTGTGACATGGTTAATAGGTTACTTTATTGTCCCAAACTACTTTGGATTGTACAAATAAGCTTGTGAAGATGCTGTCACTAACCTTCTTTCATCATAGACATTTAAATATCCATAGCTTGAGTTTAGTCTTAAGAAACTCAAAAAACTAAGAAAGTCCCCTATTTTGTGCTAATAGCATTGTAACCATGACTTGAAAAATCATTTTCAAATCATAAAAAAATTTTCATGAATTTTTTTATTTTTTTCCTAAAGGGCATTGAATTACCTTTCCAATGGTGTCTTATTTACCCTTGGATCATTCAGTATGAGAGAGTTACAATTTTTTTGAACTAATGCTATCTAGAAGCCTTGGAATCAGCAATTTCCATTCTATTTGGGCCATTTCGGCCCACCAAATGATTTTTCTATATTTTTGAAATATTTTTCCTAAAAGTTTTGAGAAATTCCCTTTTCAGAAAGGCATCGTTTATGATTTAATGGTTCTAAATGAGTTAGGTATGATTTTCAAAGTCCACTAGACCCTTGCCCCTATACATGCTATTTGCATCATTTTAGATCTAATTTCAAAAATTATTTCCTCCTAGAAAGGGATCTTTCGGTACTTTCAAAATAATTTGATATTAATCTTTATTGAGTCATATTTCCAATGGTAACTTGCCTTACTCCTAAACCGTAAGATCACTTCAAAATAAAATAAAAAAATAAGGATAGTGCAATTATATTCCCTATTTTAGCATTTATCAAAATTAATCAATTTTCTAAAATTCTCACTTTAAGGCATTCAGATGCTTTAAATGAGTCCAACCAACCTCGTCGAGTCAAAAAATATGCGTTAACTACTTAGGCTTGATTCAAGGCATGAGCTTTTTTCAAATTCGACTTCTCTTATTTTGTCAATTTCTCATTTTTAAAGAACAATCATTGATTTTTTTCAAAATTGTCAAAAATGTCATCTTGTCAAGAAACTACCGACCCTTTATCAATTTAAGTCTTTTAATCCTATCTTTCCAAAATTACTAAAATTTCCACCTCTGAGGATATTCCAACCCCGTTTTTGGAAGGGATACTCTTACCCTGCTTTTCGAAAGTTCACTCAAAAATCAAGTTTTTCCTCCCTTAGATTTATCTAGATTCTCTTAAAATTTTGAACCCCTTTTTTAAGCCTCAGTTAATTTATAAATCTAAACATGTCTCAAAATTCTAAACTTCATTATTTCTAGATAATATATGACAATTACGAGATACATTATAATCATCACTCTCTAATTTTTTCTCTTGTGTGATTTATTTTCTCGTTTTTCATCTTACCAACATGTTTCCCTTTGTGTGTCTATTTTTGCATTCATAGTTACAAGGTAATGCTCCATGTCAATATCTCTCTAATACTTAATATGAAATATCTGAGTTTTAAAATTAAATCTGAAAAATATTTTTGGTCAAAAATCTCTATGCTTCCTCATCTTTTCGGGGCACATAGGAGATTTAAATTTTCTTTAAAATCTAGATTTATCACTTTTATATAAATTCATGCATAAAAGGGGATTATATTAAAATAATGGCAAGTTAAAACTAAAAAAACTAAAATTGAGTTAAGACACAATTAGAAGGTATCGATTTCGGGTGTTTGTGGGGATGTTAGTACTTCCCTGTGTATAACCAACTTTGGAACCTAATCAATAAATCTCTAGACCATGCAGACCATGGAATCGATGCCTCAAGTTTTATAACTTAGAATATTGATTTCAGTACGCATCCAATTATGCTTGGCCCAAGTGATCGATGATGACTCCAAGTGTTGGCCAGTTTATGGTGGCTATCTAAGACCAATTAGATAAGTGATTCATCTGGCAACGTGTTACAAGGGAAGAGACCTAGTTGAGAAGACACTTTTTCATCGAGACTATCATCTTCCCTCATATATTTTAAGTCATGCATGCTTTCCATTCTACGAGGACTTTTCAAGGCACATTGCAACTGCTTAGCAACTCTATTGGGGATAATTTAAAGAGTTAGGCCTACAATTACTGTGTCTTACTTAGTTTTCGAATAATTATAGATTCGATAAGTATGGTAATAAAAGGTAAACTGAAGTTTGATTATTTCCCTAACACACACTATGCATTAGCATTTGCATTAGATTCTCACCAAACTCTATGGTGGGATTAAGGTCCTGAATACCAGGAGGAAGTGAGCTATCTACTTTCATGGGAGTCCTTCACATAGGTATAGCAAGAACTTTCAGGTGTAAAAATTACTTGTCTTTTATGAGTAACTCTCCATATTTGCATAGGGAAATACATCCAGTAAATCAAACTCATTCCTTTAAGCTTGTGATGGGCTTAGGATTAAGGTTTCTCGACTGTCCTTATCAGACAAAAGAGTAATTTGGATATTGATTTAAATGTTAACTTAAACCTCATATAGTGAACTTTACAAGCCAAACCATGTCAAACCATGCTAGAACATCGCTAGAATAACCCTAAGAATAAGAACACTTCGAGAAACACTTTTTACTTTTACTCTTATACTATAGTTACATAGGTGATCGTGGCTTGTGTTTATCATTCATGCCTTAAGGACATCTCACATCTCATTCTTTCATTAAGGCATGCCATTATGCTGTCTAATTGACACCTAACCCTCATTAATAAATAAATGGAGACAAATGAAAGTTGCTACCTATAAGCCTCATATGGCCTTAAAAAGAGTTGTATCTAACCTGAATATGTGATTATGCCATTCAAACGATAAAGCGTAATGCATACGGGCCATAGATAATGATGAACAAACATTACCACTTAGCCGATTAGTTTTGTCCCTACGAGATACCATACCACCTTAATAAGGGTGATTTTTTAACTCAGACACATCATTATGTTGTCCATGTATACTTAGTTTTTGCAACTGTTATGTCTGTCCTTAGGCATCATAACGCCTATTATTGGGGCAATTCTATAATTTATTTTTGTTTCAACTCTGTTGTTTGCTATTCTTATTTATTGTCATTATTTTGCCATTAACCTTTTATTTTTTAAAAAAATACATGTATCATGTCATCATAATCATCATGGGACAATTGGCTAAATGTTCAATGTTCAGTAAGAAGTGTCTATGATTGAGCAATAGTCTATTTCCATTCTCAAGTCTTTTAAAGAAGTCAGACTATGGTTGAGGGTTGATAGAGCGAAGAAAGAGATGTCTTGAAGCTCGGTTATGTCTCGATGACACATAAGAAGGTTAAGATTAGGTACCATCAGAACAATCGACAAGATTTGAAACATACTTAGGCTAGTTGGGATAAGACTGAGAGGGAATCATTCATGAAGAGATATAGGGATATAGCTTTCTTACTCCAGGTTTGATTAGATTTTGGCCCATTACAACATCATCGTAGTTCAAGATTTGCTATACCATGCTTCACCTTTAATTGAGAAGATTTGTCCCTATATCAATGAATACAGTATATTATTTAACATTGAAAAGGCCAAATTTGATAGGATAAATTGTAAACTGTTATAACCCCTACCGTTCAAAAAAAGACTAGCATACATACTCGAAGCCATAAAGTCATGGATCAATATCTATGTCAAGGTGAAAGGAAATAATGAGTGCATTTCTTGGGTTAGTTTAAAGAATACAATGGCGAGTCTCACCGATGCAAGAAAAATTCAGGATATCTATGCTTTGGCAATATATGGACTAGTCATATTTCTAAAACCCTGCACTTGCCATTATTGTAGAGACCATTTGAGCCCTTAATTTTTGTAAGAAAATGGGAATGGGTTGATTCATCAAATGTGCCCCACTTTTTTAAATTTGACTTATTAGCCACTTCCATGTTGAAGAAAGAAGAATGTTACTTAATTTTTAGTCTAACTTCAACCGTCTTTCTAAGGTCTTTGAGAAGGAATAGCCCCAAGACAAGTCTGAAGAATAGTGGGTCAAGAAGTTCTAGGAATCTCAAAGGAGGCTTCATGGATTTTTTCTTAATCAGTCATATACATATATGGAGATCATAGTTGTATGCCACTTATGAGATTGTTAGGAAATACAAACTACATACTTCTCCTAGTTCTAATAGTTTTAGTGCTGATAATTCATCCCATTCATGCAAGACCTCAAGGATTAGGACTTTGACTATGGTAAAGCCAAATACAAGTTGAAAGTTCAATCAGCTTTCCATGCTTGAAGGCAAGTTTATTGCATGGAGAGATATTGGAGAGAACATGACTCCGAGGTATCATGTGTGGTGAATTCACTGCATCAGCGATACTTTGCTACTATTTGATGATGGGATGGCTAAAATCCTAGTTAGCAAGTCTTTTTCCAAGATCAAAATGCTTAAGTGGGAGTTTGAATAAGAAAAAGCAAACTTTACTGCAAAAATCATTTGGCTACGAAACAGAAAAAGTTAATTAGAGATGGACCTTTACCTTTGGGATAGTGAAATAAACTGAGTTGTCAAGGAAAAATATTACATCAAAAAAGATCTTCAGGTTTGCAAGAGGATAATATGGCACTCTAAAAAAGAAACTATTATTAGTGCATTAGTAAGTCATCAGCTAAATAGGAGGTAGAATTTTCTACCTTCAACAAAATATTGAATCATTGGAAAAAAGAAGCTAGAGCAAATAGGGAGTAGTTCATCAAGGCTTGCATACTCATGTCAACCAAACGAGGAATAGATGTTTTGAAGCTTAGTTATAAGACTTAAAAGTAGATAAGACGAGAGAAAAACCTTAACATTTAGGGTTCAAGATTTGAAGCATTCCCTCCAAGCTCATAAAAACTATATTAATGAGTTAGTGAGAGCTTCGAATAATAAGAATAAGAATGGCGAGCGATGGTTGACTAGGCATGCATAAATCATTAAGTGTGTCATGAACCATCTTATCGAGCATATTTAAGCAACTCAGATAAAGGCAGATGATATGATAAAGGTAGCTGGGTATTTAAGGCAAGATATCATATCCATTGGAGATCATGAACATAGGTTGTTGTATTACTTAGAAAACATGATTAGATAATGTAATCGTGTTAGACACTTTCAAATGTAATCATGTATAATCAAACACTATTTTTTGCTTTATGAAAGATGCTATTAGTGAAGCTGTCCTACAAGCAAATTATATCTCTTGTATTTACATAATTAACTAAAATTTTTTTGTACTTTATTCATTTATCCTTGTCACTAATCATTCATTTTCATGGTTCTATACTTATCATCATCTTATCATAAACAATTATTAGTAAACATATTTTAATAAAAAGTCTAATACAAGAATGGTCAAAAAGTATGAGGGATTCTGAAAACCAAGCAAGGAACATAGAACCGGCTATTTTACATTGCTATAATACTCATCCCTTTGAACGGATCATGGAAAATGTTTATTAAGCATGCATTGAGTGACTCAATTTAACATATAAGAATTCTAAAAGCCAAATGCTTTGTCATTAAAATGAAATGCAAGCATAAATCATGAAGCTTATGGAGCTAATGACAACCTCCCCTAAAGAGAAAAGACAAGCTAGTACCATGAATACTGGAAAAAAGCCAGTTAACCTAAAAAATCACCTCATTGATAGTACTAAAGCTAACCAAGAAAGGACACATCAAGAGTACAGACTAACATGGCATTAGCCTTGCTGGTACCACTAGTGACTCTTTAGAACCCTATGGCAATAAACCAATTCGTCCCTAAATTTCAAAGGGTGAATATGAGAATCTTTCTAGCCAATCACATAACTCTCAACCATGATGAGTAAGAGAAAATAGATGATCAAAAGTCTACAATATCTACGAATGAAATTAATAAGTGTTAGCTATTAAAGAAGTACCTTAAAGCTATTGAGGGAAATGACAAGTTTAGAGCCATTAACGCAAAATCTTTATCTTTGGTATCAACCTTGTCATTCCCTTAAAGTTTAAGGTACCAAATTTTAAAAGGTTTAATGGAACTACTGATCTTACTGTACATATCCAAATGTACCTTACAAAGATGGCTGGGTATAAAAAGAATGAAAAGCTTTATATATATTGTTTCAGCACATTTTGTTTTGGGCATCCACCCGATAGTACATTAAGCTCAACAAAGTCCAAATCTAATCATGGTCAACTTGGTAAGAGCCTTCTTAAATCGATATTAGTATGTCTTAGATTGGGCTTTCAATAGGTTTTTTCTCACGAATTTAAAGAATAAGCCTACTGAGAGTTTTAGGTAGTATACTCAATGATAGAGAGAGAAGGTGGCTTCAGTTCAACTCTCTTTAACTGAAAAGGAGATAACCATGACATTCATTAACACCAAAGTGCTCTATAAAAACAAATAGGGAATGCCACCAAAAATTTCATTAATCTTGTTCTGTTTGATGAAATGATTGATACAATAATCAAAAGTGACCAAATGTCAGTGGGTGAGTCTTCTGGATCTTGCAAGAAATTTACCATTAATAAGAAGAATAAAAAAGAGGCAAATGCCATAAGCTATGCTAACCCATCTCAGTTGAGCCATTATCAGGTGCCCAATCTATACTAGCAATCATGCCCTACTTTAATCCAATTATGATCCCTTTTCAGGTGGTTTATGGCAATGGCAATGGCATATGACATCAAGAATTGCATATCATTTAAACAAAGCACTTAAAACCTTATTAACTTAAAGGTCTTGCAGTTTGGGACAAATCAGGGACCCAATGTTGTTGCAAATCCTCTAACCAATCATGTTAAACCAACAATGAACATGATCAATGTTGAGGATGATTATGAGGTCAAGGGAAGCATAGAAGAGGTCAAGATCTTATTTAGGAGATATTAATTCAAGTAGGAATGCTTAATGTAGTTGAAAGGTCAAAAGAAAATTTTAACGACATTTATGATTTCCATACTGTTCATGGTCATGCCCTTTAAATATGCAAAGAATTCCATGCAATGGTTTAAAATGATGAATGAGGGTAGAATTGAATTCTACGAAAAGAAAGAAACATCTCTACCAAATCATTGAATATGATTAGTGAAGGTATGACACAATCTCCATACAATATAGGATGATCTCTTATTATCTACAATAAACAATCAAACTTTAGGGTAAGTTCTTTAATGCCTATACCAAAATTGATCATAAATGCCCCTGCTTGATTCCCATAAGAAAGCGATAATGCTATCCTTTGGAAATATGAGCACCGAGTTATGGTGCTCGAAGAGCCTACTTAGTTAACCGCTGCCATCAACTTGTTAGGAGTTAGCCACTTGACTTGCGATGGTAGATGTTATGCTCCCTCAGCTCAAGATAGTAAAAAAAAAAGATGCCTCCTCGGTAGTTAATGTACTTCAAAATGGGACAAAAGACCTTGAATCTAAAAATATCAAAGGGGCAATGGATAAAAAGAAAGTCACTAAATTTCTTAAGTTTATCAAGCATAGTGAGTATAGTATTGTCGACCAATTGAGCAAACAATCAGCTAAGATTTTTATGCTGACCTTATTTCTTAATTCAAAAGTGGATCAAAAAGTGTTGTTGAAAGTGATGAATGAAGCAGATGCGCTACTAGACATTTTAATAGCAAGTTGGATTATTTTATGAACAATATCACTAGATAATTGCATCTTATTTACAGATGACAAAATCCCTTTCGGAGATAAAGGTAACTATAAAGCTTTACATATAACCACACACTACAAAGGCTGCATTCCATAAATCATAAACACTGGCTCTGCTCTCAATGTCATGCCTTTAACTACCTTAAATAAGCTTATTGTTGATGCATTTCACATTAAGCATAACCACATAATAATGCAAGCATTTGACAGAGCTTGTCAAAGAGTCACTGGAAACATTATCATTTCACTCCAAATAGGTCCATGTTCCTACAAGATTGATTTTCAAGTAATAGACATTGCTTCATCTTATAATTACTTACTAGAGAGGCCTTAGATACACTATGTCAAGGTAGTACTATCATTTTTACATTATAAACTAAAGTTTGCTATTGATAACAAAGTAATCAACATTGCAATCAAAGAAAAGATGATTACAATTATTTTTACTAATGCCATCTATATTAAACCAAATAAAAATGCATCAAAATCATCATTCTAGTCATTTGATTTTGTTAATGCTACATTCATAAGAGAGGTCTGTTGATAGTTGAGCCTCAACAGTCAAGGAACACTTGTATAGGTTTAAAGTTGATTATTGGCAAGGGTTGCTGAGTTAAAAAGGGGCTTAGTAAGCATCTACAAGGTATGGCCAGAGCTTCGAAAGGTGTTAGCCAAATTAACAAGAAAGACCTAAGATTCAAGCCTAATATGCAGTACAGGCAGAGATTTGAGGTTAGCATGTTTGTTGGGTCAAGAGTTGGGGCCAAAACTGATGGTTTTCCTATTGATCCGTGAGATTTTCTATTTGGGAGGACACATGGATCTAAATCAGTCAGAAGAGATGAAAGCCAAAGATATCCTGGTCATTTTAAATCAGGCATCTACAACCTTCATGTCCATGCCATTAATGATCAATTATGATTGTCAAAGCCAAGCAATGAAAACCCATCCCTACTCGTTAGAATCTATTTTTTATGATGAGGCTGTCTTAGAAAACCTTATGCTTTTTAAGTTTATTTCCATGTCATGTCAAGAATTAAAAACCTACTTGCTTCTGCCCAATAGCTTGTAGAAATCCTATAGAATAGGTGTCTTTTATCGAATATTATCAATAAAAATGACTTTTGCATAAAGCATTTCATCTTGTGTGCCCATTTTCATTCTTCACCTTTACTTAAACTTTTTGTTTATATATTTTTATCTATATTGTTTGTTCCTTTGCCCTTTTAGGTATTCCAACAAAAGTGACATGGAAGTTTTCAATGAGCTCCAAGAGATCGATTTAAAATAATTAATCTATACTAGTGAAGTTAATTCTGATAAAGATTTTGAAGGGAATTCCTTGCCACTAGATCTATTAAGATTACTTAAACATGAAGAGAAATAAATTTTACCCTGTGAGGAACTGACTATAGTTATAAATTTAGGGACTAAAGAGAATTCAAAAGAGGTCAAAATAGAAACTTCCATAGAACCCTTTGCCAGAACAAAACTGATTAGCTTGCTCCAAGAATACCAAGATGTATTTGCAACAAAGACATGCCTAGACTAGACACTAACATTATGGTCCATAAGCTTCCTTTTAAACCTGAATGCAAACGAGTCTAGCAGAAGTTAAAAAATGATGAAACCAGAAATGTTTCTTAAAATAATTTCTCGTTAGATAATTTCAATGCTATTTTTATCTTTCAATGGCTTTTTGATAATCTATAATTTCAATGCCTAGACTAGACAGTGACATTGTGGTCCATAAGCTTCCTTTTAGCTTGGCCAATTTGAAAGATAATTTCTCATTACCCTATATGACACTTTGTTTAATAACACAGCTAAGAAATTTTTGTACTCTTTCATCAGTGAGTTATGGAGTTATAACAAAATCAAGATGGCACCTGAAGATATAGAGAAAACTACCATTATTATTATGTGGGGCATATTCTAATACAAAATCATGCCTTTTGAACTTAAAAATGCTGGGATAAATTACCAAAGAGCAATGGTGACACTATTCCATGACCTTATGCACAAGGAGATTGGGGTCTACATGGATGATATGATTGCCAAATCAGCACAAGAAGAAGAGCATGTCCCCAACCTTCAAAAGCTCTTTGAATGGTTACAAAAATTCAAGCTAAAGTTGAATCCTACCAAATATACCTTTAGCATCACTTTTGGCAAGCTACTAGGCTTTATGTTCAGTGAAAAAAGGATAAAAGTCATCCAAACAAAGTCAAGGCTATTCAAAATATGCCACACCTTGAACCTAAAAGAAAGTGAAAATTTTCTTACTAAACTACATCTCTAAGTTCATATCCTAATTCACTGATAAATGCAACTCAATCTTCTAATTCCTCTATAAAAAAATTCTTAGGAATGGAATGAAAAATGTCAAGCAACCTTTAACAAAGTTAAACATTACCTATCAAACTTGTGAGTACTAATACTGTCGGTTCCCAGTTGACCTTTAATCTTTTACATATCAGTCTTAGACAAGTCTATGATTTATGTGCTCCAGTAACATGATGAGTTAAGAAAAGAGCAAGCTATCTTTTAGCTAAGTAAGAAGTTCATAGAGTGTGATAATAACTATTTCGCTGTGGAAAAGTTTTGTTATGCTTTTACTTGGACTGACGAAAACTTAGGCAATGCATGATGTAACACACCACATGGCTAATCATAAGACTTAATCCTATCAAGTACTTATACAAGGCCCTTGCACTGTCAAGAAAATTAGTCATATGATAGATTTTGCTCTCATCATCTACATAAACCAAAAAGCCATTAAAGGTAGTATAATAGCTGATTTCTTTTGCAATAAGTAATTATGAACTGCTGGACTTTGATTTATTTGATAAAGACCTAATATGCATAACTAAAGGGAAAAAACCTTTGGTTATGACCAATCTTGGAAAATGTACTTTGATGGAAAGTTAAATGCTCTAAGGCATGGAATAAAAGCAATATTAATCTCATCTAATGGGAGTCACTACTCTTTTATAGCCAAACTAAACTTTGATTACACCAACAACATAGTAGAGTATAAAGCTTGTGTCATGGGGCTCTAAGCATTTATCGAGGGAAATGTCAAGACTTTATAGGTTTTCAAGGATTCACCCTAGTCATCTACCACTGAATGGTAAAATCATGACACTAAACTGGTTCATTATGAGAAACTATCGAAACTCTGAAAAGAATTTAAAAAATGATGGTCTTAAACACTTACCTAGATAAGAGAACCAAATAGCTAATACCCTGGCCACCTTGTTATCCATGTTTAAAGTTAGTCGGGAATCAGAAGTAGCTCATATTCAAACAAGTATCTATACGGCTCTAACACATTTTCAAAACATTAAAGAAAGATAGGGAAAGCTTACGATGGTATCATGACATTTTTCATTACATTAGCAAAAGAACCATCAAAAGAATAGCCATGGGATTTGTTTTAGACAAGAAAATCCTATGCGAGAAAAGTCAGGATCAAATAATGCTCAGATGTATCGATGCTTCTGAAGCCAAAAGAATCCTAAAAGAAATTCATGAAGGGATTTGCAAAATGCATGCCAATAAGTACCGAATAACAAAATAAATCATGAGATCAGGCTATTACTAGTTAGCTATTGAGAGGGACAGCATCGATTAGGCCTACAAATGTCACAAATGTTAGATCTATACAAGTAAGATCAATGTCCCACCTTTACTACTGCATGTTATAATAGCCCCATAGCTTTCTCTATATGAGGCATGGATCTAATTATGCCTATCACCTTTAATGCTTCTAACAGACACCAGCTCATTCTTATGGAGATGACTACTTCACCAAATTGGTAGTGACGGCCCCATATGCTAATATCCTAAATCGATTGTGCAAGTTCATGAAGCGGGACATTATCTATCGATATGGGCTTCCCAAACAAATCATCAAAGATAATGCTTGTAACTTGAAAAATAGAATAATGCAAGCAATATATTTTTAGTTCAAAATTTAGTATCATAACTCGATGCCATACCATTATGAAATGAAAAGGTAGTTGATAGAGAAAATCGCCAAGACTTACAAAGATTAGCATGAAAAGCTACCCTTCGCACTCCACGTATATCAACTTCAGTTTGGACTTCCATGGGTTTTAACTTGTTTTCCATAGTTTATGGGATGAAAGCCTTCTACTTGTCAAAGTTAAGATCCATTCTCTAAGAAACTTTAAGAACTGAAATGGGTCAAGAGTAGATATGATCAATCCAACCTTATTAAAGAAAAGCAGATAAAAGCCATTTATCACAATTAAATATATCAAAAACACGTGATCATAGCCCACAACAAAAAAGGTCCATCTTCATCAATTTCATGATGGTAAACTGATACTTAAGAAAATCCTCTCTATCCACAAAGATGTCAAAATATAAGTGGGCCTCAAGAAGAACCTTATGTCATGGAATAAGCTTTTTTTGGAGAAGCCTTGATCCTAATGATAATGGATGGCAATGCCTAACGAATTTGATTAACTCAAATGTAATCAAGAAACATTATGCTTGAAAGATGAAAACCTGAAAAGGTGTTCTTTGCTAAACATAAGCAAAAAAGAGTCAAAAAATGAAAAAGAGTCTTAAATGAAAACTTGAAAAAGGGTTCTAAATAGTAACCTAACTTAAGTTGAAAACCTACAATAGTGGCTTAAGAAAACCAACCTCGATAGGACATATTACTCATTTAAACTGAGTCAGATCTTACATAAATGCCTATCAAAGAAACCTTAATCAAACTTTGCCCAGCCATGTCCCCATCAAATCAAATCCCACTCAAACTTACAATTGACAAAACCTCAGATCAAAACAAACCTCAGCAAGCTAAACCTATCCTGGATCTAAAAAGATAAGGAAGAAATACCTAAGTTTAGTGCAACTACAAAATAGTATAGGGTAGTCTTAAAAGTCTTTAAAAGATCGACTCATGTTGGACACATTGACCATTTGAGAAAGATATTAAAACTACCTTATTATTATTATACCTTTTGTTAAACATGAATGAAATTGTATCATCTTTCTTCTTATAAATGAAACATTATCTAGTTTTCTTCTAACCCTTTTGTAGCTCATTTGCATTGCATTATGTTTGTCATTTAATTGATAATGCTTTATTTGTACCTTGATTGTGAAGATCATGAATCTCTTACACTCAACACTTGCCTATCACAATCATGTGTCAACCTTTTTTAGCTTCCAAAAGTGATCCGTCATGAAAAGCTATCAAACCCAAGTCAAACTCTTTCACCCTAGTAAAAAATCCTGTCAAGACCTGAACATTAACCAATCCAGCCAAGATATGCAACCAACCAAGCCAAAAGTCAAACAGTCCTCAAACTGTCGACAAAGCCAATTAACTTTGTTAGAAAAGATCATCAAATATCGTAACTCAAGAAATACAAATCCTTAAAGTGTTAGAAAGATCATCAGATACCCAATTCAGGAAAATAATCATTTAAGCATTAAATCACCAAAAAAAAGGTCATGGTCACCAAGCTTATCAAAGCTAGAATCAACACTTAAATTATGGCATCAAGGAAATAGTTATCAGAGTTCCCTGTTAGGTAGATAATTTGTAATGTCTATTCCCGCATTAGGCTGTGTTATGATCATGTTGTCATATCATCAAGAAAGTTGCACTTGCATCATCACATCATGCATTTGTATAGTCATCACATAACATTATTCTATTAAGCAATATCCGTTGAACCTCAAAGAACTTCTTGATAAGAACTTTTGATATTGAAAGTCAACAAATCAAATAGCTGCCTAAGTAAGAATTCTATCTCTCAAGGATATCGCATTAAGGAAATTAAACCTAATGATACTAGTAGGTTAGATCCAGCTAATTAGCCCATGTAAACAATCATTATCAAAAGCTTTTGTCAAAAAAATCTCTTCAAAGTCCAACATTATTGGCCATGATTTGGCTCATTGTATTTTTAAGTCAAACTTAGGGATAGGTCAAGCCTAATATCATAGTCTAAGCCTTTCATCTGAAAGCCTTTAGCAAGAAATCCTTTCAAAGTCCCATGTTATTGGCCGTGATTTGGCACCTTGGCATTCTATCATTTTTAAGTCAAACCTAAGGATAGGTCGAGCCTAGGATCATAGTCTAGGTCTTTCACGCAAAAACTTTAGTCAAGAAATCCTTTCAAAGTCTAATATTGCTAGCCATGATTTGGTGAGTTGGCATTTTGTCATTTTAAAGTCAAAACCTAGGGATAACTTGAGCCTAAGATCATAGTCTAGTCCATCATTTGGTACTGTCATAATATATCTAAGTACGAACCTCCATATATCAGAGTAGACAACACTTTGAATCATCTGAAAGCCTAGTCGGTTAGATGAATTGCTCGTCTAAACCTCTCATATCAAAATATGAGAATGACCATGTTGCCACCTACCTTTTTTTGGCTAGGCATGATTAACCACTTATTGAAACTATTCACTAAAGAGTTACAAACTCCAAAGGAGCAATTTTACGATCTATGTACCAAAAATCTATAAAGTAGGCGTAAGAGTTAGTTATACCACAAGTAAAGACTCGATCCCTCTTGTGATGCTTAATACTTAATACCAACTAGTCACATACATTCTAATTTGTTTTTATTGGTTTCAATCACATGTATTCAACCATAATGCCACTTTTTATTTAATCAAAATCAAACAAATATCACTGAAAAATATATCCCAACTTTTACCGGGACTAGATCAAATTTACATCTGATTCAAAGCAAAAATCATTTATAAAGGAAAAATTTCTAAAAAAATACTTGACTCTAAAAGTACTGACTAATTCACTCTATTTTTAATATTTTTATCAAACTTGACTCTATTTAAAAAGAAATAACAAAATAGCACACTTAGACTAAATTGAAGACAATTACCACTTTAAAAACAATATTAAAAATTAACTTTATTTAATTTGACTAGGAAGCTTTAACGCGAGCCAATAGACACCTTCTATAAGACACTCCTAGACTTATTGACACACTAAACCTGACTTCTGGAATCAATTTTGAGGCATCTGAATGCCTTAGAGTAGTGGACGCTAAACTTGAAAAAAATGAAAACAGGGATAGGTTTGACCTTTCAAGCTTCCTAAATTTATTCTGGATTATTCCTACCATATAAAATCTCCAAAGCAAATTTTAATGAATGCTGGCTTATTATACTTTAACTAAACATTCAAAAAATGCCTAAAAATCATTTTAGCTATCATGTAAATTTTTTAATTAGATGCTACTGCATCATAAAACATGTTCGACTAGCCTGCATTCTATATTTTCTTCTAATTTGTCCGGAATACCAAGTTGACATGCCATACATGCTTAGAAAGTTTATACGTTATAATTTTAACTAAAAATATGAGAAAACTATATAAAAATGATTATCCTTATCAAAAATAGTTTGTAATACTAATCAGGCATAGAATCAAAGCCATGCAAATAGCTCATGTTTTAAAATTTTTTATATTTGTTTGATTGAGAAATCAAACATTTTAATAGCTTATTATCTAGTCCAATCAATAAGGATTTTAGAAAAATACTAACTAAAATTCCTAAGGTCTATAACTTGACCAAAATTTATCTTTTTTATGAGTTTACCAAGTTGGACTGCAACAACAACTCTAACATAACTTATGATCACGAAGCCTATTGTCAAATTTTTAAAGCACATTTATTGATGTTCAAACATCTAGCAACGAGAACACATAGACTTTATAAATGTCTTGTGTGAGGAAATAACAAAGAATTCTAAATGTCAAGACTTAGAATAATGTCTTCCAACATTGGTGATATGCTTCGAAGTGGTGCAAATGTCTCTTCTTTTGTCAATTTTATCCATTATTATTTATTCCTAACAAGTGAGAGGCACACCAGTGCCACTCACTTATGTACTACAAGTAGCAATCAAGCAACTCCAAACAATACAATTTGACTCACCTAAACGTCACCTAATGTCCCACATTAAGCTTACCAAGTTTAAATCTAATAAAGCATATTTAAACACTTAAAAATATTTTTATTTGCTCCAAATCAGCTTTAATTCAAACTATCTTCTTTAATATCCCTAAGTTACTCTTTAAAGAATTTATTAAACAATATCAAGCCTTGACTCACCTATTGATTAATTGAACCAAAGCTTGCCCTTGTAGTTTTTTTAAGAGAAACAAGGTTTTTACACAAATTAAACACCCTAGTATGCATTTTATCAAACATATAGAATACAAACCTATGGTTCTAGCAACTAATCATCCATAAAACCTATTCTAAATAAAAACTCACTTAGATGAATCTACCAAAAAACCAATCATGTTCACTTAATCCTCATTTTCTCATCAAATTCTCATTATTTAACAATCAAACACAAGAAAACAAGCTTTGATTTAATTCAATCAACATGATTTTAATCATTTAAGCTTTTGAACAAGCTTACAAATTCATTTAATTAAGCATAAATTTTGGCTTACCTAAGTTTGTCTCAACTTAGTTCATCTAAATTTCATCATTTAAGCATTAATTATGCAATGCTTCCTCAAGCTTGCATCAATTTCACCATGATCGAACCTAGTTAAGGATTTTTTAGGCTATTGAAATGGTTCTCTAAGTTCAAGAACTTATGATTTCATCATTTAGCATTAGATTCAAATTCTATCTACTTAGATTTTAGCTTAAACTAGCTTAAATAACTAAAATCATGCAAGATTAAATCAATTAAGCTCAAGATCTATATTACCTAAACTAGCCAAACTTGGATCTTTTTTTACCTCATGTTCAAACAACTCATTTAATCTAAAGAATCATGACCGTCTCATCTAAACTTCAAAATTTCAGCTCAATATCATTCGATTCTAGTTAGACTTAAATCATGAAAATTCTAGGAAATGAGGTTTGCCAAAACCTTGATTCAGAAATTTCATTTTATTTTAACCTAGGTTAAGCTTTTTAAACTCATTTTCAAGTTGATTTTCATAAATTAATCACATATTCAAGCTTAAAACAACATGAAATAGTTGACACCAAATTTTGTCCAAACCCTTTTCTAACAGTCTGAAAATATCCAAGACTAAGAACTTAGCAGCTGCTAATAAGAGTTGACTTCTTAAGGTAGATTAAACATTTTAAGAGCTCTTCAGTCATCCCTAAATGGCTACATGTGCATGTAACAGAACAATCACCATTTCAATGGTCGTAGAGAACAAATTTTACAAAAAAAAATAAATATAAAGGTAGAAATTAGCTTTTAAATTTATTCTCTTCAAATTTAAAATTTATGTCAGTAGATGATATTACGGTCAAATTTTTCACTTTTAGGAATTTTTCAAGAATTGTTCATAAATATTAGGAAATCGATTATCTCATATTTTTACCAATACTTGTAAGTATTTATACCAATATGCACTCTAAAAAATAAAAATATTCAAAAGAATATTTATTGACATTTTATACCATGACGTATCAAATTATCAAATTTGCCAATAAATTTTGAATTTTTTATTGTACCACGAGGGTCACGCTCATAAATTTTTTGCTAAGATTAGTTTCAAATTTCAAGTTTTCATTTTATTATGTTTTAAATTGACATTTTGAGTAAGGTATTAAATTCAGCTCATTCTTTTCAAAATTGGATTTATTTTTAGAATTTTCTTATTTCTAAAATACGGACCATAAATTTCTTCAGTGTGGATTTTTATAAGTTTAAAATTTTTAAAATTCATCAAATATTTTTATTAAATTCCTATTAAATCAGTTTTTAAAACTCTAATTTATTATATGACTTTTGAATATATATATATATATATTAATTTTCTTCCGTAAGGATTTTTCTTACATAATTTTACAAGTTTCAAAACAAATAAATTTTTTTTATTATTTCATTTCCAAAATTTTGTTTTATGATTACTAATTTTAATTTTATTTTATTTTTAAATATTTTAACTAGTTTCATGGAAACTAATCTAAGTTAGGGGTGAGCATAAGTCGGTTTAAACTGACTTAACCGACTTAACCGATGGAATTTGGTTAATTCGGTTCGGTTAAATCGGTTCGATGGTTTTGTCAATTTTTTATGTCAGTTTATTTGGTTAATTCGGTCGGTTATCAGTTAGTAAAATTATAACCGAATTAACCGAACTTTTAATATTTAATATTTAATAATTATATATTTATATATATTAATAGCCCAATTAAACCCATTTCCAAACCAAATATACAACCATTAACCCAAGACCCAATAAACCGATTTAACCGAACTAACCGACCAAATCGACCGAAATTTAATCAGTTCGGTTAATTCGGTTATGGCTAAAAATGTCGGTTGGTTCGATCGGTTACTCTAGTTAAGTCGGTTAATTCGGTTTGAAGTTTTTTTTGACCGAACCGACCGAACCGACCGAATGCTTATCCCTGATCTAAGTGGATTCTAACTTTTTTTGACTAATTTAGTTTAATCTTAATTATCCCATTAGTTGATTTTGTTTTGATCATCATTAAAATGATGAGTGATGCATAATGGCTTACATATAATGACAAAATTATTTAAGTCATGCTTATCTAAACTAAAATATCAACCAAAAAAAAAGAAAAAATGCAAAGAAAATTCGACCAAGAGGATTTTTTTCCTCTTAGCCGAATCCTCCCCTTTATAAATAGGGGGAGGACATTTCCTTTATTGACTAATATTTCCAAAAAAAAAGGAAAAAAAACACTAGAAACATAGAAATTTTCCTTAAGAATTTCCAAGTTTTCAAGCTTTAAAGGTAGATTTATTTAGAAAAACTTTGATTTTTGATAATTTCATGTATGTTTCTTTCTCTTAGTGATCCTATTGATGACTTGAGCTCATAGATTTTGATCCATGTTTAAAGGCCAAGTTTGAAGGCATGATCAATTTTCTTGATTTAATTGTTATTTTTGATTATTATTAGTAATAATTTAAATAAAAATATTTTTTCAGGGATGGAATGATGTTATGATATTACAAGATTTTGTGTTATTTTACTTTGATATTTTCATGATTGATTGTTGTTAAGGTTTGATTATATGTTTATATTTCATGATTTTTATGCATGATGATGATGATGTGAGCTTGGTAGATATTAGGATGTATGTTAATATCCATGAAATTATGTTGTAAAAATATTATTCTTTGTTTATTGATTTTGACTGAACCAAATATAAATGTATATGATGATTTTTTTTTTTTGTTTTTAGGCTATGTAAATATAAAATGTTTAGGACTAAATTTTATAAAAAGTTATATTTTAGCCATTCCATGCTAGGCTGAAACCCTCATGTTTATTTAGGATTGTATCTTATGCATTTTGTCATGTTGAAATATATTTTTTAGATGTTTAGGGTCTTTTTGTAATTTTAGAAGGTTTATGGGTTTTTGTAAATATTGAAAATTTTGTCCCAAGGCCAAAGGTAATTGGTTGAACCTCCCTTATAATTTTTGGACGTGATTTTTTTGTTGATTTAGATATGTTTGATGTTTAATTTTGTGTTTTAATTATGTAAGGACCGATTTGCAAATTTAGAAATGTTATGGGACAATTAGAAAATCCTAGCTTTTTAGGTCAAATTCATTTTTTTAACATTAAATTCCTATTCTTTTGGTTTTTTGAAAGAGTACGAAATGCAACTTTGAAAAGTTTAAGGGCTTAATTGTAATTTTTGAATTTTAGGTTACCTTAATATTTAAATTACTCGTAGGGTAAATATGTCATTTCTTACCACCTTTGTGTCCCTTAAGGTCACCGAGATACTTTTATGTCAAAAGTAAATATTAAGAGTATTTTCATAATTTTCCTAGTACTTAGTCCTATGTGATCATCAAGATACTTTTTATGTCGAAGGTGCAAAATAGGGATAGGTTCATCATTTTATAAAGTTATTAAGTCTTTTAGGGTTATCGAGATACTTTAAAGTTGAAGGTAGACTTTAAGGATATTTAATAACTAACATTACAACCAAGTCCTATATGATCACTAGGACACTTACACGCCAAAGGTGAGCAGTAAAAATAGGTTCATTCTTTTGTGATGTCATCAAGTCCTTTACGATCATCGGGATACTTCTATGTCGAAGCATACTTTAGTGGGTTTAGGATAAAATTTATTATTTTTCATAAAATCAAAATTTTTGAAAATTAAGGCAACGATTTTTGAGTTAAAGTAGTTCATGGAATGTCTCCTACTATATGAGAAGAGTTATATGGACTGTTTTAATAATGAGATATCCTTTTCAAAATGAAAACCAGGATTTATGAATTTCAAAAAAATAAAACCTTTTGTATTCCTCTGACTTTCTAGTGGGGTATAGAAGATATTTTGGTTTTTAAAAACTTCTATATTCCTCTAGCTCTTCAGTAGGGTACAAAAGATAACGATAAAACCTTTCATGTTCTTCTAGTCCTCCGGTGGAGTACATGAGATTTTTCAATTTTAAAAAATATTAAAAACCTAATTTTCTCAAGTTGAATAATAAATTTGCTTTGTAAAATTTTATTTTGGAAAATGGGAATCATACTTAAATTCAGATTTTGAAACCTAATAAATATCAAAATTTAAGTTAACATGTGATTAATAAAATACTAATTTTTGGGCATCATGAGAGGAATGGATCCTTACTTGTAATTATAAATGACTCTCAAAGTTTTTCATACAATCTTTAGTATGAGCACAAATCTCAAAGTTTGATTTTAAGGGTTTTGGTAATCTTTAAAATACAAACTCCAATGGTTGACCAATCTCACCTAGCCAAAATAGAATGGTGGTGACTCCAATATAAATGGTCATTTCATAATAACTATTTAAGGTTAAGTTAAGTAAGCAATTCTTGTCGATGACTCAGTACCCAAACATGAAAAATAAGGAAAAATGATAATGATATGGCCTCTAATTAGTAAAAAAATGATATATATATATAAGAACGAAAGGTACACCCACTATTTTAAGTCGCGCTGGTTAAAATTTGGATCCAGGCCATGTTGCGACTACTTGGTGACTCCACTAGGGATGGTTAGAAAGTTAGGCCTAAAATTAATCATGTGTTAACTAGATTTTAATTAATTGGTATTTAATTATAATTACTAGTATTTTTAAAACAAAAATCGTATTATTTTTATCTTAATTTTCATTTAT
This sequence comes from Adansonia madagascariensis, assembly GCA_038381835.1. Lineage (NCBI taxonomy): Eukaryota > Viridiplantae > Streptophyta > Magnoliopsida > Malvales > Malvaceae > Adansonia > Adansonia madagascariensis. Next base: position 6,016,898 of record JBBYHL010000016.1, on the reverse strand, counting down.
ATGGAAGCTCCTATGTATATTGTTCATATTTTTCACTACCCATTTTGTTTCCTTTATAGGTTATTTTTATAGGGGCATTTAGGATAGGGGTTTTTATTATTTTTGAAAGAGTTGAGTCATAAAAGGTTTGTTCATTCCACCTACACACACTATGTACATGTTCACCATAGAGTCTTTTCCAAGCATATAGTGGGGCATAGGTGACCCAATACATTAGGTAGGGGTGAAGTACCTTTGCCTTCTAAGGTGTTAGCCTCTGTCTGGGTCAGCAGAAAACCTACTCAACATAAATTCTTATGTTTGCCTCAGGTGTTAGCCTCGTTATAGGCATGGAAGATACTCTTACTTGAATTAAACCTTTTTCAACATAAACTCATGATAGGTCAGGAGTAAGGCACCTCGTTAGTTCTTTTTGGATTCAAGGAATAATTTGAGAACCTATTTAGATGTTCTACTGGAACTTCTTGTAATGAACCGCAAGGACCTCACCTAGTTAAAGCCATAGTTTTGGAAGATACAAATTAGGTACACATTAGGGAACACTTTTAGGCTATTAACTCCTATAATTTGATTTTTTTGATAGAAATAAATGTATATTATGATGCTATGGTAAATTTTATTTATTTCTTACCTTTATTTCTAGTATTATGGTGAATTTTCTTAGAGACCTTTTTTTAATTACCGTTTAATAAAATTTTTGTGACTAAAAGAAGCACTTCATGGATTTTTTTTCAATTAAAAAAAGAGAGAGAAAGAAAAAAAACATAAATCTCTCTTTTCAGAAAGAAAAAAAAGAGAATAGAAAAGAAAAAACAATAATAAAAAATTAAATTAAAACAAAAATCAAATTCATCAAACTTTTAAAGCCTTTGGGTTTGCTAAAAGAAAAGAAAAAAGATAGGATTTTTCCTTTTCAATTCTTAAGCAACGTTTACATCCAATAAAAATTTGTAAATGCAAAGTTTACATATTCATTTGTTAGTATACACATGCATTCATGATTTTGATAGTATGCTAAATTCATTCCATTTATTGCATTTTTAAGGATTAAGACAGAGGTGACAATTAGAGGCAAGAATCAACACATTAGAGTCTATTCAAGAGGAATTCAAACATGAGGTCATGGAATGAAAAGTTGCTTGCAAAACTATTTGAAATAACCACTGATATTCTTGAATGGGTATTTGTAGAAAAAATGTCACCATATATATTAGGTTAATTAGACGTGACCATGACAACTCAGTTGGAAGCATGAGTTAGCACTTTGGAAAGAACTTTCAAGAAAGTCAGATGAGATGTGCAAGAAATAAAGGGACAACTTTTAGAGTTGATAGAAAAAATGAGGGACTAAGATTAAAGTAGAATGAACTACCCTTGAGAGTCATTGTCATCATTGCTCTTAATCTAACCCTATGCACTCGACAATTCGAAGACCAAATCAAGCATATCATTAGGGGAAGACTTTGGTTTAAGGCTTAGTCAGCTAACTAAAAGGAATATATATAATCTTTCATCACTACAAATTAAACCAAATGCTCGTCAACATTTTATTACTCCCCAATCACCCTCAGACTTTGGTACGAGTAAAAATTAACAAGGAAATTTAAAAAAATTAATTTGATTCAATCCTATTTCTTATAGGGATATGTACCCTCATTTGCTTCAAAGTTGACTGATCACACCTGTTCATATAAAATCTTGTGGAATCCCATATAAAAATAGGTATAATCCTCAAGCCTAGTGTGAGTGCCATTCCATAGTCTAGGGGCATTCTATTAAAGACTGTACTCAATTTAAAAACAAGGTGGAAAGCCTTATGGAAGCAAGAGCATTAAGGTTCAAAATAGGAACCTGATTGGAGGGAACTTATTATCAAATTATTTGCAAATTGCTTATCTTAAAGGGCTGTAAAAATATCAAGACCAGAATTAGTTTGATCCAATTCCCATCATTTATGCTAAGTTGCTATCGCAACTTATTTGGAATCATTTTCTGATGCACTTACAAACAGAACTACTGAAACTTCCATTTTAAATGATTGCAATTCTAATGGGTAATGCAACTATCACTTTCGTAATCAAAGTCACTTAATAGAAGATTGCTTCCATTTGAAATACAAAGTTAGGGAATTCACTAATTGGAAGCATTGAGTTTCAAAGGAAAAAAGATAAGATCCTATGGGAATTTAATGATTAAACTTTTGGCTAAAGACAATGAAGTGCTAAGGGGCAATAAAGTGATCATGGAGATAATCTTTGATTATTTAATTCAAAAAAATGATTGAGGCCTGTAAGGATTCCCTATAAGCATCAGTACAGTTAAAAAAATTAAATGTTTTACAAGAATGGTCTTTTTGTTGCTTTTTTTTTTCAATATTGTAAGCATATGCCAACCATGAATAAATAAATCAGAAGGTTTTGGTTAATAAAATAATAGTACAGAATAATAAGTCAAATTCCTCAATTTCTTACCTCTACAATAACCTCCATGTCTGATACTTAGCCTATTGCTTGACATCCAATTTGTCTCATCAGATATTGCCTATTCATTCATTCACTTATTCATTCATTCATTTACTTGTTCATTAATTCATACGTTAATTTTTCCATTCATTAACACACATACATGGATGTTTTGTCATTTTTTGAATATTTTTAGGTTAAAGTGTAATGAGTAAGCATTCATTAGAATTTAGTTTGATGATTTTATGTGATAGAAATAATCTAAAGTAAATTCAAAGAGCTTAAATGGTCAAATCTATCTTTGCTTTGGTTTTTTTTGAGTTTGATGTCTACTATTTCGAGGCACTCAAATGCTTCAAGAATAATTTTGGATGTCATTTAGTGTGTCAATAGATCTAGGAGTGTCCTATAAAAGGTCCCTTGTGGCTCACACTAAAGCTTCCAAGTTAGATTAAATACAGTTGATTTTTAGTATTGTTTTCAAAGTTAAAATTTCTTTAATTTAGTCTAAGTGCATTATTTTTGTGATTTCTTTTAAATAGAGTTAAGTTGGATAAAAAGTAGTATAGATGGAGTCAATTAGTGAGTATTTTTAGAGTTAGACAATTTTATAGAACTTTTCTTTTTAAATGATTTTTGCTCTAAATCGATTATAAATTCGAGGTAGTCGCAATAAGGGTTCTGGGATACATTTTATGTTAATATTTGTTTGATTTTGAAATAAATAAAATGAGGATTATGATTGAACATATATGATTGAAACCGAGGTAAAACAAGTTCGAATACATGTGATTAGTTGGTACTAAGTGTTGGGCATCACAAAAGGGATTGAGTCCTTACTTATAGTGCAACCGACTCTCGGGCCCAATTTTATAGATCTCTAGTATACACAGATTATAAAATTATTCTTTTAGAGTTTCGTAACTCTTTAGTGAATGGTTTTAATAAGTGATCGATCATACCTATAGCTAAAATAGATCGGTTGCAACTCCTTAACCCAATCACTCTTGTATTTCAGTACAAGAGGTTTAAACAAGCAATTTGTTTAATCGACCAGGGCCCTATGATGGTTCAAAGTGTTGCCTGCTCTAATATATTGAGGTCATATCCCAATATATTATAATAGCTTTTTGGCGACTCCACTTAGGTCTTAGATTAGTCACACCTTAAATGAGATTCTATTTTTCTTGGGTTTTAATCACCTCGATATTTATCATTGTGATTGTTTGATTGAATGATTAATTATTGTGATCTTGTTATATGCACTAATCATGTTACAGTGCTCTGATAAAAAATCTAATGCTACGCTTACTGATAAAAATAAGCAAAATCATTTTTATATATATATATATGTATATCTCCTATTATAAAGTGGGATCCAAGTTTAAAGCTTTCCTGATATACACTACAATAGCATATGCGTTAGACTTTCTATCGAGTACCGAGCGAAGAGAGATGTAAGACCTATTTTAGGATATATAGGGTTATTAACTGATCATGTGATTAACAATCCATATGGTTAGCCAAAGCCCTCATGGTGCAATGCTTTTGTTTCTGTGATTCATCGATATAAATACGAGCAGTGTAGTCACAGATCAAACCCATTCCATCAAGCTTATGGTAGGCCGAGGATTGGGGTGCCTCTACTATTTTGACTAAGGGGAATGATTTGGGGACTGCATGCATTAGAGGTCATCTTAAACAAGCATACAATTAGCTGTAGGGGCCAAATTTAGTTAACTGTGCGCAAAAGTCTAGAAAAACCCAAAGCTTAGGTATAATCGAGAAATGCTTCTAACCTTCTCTCACTTTTTTTTTTTTGAGTCTGAGTCTTAAGTGGTGTTTAATAAAGTACATTGTTTGGGATATTTATTATCCTATCGATACAATTTTATATTTATATTTGATTATAACTCACCTTTTAGATATTTAGTTAATGGCTAAAATGTGTCTAAAAAATAAAACCAAGCTAAGGTGGAAAGCACCTTGGAACTTTGCATCATGAATGTTAAAGTGTCAAGAATGTTTAAACATACTGTTACTCTGTACACTAGAAACTTCATGATAGATCGATTTCAAAAAAAGTATCCTAAAGGGAATCGGAGCTCTAAACTAGGATCTGTATCGACGAGGCTAGTTTTTAAAGTCCGATTATAAAGTATGAACCCTGATATCAAAATAAAATATTCCTTCGATTCTAAAAGGCTAAAAAACCTGAGAATGAAAATTTTGGGACAATTTTGAATTTTTGAATTATATTGTATAATGACAAATCTGTGATCTTGGTAATTTTGTTATTTTGTTTTGCATGCATTTTAGCATCATTATCAGTGGATCTGAAGGATATTGGTACAAAAAAAGATAGTGTCGATCCTAAAGGTCATCCGAAATGGGGAATGTATGGTCTTGATAAAGAAAAGGCATGTCATAGTGAAGGATTGGTTGGAAGAGATTCAAAAGCAACATGAGGATGCTCTAAAAGTTGGGTATGTCTCATTATTTTTGGTCCAAGTCAACATTGAGTTTTGGCAGAATGACTTGGTGGATTTATTAGCATACGGGATCAGTGGGATAGTACCAAAAAAGATCTGTTCACTTAGTAGTATGGAGATATAGCATTACTAGTTTAAGTTAGGATAGACGAGGGGTTGTTTTAAGTTGTGGCATAATCTTGGAATCTAAGATATTAGCTCTTCACTTTCAATAAGGAGAATATGGTCTCAATAATTGTACACCACTTTATTGCATATCAAATGTATATTTCTTGATCTGGTGTACATTATGGTCGGCCAATATCATCGAAGCATCTAAAGGTCAAATTGGGCCACATGTAGTCTGAAAAGGTCAAAGTTATTGTATACCATAGCATAAGTTCAAGGATTTGATGAATGATTGCCCAAACTCAGAAAAGAAAATAGATATCTTTGCATTAGCTGTTTACAGATTGGTGGTATTTCCTATGACTTTCGGCTATATTAATAGAGCAATGGTCAATTTTTTGATCAATTGAGCTACAATATCAATATAGCTATTCTGATTTTAGCTAAGATGATACAATCCTTAAACTTTTGCAAGAGAAAAATTGAAAGTAGATTTTTCAAATGTACGTCATTGTTATAGATATAGGTTCATAGTCACTTGCAAAAAGATGTGAACGCTAAAATCCAAACGTGTACCGAGTCTTTCTTATAAATTGTCAGTTTCTTAGGAAAGAATGGCTGAAGGATTAAAGATTAATAAGTGTCGGTGTTTTGGAACCTAAAAAAAGATGATGTTACATGGAAAGCACTATGGCTATTTTTTGTGCTATACTGTACTAATGTGGACACCAAAATTAGGTACCCTTTTAAAAATTTCTAGTTATACTAGCTATGCTCCTTTACTGGTTCAGAGGTAATTCGAGTCTCAATAGTTTAATCCTTGGACTCATGATTTGGGTGAGTTTAATTTTGCATATAGAGGAAATAGTTATATAAAGAGAATACGAGCTATAATTGATGAATTAAGAGAGACTTATCACATGCAGTTAGCTCAATATTGGGATAATATGACTCTAACTTACAAAGTTTGGATGGATAACTAGGTTAATGACACTATTCTGCTTTCAAGCGAAGATGTGGTTCTTTCAACATGAAAGTTAAAGTCAGAGGTTTAGTTATTGAAGAAAGAATTTGAGTTGGAAAAGGTACCATTTCAGTTAGAGATTTTAAACGGGCAGTTAAAGTATGATCAAGCTTATGTGAACGACAATTAAAAAAGCTCCATAAAAGAAAGGATGATTTCAAGTAAGGTATAGAGGAATTGCATTAAGATAACAAATTACTTAAACTTGCTCAAAGAAATACTGGGGTCAGTAAGTCATCCAAAGAATAGGAATTTGAGGTCGTCGAACTGAACAAAAAAGTAAACCTATAGAGAAATAAAGCCAAGAAGAGTGTTGAATAAGTAGTCAGCTCTTGGCTAATTTGTTAGTGATCCAAAAGAACAATGATTATGTTTTGGCATGGTTACAAGTCTAGAGTGACGTCAAGGTGGAACCCTGATTCCATCATTACGCAATGTTTTTATTAATGAAGAAGAGTAGAAGCTAAGTATTTCTTAGTGGATGAGAAAACTAGTTTTGATTGGATTTCTTTTCTGAATGTACTAGAACTTTTCTCTGTGAATGAACTAATATGAACCCAGATTTTCTAGATGTAATAATTGGATTCCAAATGTTAGTTTTATATTGGAGCTATTGCCTTAACCAATGTCTTCGACATATTTGCATAAAATTCATGACATTGCATTCATACTAACCCATTATTAATATATATGTGTGTGTGTGTGCATTTGTATTCATGTCATAAGATGCATGATAATCACAATAAGGGATTCTATATCTAGTGTCATTCTTTAAAAAAAAATTATAAACACTAGAAAGGTGTTAAAGTACCTATTCAGAGAAGATAAATACCAAATATCATATAAGAAATATGAAAAATGATTCTACAGCTAGGATAGAGAAGGTAGAGAAAGTTTTAGAATGAATTATGAAAGGTCAAGAGGAATTAAGGTTACAATTAGCTAAAATCATGGAAGTAATGACATTAGCTACTAAAAGGAAGGAGCAAGTAAGAGGCTCGAGTTTTCAAGCTGAGGAAATTGATCTAAAAATGAAATCTACTAAATTTGTAAATGGTGTAAGGGTAAAAAATGTGGTGCCTTCTGTTCAAGTGTCTCAAACCATGCCCACTGATGGAATTGCTCCCATGGTACATGGGCATTTTGAAGTTCTAATGCCATGGGTGATTATTGATAAGGGGTTGAATCAGAGGTTTACTTCAGTGAATTTATTATTTCCTAACTTTGACAAGTTTGGTAAGTTGGATAGGCTTATGATGGAAGCATCTAAGCACTTTAAAAAAGAACAAACAAAATTAAAGTCATAGAAAAGAGATTAAGGGCCATACAAGGAGTGGATAAGTTTGAAGTGGGGATGCGAAAAAATTAGGCCTGGTGTCTGGGTTAGCCATTCCTCAAAATTTTAAGACACTAAAGTTTTAGAAATATAATGGCACCATGTGTCCATTTGCTCATAATAAAATGTATTGTCATAAATGGCAAGGTACGAGAGCAATAAGAAGTTACTGATCTATTGTTTCCAAGATAAATTGACCAGTGGTTCTCTTCAGTGTTATGTAGGGTTAGATAAAACTAAGATCCAAACTTGGTTAGATTTGGTTCACGTTTTCTTTGAACAATGCAAGCATGTCATTGATTGGGGATCAGACCTAATGTCACTACATAACAAAGAAGTCTAATGAAAGTTTAAGACAACATGTTAAAGATAGAAAAAAAAGGTCGTAGAAGTAATTTCTCCCTTAACAGAAAAGGAGATTATAGTTACTTTCATTAGCACTTTGAAAGCTTTATTCTACGAGAAGGTAATTGGTAATGCTATCAAGAATTTTGTAGATATAGTGCTATTCGGGAAGATGATTGAAAGTGTCATTAAGAGTGGTAAGATTTTATGTAAGGAATCCTTCAGAAGTAAAAAACCAGCCTGAGGTAAGAAGAAGAAGAAAAAAACTAATGTTGTTAGTGTCGACAATCATGCACCCATGAATCTTTTACCCTAATATCCATACTACCCTAAGTATTTGGGTCAAGTTTGATTTCTTACCCGTTTGCTTCCCAACTCGTATGCCTACTACTTATAACCCAACATACATGAACCTATGAAGTAGTAACTAGTGTACCCAGAATACCCAAAACATCATCAATAACCCTATACCTACTAGAGCAACTTATAATGGACAATAATTCAGCCTAATTCTGATGTCTTATCATGAACTGTACCCATGATTGCTTCAAGGGCAATTGATAACACCAATCTATGTCACACCCTTACAACCTTTTTACCCTAAGCAGCATGATACTGATGCCACATATAAGTACCATAAGGGTGAATAAGCGTATTTGATAAAGAATTTTTTAGTATTCAGGAGATGGGTTCAAGGTCTTATTACTGCTAGCAAGTTAAAGTTTAAACTAGATCGAATCTTAGTGTTACCAGAAACCTATACCTAATCACACTAAGCCTAAAGTAAATATAATGATGGTAGAAAAGCCACTTAGGGTTAAGATAAGTATAGATAAGGTGAAGATTCCTTTTGAGGGTGGTTTGGGAAGCTTTGGTAAAAGCTAAGATAATCCCAGGAAAATTAATCCCAGTAGGTAGTTCAGAGAAGTATTACAAGTTTCATTATATGATAGACATGAGCTACAAAAGTATGTTGCTTTTAGAATTGTTGTTCGGAAGCTAATAGATAATAAAGAGATAGAATTTTATGAGAAACTGCAAGAGTCGATAGTCAAGCTAGTAGATATGGTTCGTGCGAGGTTATTTACTTTGCGAAGTCTACTGCTAGTGCTACACTTGTGACATTCACTTTATGAGTAGTCATTAAGGTCCCCACACCATTTCCTTACAAAAGAGATAAAGAAGTTCTATAAAAGTATGAGTTTAATACCATGATAGTTGGAGAACCAAGTCTATTAATCGATGTCGTGGCATAAGTAAGTCATATGACAAGGAGTGGGAAGTGTTGTACTTTACCCATTGTCAAGAAAAGAAAATTAGTGGTTATCGTAAAGATTAGATATGAACTAGAAGTAATAATGAAAATCATTTCTAGGGAAATGAAAGAGCCAATGAGTGAATGAGAAGTTGAGAAACTCTTAAAGTTTATAATGCATAGTGAGTATAGCATTGTGGAGTAGTTGAATAAGCAGCTTGCTAAGATATTGATGCTGTCTTTGTTGTTGAACTCAGAACCACATAGGAAGGCATTGCTGAAGGTCTTGTATTAGGTGTATGTGGTGCATAATATTTTTATGAATAAAATGCGTTAATTAACAGATAATATATTGGTAGACAATTTCATATCATTTAATGATGATGAAATCCCTTTAAGAGAAAAGGGTAGTACGAAAGCTCTGTATATCAATATCAACTGTAAAGGTTATACCCTACTGTGAGTATTGATCGATAATGGTTTCACATTGAATTTGCTACCTTTAGCCACTTTGCAGAGGATGCCGGTTGATGTTTCACATATCAAAAATAATCATACTATTGTTCTTACTTTCGATGGGACTAGGCAAAAGGTGGTTTGTATGATTATAGTTTTTTTAAGGATCAGTCTATGTATTTTTGAAGTTGAGTTTCAAGTAATAGGCATTACACCTTCATATAATTGTTTATTGGGTAGGCCCTCGATTCATTCGCAAAGGTAGTTCCCTCTTCTTTGCAGTAGAAGTTAGAGTTTATTGTAAATGACAAGGTGGTTGTCATTGATGGAGAAGAAGATATCATGGCTATCATGATTACTAATGCACCTTACATTGATCATGATGAGGAGATTTTTGATCTTTTCTTTCAATCCTTTAAGTTTGTAAATGCCGCATCTGTAGGGGAAGGGCTATCGATTATTTAACCTTATCTGTCTTAGAGTACCAAGATAGGATTGAAAATAACTGTTGGGAAAAGTTGCAAAGCTAGTAAAGGATTGGGAAAGAATCTAGAAGGAATGATCGAAGCTTTAAAAGTGGTTAGTAAAATTGAAAAAATGGGTTAGGCTATAAACTGAATGTTGCCCAAAAAAAATAGCAGAGAATGCTAGAAAAAAAAGATGGCAAGAAGCTAGGCCTTGAGTTGAAAATGGATAGAAGGACTTTTACTTTTCTTTAAGACATTTTTCATTATATGGGTTACCTAGACTCGAAAAAGGGAAGCTGCATGGGAGAGGTCTTAATTTTGGTGAAGGGGGCCTTTGAGAATTTTAGTATCTCTATCAATTGAGCATAAGATCTTGAAGTTAGGTATTCTCCTCACCTGCCATCACCAAATTTAGAATGACACCAAGATCTATATAGATTATATGCCTATCATTGACAAGCATTAAGACGTTCTGCCTTAAATATTAAGCCCAATAGCATTCAAGGGTTTTTTGTATTAGGCTCATTTATTAGTCATTGTTAAATAAATAACAAGCATGATGCATTTTCATATCCGTCTATCATTGTTTAAATGTGAATGCTTTATTTCTTGAATTGATTGATTATTTTTTCTTGAATAAACCAACATTATTGATACCATAGGATATCTTGATTCGTAATATCTTGATATATATGCACCCAAAGCTTCAATACTTAAATTTGTCTTAGGTATCTTGACATAAGAGATATGGAGATAAGGGCTGATTCTCTGAGGATCGATTCTAATAAATCATTTCATGAGGATAAAGTATATTCTAATAAAAATTCTAAAGATTATGAGTTACCCCCAGATTTAACAAGACTAATCAAACAGAAAGAAAGATAAATCATGCCTCATAAGAAATCTTTAGAGGTAATGAATTTGGGAACTAATGAGTGTAAAAAAAAAGTTAAGATTAGGACTACCATATCCTCATTCACTCGAAAAGAGTTGGTTGCCCTCTTGAAAGAGTTTAAGGATGTGTTTGTTTGGTCATACCAGGATAATCTAGGATTGGATATAGACATAGTAGCGCACAGTCTTCCATTGAAATAAGGATGTAAATTGATGAAATAGAAGGTGAAGAGAATTAAAGCATGAACTTTGGGGTGAAAAAAAAAGAAACAAAAATAAAAAAAATAAAAATAACATGCAACATCATGTGATTAGGATACTTAGGATTGTTTGAAAACTGTTTGTGGAAGAATAACTTTTTAGCTTGTCTAATTATGTCTAAGATGACAAATGGCCTTCTTTCACTAGCTTTTCTTAAGTTTAAAAATTGTTTCTCTTGCTTACCCTTTTTAAACTAAATGAATCTTTCTTTCTATAAACCCTGATCAAGGATCACCCTCAACACTAAGGAGTGTGGAAAGAGAAAATCTCTTTGGAAAAATGTGAGGGTGGATATCCCATTCTACAATTCAAGAAAAGCCTAATAAGTTAGGGCAGCATCAAAGTGGACCCAGTTTCCAAAGTCCAAGATTCCTTACATAAGAAAATTAAAAGAGAAAAAATAAAAAAAATAAAGAGTGAAAGTAAAAGCTCAAAAGTTTAAAGGAAACAGGACAAAAGAAAAATAAAAAGCAAAAAGATAAGGAAACAAAATGAAGTATGGTCTGAAAAGGTAGAAGGAATGAAAGCTTTCATAGAAAAATGATGCTTGATCTTTTTACCCTTAAACACTTAATTTGGGGCCTATATATCCCTTTCTTTTTAATCAAACCATGGCCTACATTATGTAACTAATAAAGTCCATTTCAATCATGTGTGGCTGTTTGCACTGATGAGCCTATTCTTTGAGAAATTATCTTCTAGACAGATTTTCAGTATTCCTAAGAACATGATCATGCAAAAAAATTAGAAAATAAAAAAGAAAAAGAATTAAGCTCTCAGACGAAAACTAAAAAACGAGCAATTTAGAGCAAAATAAGAGAATTTTTGGTGTCATTTATGGGATTATCAAAATGCTATCAAGAAGAAACCCTAAATATCCCAAGATGCCTAGGGCAAGTGGACTCCAAATTGGGAAGGGCCTTATATGGTGAAAAAAGCATTCTCTAGAGGAGCATTAATATTGACTAAGATAAATGGAAATGAGTTGTCCAGTCCAATAAATTCGAATAGGGAAATAGAGTAAAGATAAATGCAAAATATTATTGGATTTGTGCAAAGGGTAAATGCCAAACACTGTTGGGTTTGTAAGATTCTATTCTAAATGCCAAAGTGTTGGGTTCATAAGGCTATGTTGTTCACTCTTGTTTGGGATAACGTCTGCAATCAAAGAAAGACATAGCATAGTCGAATGAGATGTAAGAGGAAATGCCACATCCAAATGAGCTAATTTATCAGATAGTATCTAAGAGATTTAAACCATATTTTTCCTCTAAAGATGTGAGATCCTATTGCTTAAAAAACATACTTGTTGAATTTTTATCTTTTTTAGCATTCATTAAATGTTTTTTGTGAATTGTTAACATTTTTATATGAGTAATTATTCAGTATTTTCAATTGTTAAGATGAACTTATAATAAACTTTTTTTCTTAAGTTATCTTTTTATGTGTCATTTATTGCCAATTTGTTTAATGATGATAAATATATTGACGAGGAATAAACATAGGATGCCTTAATATTTTGATAAGAAAGACTAATATTCTATACATGTTTTAAATTTAGTGATCTAAGGTTTGAGATTACTTAAATGGAGAAATCGAATGCTTTAAAAAATAAAAGAAACATAAGAATGAAAAGGATAAAATGGTAGTGAAATTTAGAATGTTTATAGATGATGATGAATTTGAAGGATGCTGCCCAGTTGAAATGAGCGAAAAGAAAAAAAGATGAGAATGAAAAAAAAAAGATGGGAATAGAAGCTATGAAGAACTTGAAAGAGATGAATGAAAGCAGATTTGTCATGACAAGTCTTTTGCTAAAATGGAGTAGATCATGAATGACCTTGAAATGAATTCTGTATTGTGACTACATATTAACATGAAAGTAGGAATATGCATATGCATTTATGTTGCATTATATAGAATTATTCAAAGGGAAGATGTCCCCAATGGCATCAGTGGAAATAAAGATCATTCCTCGATGGATGATACCACAGATAATATCATTCCTTACCCAGTGAATAAGCTAATTTAGTTGGTGCCCAAGTGAAGGAAAAACAAAGTCCAGTCTAGTTGGTTAGGAAGAAAAATAATGAATTAGCACCTTATAGAGAGGTTATGCCCTATAAAAAATTTTGTCTACTTCACTTGGTTATGTGCAAAACCAGTGTAGTTGGGTTTGAGTCAGCTTCATCTAGTTATGTAGAAGATCGACAAAGTTATTCTTTTGTCGACTTCACTTGGTTAGGTACAAGACTAGTAAAGCTAGTTGTCCTCTTCATTTAACTATGTGAAAGGTCAATAAAGTAGGTTTTGAGTCAGTTCTATTCGATTAAGTAGAAAATCAGATGGAGATTTTATTTTGTTGACTTCATTCATTATAGAGAAGGTTAGGGAAGTTTGTTGTTCTTTCATACGTTTTATTTGACTATATGGAAGGTTGGTAAAGTTAGTTTTCTTTTTCGTCCTTTTCACTCGACTAACTAAAAGATCAATGAAGTAAGGTTTTTAAGTCAAGTCATCCTTATTTGGCAAAATGTATAAGTCCTTCAAAGTAGGCATAATGTGTAAGTCCACTCTATTTAGTTATGTAGAAGATCAATAGAGTTGGCAGCATCAAGTCTTCTTTATTTGGTTAAGTAGAAGACCAATGAAGTAGCTAGTGTGCTAGTCCACTTTACTTGGTTATGGAAAAGATCAGTAAAGTTGTCATTTTTACTTTTCTTGTTAAGTTTAATCTGTTTAGTTACATAAAAGACTAGTAGAATTGGCACCTTATCATTTAAATAGAAGATTGGTGAGGATTGACATTCTTTTTAATTAGTATAGTTAGGATATTACTTGTGTAAAAAAAAACTTCTTGTAGAAAGGCTTGTTAGGCCTCAGATAAAATTATGTCTATTTTGTCTTTGCCTTATTCTAAGTGCTTAGCAATAGCCAAAAAGGTGGTAATTGTAGACAACATATTTTGTTTAGGTCTTTAATTGACCTTTTTCTAAGTCTTAGAGGTTAAGTAGAATTTTCTAAATTTGGATATTTTCGGATGAGCTATAGATGATAAAAAGGTCCAATTAAGGTTCTGGTTTACTCTCATAGGCTTAGCTTAACATAATAACCCATCTAAACTTAATTATCTGACTTAAAGGTCAATATGAATTTTGAAAAATCGAGACTCGGGTCTTGAAAATCAAAGAATGTCAAAAGTTGACTGATATATATCTTTTAAAGTGATAAGAGCATTTATTTAGGTCATTTGAATGAAAAATAGACCTATTTGAAAAGTTTAAATCAAAAGTCAATTAGTGATAAAAAGACCTTTACATAAAGTCAACTTTAGACAAAGTCAATAGTAAAAAGTTAACTTTTTAGCCTAGAATGAGATTTTGAGAATGCTTTTTTCAAAATTGATTACATTGAAATAAAATTAAACATAGACTTTAGGTCTAGAAGGTGTAATTGGGACCAGATCATGAAAAGACCTTAGGAATTTAGAAAGCCAAAAATTCCCAACGCTCAATCTGAGAGTTTAGGATAGAAATTTTCAAATTTTTTTTAAAGAAAGTCATTAAGACTGTGGGAAAGAACATTTAATTGCACTTTTACATGGACAAATCATGATCAATCAAATGGAATAAAAAATTGTACAAAGATTAGTATAAAATTTAGTCGTGGCCAAATTCAGCATGTGTTTAATATGTGAATTTTGTTCATCCATTCATTAATAGTAATATTGTAATTACCCCTATAATTAGTCAGGAGGTTAGTGATTAAGCTAAAACCACCCAATAGTGATTAAAACTTAAATCACCAACTTAGAAGCCTATAAATAAGGGTGATTAGCCATGATTTGATAACTTTTAAACACTCATAAAATTTTAAAAAATCTAGAATTTTTTTCTCAAGCTTTCATCATCTTTAGAAGGGAAGCAAGCTTGGAGTAGGTGTAATGTTTTATTTTTCTCTTTAATGTCTAGTTAATTAGCATGTTTTTATGATTAATTCATGCTTGCTATGTTTAATTGATGATTCAGCCAAGGTATTTACTTGATTTATAGTGTTTGACCACTTTAAATGATGATGATTTCATGTTTGCATCTTGATTTGAGTTATAATTCACTTGATTTCTTGTTATTCTAAGCATGGTTACCTGATTAATTATTGAAATTTAGCTTGAAGTCATATTTGTAGGATTAAACGTAGGTTCAAACAAAGCGGAACTTCTTAATCTAGGTTTTGGCTAACCTAGTTTCTTAGGATTTTGATGATTTAAGTTCAATTGAGCTAAGATTTGATGATATTGAGCTGAAATTTTGGAGTTTCAATGATGAAATCATGTCTCTATAATTCAGTGAAGTGTTCAAACATGATAAGATTAAAGGAGCTTAGTTCACCTAGCTTAGAATTATACGGTCTTAAGCTTTATTGATTTAACCTTGCATGATCTTGCCAATTTAAGCTAGTGTGAGTTGAATTGAACTTAAATCTAGATTAAATAGAACTTAAATCTAGAGTAAAATGATGAAATCATAAGTTCTTAAACTAGGTAAAGTGTTTCAATAAGCTAGAAAATATCCATCTACGTTCGACTACTTTGATTTCTTAGTGTGCTTGAGTGGGCTTTACATAATTGATGTGTAATGGGTGAAACTTAGTGAATTAAGTTGAACTAAACTTGGGTAAGCTGAAATTTATGCTTAATTGAATGAATTTAGAAGCTTACTTGTTTAATTAATGAGCTTAAATGGTGAAAAGCATGTTTTTATTATTGAGCCTGTTAATTGAATTGAATTAAAGCTTGTTTTCTTGTGTTTGATGGTTAAATGATGAGAATTTAATAAGAATTAACAAGTAAATAAGCATGATCAACTTAGGAAGATTTGGCCATGTTGACTTTTGTGTTTAGAATATGTCATGTTGATGATTAATTATTAGAAATATAGGTTAGTATTCCATGCATTTAATTAAATACATGATAGTGTGATTAGGTTGTGTAAAAAGCTTGTTTTCCTAAAAAGATCTCCCAAAGGCCAATCTTCGTTCACTTAATTAATGGGTGCATCAAGGTTTGTTGATGTTTAAAAACTCTTTGATGAGTAACTTGGGGACAATAAATAATATAGCTTGAATTTAAGCTAATCAGGAGCAAATAAAAAATATTTTTAAGTGTTTAAACATGCTTGTTTAAGTCTAAAACATGGTGAGCATTAGTGTAGGTCCTTAGGTGCCATTTTGGTGGGTCATATTTTG
Source organism: Adansonia madagascariensis (assembly GCA_038381835.1). NCBI lineage: Eukaryota > Viridiplantae > Streptophyta > Magnoliopsida > Malvales > Malvaceae > Adansonia > Adansonia madagascariensis. The sequence continues at coordinate 6,000,554 of JBBYHL010000016.1, read as the reverse complement.
TGTTTGGTGTCATTTTGGTTGCTGGTATCAGCACTTAAGTTTTGTGGCATTGATGTGCTATTCACTTGTTGGGAATATATAATAATGAATAAAGCGATAAAATCGAAGATATTCACATGACTCCGTAGTGTATTGCCAATGTTGAAAACCATGTTTCTAGGTATTAGCACTTAAGAGTCTTTGTTGTTTCCTTATAAATAACATTTGTAGATTCTATTTGGTCTCGTTATTGGACTTCTAAACATCTGGAAATGTGTTTTAAAAATTCGACAAAAGACTTTTGGATCACAAGTTGTGTCAGAGCTACTGTCGTAGTCCAGTATGATAAACTCATAAAAAAGATATATATATATATATATATATATATATATATACTGATTAGGTTATAGACCTTATAAATTTTGTTACTATTTTTCCCATAATCCTCATTCGATTCAGTAATCGAAAAGATATAGTAAAATAAAAATAAGCTATATGCATGGCTTTGTTTCAACATCTGATCAATATTATGAATTGTTTTTTATGAGAATAATCATTTTTTTATATGTTTCTCATTTTTTATAAAGGTAGAATGAATAATCTTTCTAAGCACGTATTGCTTGTCTGATGGGTATTTTGGATGAACCAGGAGGAAGTTTCAGAATGTAGGCTGGTCGGATATAATGTGCGATGCTGTAGTCCTATTAAAAAATTTACATGACAGTGAAAATGATTTTCTAGCATTTTTTGAATATTTTTACGTTGAAGTAAAGTGAGTCAGCATTCATTAGTTTGATGATTTTACGTGATCGGAATATGTTGGAATAAATTTTACGATCTGCATATACTAGAGATCTATAAAGTTTGATGATTTTATAGATCTCAGGTATATGCAGATCGTAAAATCATTCCTTTAGATTTTCGTAACTCTTTAGTAAACGGTTTTAATAGTTAACCAACACACCTTTAGCTAAAATAGATCGATGGCAACTTCTTAACCTAGTCACTCTTGTATTTGATACAAAAAGTTCAAACAAGAGATTCTTATAACCGACTGGGGCCCTACGATGGTCTTAAGTGTTATTTGCTATGATATATTAAAATTTGTGTCTTAATATATTACGATAATAAATTTTTCATAATTTATATTTAATTTGAATTCTTTCAAAATTAATTTTAATTTAATTTAATTTTAAGCCATATTCCAATATTTTCTACTTGTTCTCCCTGAACCATGGGGACAAGTCCTTTCCAACATAATCATTATTCCACCTCTCTTATCATCCAATATATTTCCATGCATGAAATAGTAAAAGTAACATTAGGTAATTTGATAGGAAATAAAATGAAAAAAAATTAAAGAAAGAAACAAAAGTAAGGATTTTTTTTTGCCATTAGGTACAACACTTTCATTTTAAGGAGTGATAAAGTGGATTACTTTTATAAATTATATAAAATATCTTTACTTAGTGAAAGATTTTAAAGTAAGTATAAATGTTTAAAATTTTTAATATTATATTACGTATAATACAAATTTTGAAATTATTTGAATATTATCTATTAGAGCTAAAAATTTCAAAATAATAATGTTTTATGATACAAACACGATATGGGCAAAATAAATATGATACAAAAAAACATAAATATAAATAAATACATAAACATATCAAAATCTATATGTCAAAACTTATATAAATATTCAATACCTTGAATAAAATTATGACATGAAAAAATAACATATGCACAAACATGATGACATGATACAAAATTGAGCATTACTTGAATAGTGTTAATTAAATTTGGCTATTTTAGACACAAAATGATTATACGATATGAACTTAATATAAGAAAAGTAATTAAAACATAACACAAATACAAAAAGTGTCAAAATTTATATAAAATAAATTATAAATGTATCCAAATTTATAAATATATTATATCTCAAATATAATTATGATATAAAAAATAATGCAAATATGAATTACAACACAAATTCATAATTATGATATATTTTTTAATAAAAAAATATACGAAAATAAGTGTCATGATGATTCTAATTTAACTAAATAACCTCTTTAACCCTAAAACCCTAGGTGCACAGATAAAAGATCGACCAAGTCTTATATTTTTTTTTCTGGGCCTAAACTAACCCTCAATCACTAATTGATGGCAAAGTTTAGTTGTCCTAAAATTAATCTTCCCCAAATTTCAAATTAAGCAATTGCGTGACATGAGAACAACTTTTAATGTAGTTTATAGATGGGTGCAAGGATTAGGGTATGATTTTTTTTTTTCATTTACCATTCTTATGTGTAGATAAGGTGTAGGAGGATGATTTTGAATTAGTCCAAATTATCCGTCCTCAACGGAAATTAATTTAAATGTATAATTTTTTGCTATAAATATAATTCAAAATTTTTGAACTAAAAATGTAATTTATACGATTAAGAGTTAAATTTACTTTTTCTCACGTAATTGATTTTCAAAACAATTATTATTTTTTGAATAAAATATTTTCCAAAAATAAATTGGATGCACCTCAAAATTGAGGAGGATTGCATGAATAAGGGATTGCTACATTGTAATCCTTTATGTTATTTCTTTTATATTATTTTTTTAATTCTGTATATTTATATTATATTTGTATTTTTTGTTCATGTTCAAAGTATTATATATTTATATAACTTTTGGCATGTTAACGATTTATTTTATGTAGATTTTCAAACATTTGTGTATTTTTGTCATGCCGTTTTTTATTTATTTTTCTATATTATATTTGTATCATATAATTATGTTATGTTTGAAATTACTAAGTCTATTAACATTTTCAAAAAAAATGTTTAAATTTGTTTCACATGTCTTCACGTTCATATTCATATTACTTTTTTATGTTATAATTATATTTAAAATATTATATATTTATATAAATTTTAGCATATTACTAATTAATTTATGTAGATTTTGATACATTCGTCTATTCATGTTACATCCATATTATTTTTCATGTCATTTCGTTTTTTATTTTTTTATATTATGTTCATGTCGATAATCATGTTGTATTCAAAATTTTTACATTTATTATTCAAATAATTTCTAATTTCGTGTTGCCTATCACATATTGATTTGAAGTTATTAGTTGTTTAGGTTAAATTTTGTAATTTTAAAAATTTATACCTTGTTTTAAAAAATGTTCTTGAATGGGTAAATTTTTCATAGTTTGCACAACTAGAAAATTTCCCATAACAAAAGCTATATTCTCATCACATATAGAAATTAGTGACAGAAATAGTGACAAAAATTTTTTGTCGCTGATACGCTCATTACTAATAATTATATCACAAATTTAACCTTTTTTTTTTTCACTATTAAAGTGATGATTTTTTCCATCACAAATGTTAGTGACAAATTTCAGCAGACTCAAACAGCTGCTCGTTACCATATTCCATCACAACTTAAAAATCCATCACTTTCTATTACGAATTTTAAATTTAATCACAATATTTTGTTATCGTATAAATTCTGTCACTAACTTTGTCAACAAAATTTAAAAATCTATCACAATTTTGTAATAAAATTCCATCATACTTTTAAATTCGGTCACTATATATTTTCTTATTCCGTCACACAATTTAAAAATATGTTACTATTTTGTCACCATCTTTGTCTTCTTCTTTCATTGTAAAACGTACATTAGCTTAAATATCATACAAAAAAGTTAAGGGCATCAATCTAATACTATTAATTAAAGTAAGCCCCATAACAAGCCTACATTCAAGAGAGCTATTTAAAAGAATAAAAATATATATATAATTATTTTATTAGTATATTTGCTTTCCACTTATTATGTATATATTTTCATTTCTGTAATTATTTAATTTTTTTACTAAAAATAAATAATTCTTACATATTTAATTTTTATAATTAAGATAAAATTATTATAAAAATTTTTATCCAATTAGGCTTTTAACTCTTTTTTGCTATATGCTTGATTTTTTAAAAAAGAAAGGAAAAAATGCAATTTCTATATTTGTTTATTTTCTTTTTAATTATATGTATATATTTTTATTTTTATAATTATTTAATAACTCTTATATATTTAATTTTTATAATTAACATAAAATTATTATATTATTATTGAGGATATTTAATACTAAATTTTAATATATTTATGAAAATTAAGACTTCTAAATATATTTGCATTATATAATTTATAAATAATTAATTTTTATAATTAACATAAAATTATTATATTAATACTAACGATACTTAACACTTAATTATAATATATATTTTTATTCTTTCTTTATTATTCTTTTTTTTCTTTTAAGATCAAATTAAATCCCTTTAATTATTCAATTGAAGTAAATATATTATTTTATAAAAAATTCTCCAACGGGGAACTCATTTTAGTTATATATTAATCTAAATAATATAATAAGGTTAATCTTTTTTTTCTTTTTTTCCTACTAGTTGGTAGCGGATATTGAACGATACCAAAAAAAAAAAAAAAGATAACTGTCTTTGTACGAACATCCGAAAACATTGGAATTTAAAACATTTTATTGGAATCTTATATTTTAACTATTGATATTATTCAAAGAATTATTTATTATAATTAAAAACACATCTCATTAGTTAATCTTTCACATATTGTCTCAAATAAAACACTGTTCACCTTTGAGCTTTGGACTCGATAAATTTCTTACATAATAGATAATCTTATTTTGCTTTAAAAACAACCACAGAATCAAGAAAATATCTTTGGCTTGCCACCAGACGACTGGTCTTTTTCTCGGTCTGGAGCATTCGAAGACCCTACATCTAATTCAATTTTGGAAAAATTACATCGAGATTTTCTTTCTAGATAATGGGGTAATGAAAAATTTTATGATACATTTAAGGAAATAATTATCTTAAGGATTATTGAAGTACTCTTAAGTAATAAACTTTATTAAACATCCAGCCCACTATCACTATTTAAAAAAATTTTAAAATGTTTTATATTAAATATTAAATTTAAATTTAAATGGTAATAAAAATTAAAAATATATTTTATATTAAATTTTGAATTATTACGTAAAATATTAGCAAAAATTAAAAATATTTTATATTAAATTTAAAATTATTATTTAAAAATAATAAAAATTAAAACATATTTTATATTAAATCCCAACTACTATTTAAAAATAATAAAAAATTAAAATATATTTTATATTAAAACCCAATTTACTATTTAAAAATAATCAAAAATAAAAAAATTTATATTAAATCTCAAATTATTATTTCAAAATAACAAAAA
>JBBYHL010000016.1:5969064-5984866 GCA_038381835.1 Adansonia madagascariensis | reverse complement strand
CAGGCGCAGTTCGACAATTTTTGCATCAACAGACATATAAAAATTTTTTACCCAACATATATTAAATAAATTTTGCTAAGTAAATAAAAAGATTTTAACTCATTATTCACAATTTATGTGGTCTTTATTTTTAAATATTTAATAGATTTAAATTTAAATAAATTAATAAAAATTACATATTTAAATAGAAAATTTTATTAATTTAACTTATTATTCATAATTTAGAGAAACTTGTAGTGCTTTATTAATTTACTTTAGTTATCTTCTAATCATTTTGGTTTAGAATAAACACACTATATTATGATTAAAATAGTTTAATTTTATATAGACTTTGTTTTTAAATATTTAGTTGATTTACATTTAAAGAAATTAATAAAAATTTAACATTTAACTAAAAATTTAATTAAAAAAGTTTAACTCATTATTCATTGTTTGCATGGTTTTTAAAACTTATTGTAGATTAAAGTAAATCATATCATTCACGTGTTAATTAAACACATGTAATATACTATTATATCCCCTCACCAACTCCGCCACTAAGTGTGATTCTATTGAGAAGATAAGCATTGAAGGATGGTTGGATAACTTTAAATCCCATTGAGGCGGTAAGCTTGATTGTTATATAACTTCTACTCGCCCAGAGTTTCAGATCAAGTAGAGCTTCTATCAAGGCCTATATAAAGAGGTAGCATCAACACTTTTGAAGTATGAGTTATTAGAGTTTCTTAGTTCTCTCTTCGTTATTCATTCATAATATCCTTCACTAACTTAAGTATCGGAGTGTTCTCCCAGAGTCCAACTCTGGACATCTCTCACCTTTGCTGTTTTGCAGGTAGCTTCATAGGATCTCCATTGTGACATCAACGATTGGCACCGTCTATGAGAACCCACAAGCTATAGGCTCATAATTGAAATTTCATTCAGGCATATAAACAAGTTACTTCGAGTTACTCGACCTACACGAAACTTGGCATATAAACATGCCTACTCGATCTACGACTTACACCATGAAAAATTTGCTTACTCGATCTACGACTTACACAAATGGTAACTTGCCCACTCGATCTACGACATAACTTGCCCACTCGACCTACACAGTCCACACCCTTGCTTGGGGACTAGTGTTAGGGCAAGAGAACAATCCCACATCGATTAGCCAGGGATATGGACTGCAACTTATAAAGAAAGAGCCACCCTTCTATTAAGGCTTATTTTCTCAAAGGACAAAATAATGAGAACAGTCTATGCACTACTCCAAAGTGAATAATACCTCATAACGGACGCAATCCGATAATCCTTGCATCAACATATACTAAATTAATACGTTGTGTTAGCATATGATATACATTTCTTTTGGTTTTATGAAATGCTAGTTTTTTCCTCAAATTTTAATATTAAAAAAATCCACTTTTAAAATTTAATTCTTCAAGTTTGTTACTCTTTTCGCAATTGAAATAGATATGACGAACCATATAGTGTGTATATCCATAAAGAGTTTATATTTTAAACACCAAGTGAATCAAATATAAATTTTTTTTAACTTCTTTTATTTATTTCATTGGGCAATTCTTCTTCTTTTCTTTTTTTTATTTCGTGATTTAAATTTTTATTAATTATATTTTCATCATTCCAATTTATAGTAAACATTTTATGTTTTAATTATAGTAGTTTAATTTTATGCAAACTATAAATATTTAGTTCATTTAAATTTAAATTAATTAATGAAATTACATATTTTAAAATACCTTTATAAAATTACACTTTAAATGCTATTACTTTATTTATTTTAAAATTTTAAAATACAATATTTATATTATTTACTTTTAATATTTTTAGAGTTCAACTTTTATAATAAATGGTAAGGATTATTATTCATAGATGATATATCAAACAATTATACTAGATTGTACTCCTTTTCATTTTTCTCTAGGAGGAAGTGTTAAAAGAGAAAAAGAAGTGGACGGGTGGAATTAAAATTTAAAAGAGCATGGAGTGAAAGGGGAGCCTAAGAGGGAGAGAGAGAGAGAGAGGAGAAGACTTGCGCTGGATCTGGAAAAGAAAGAGGAAAGCCGATGTTTTTTTTGAAGGACCTTGTGGTCAGTCCGGCCAGATCTTGCTTCATCTGCCAAGCTGCTGTCAGGTCAGGCGCTGGCTGGCAGGCCAGAGCCAGCTGTCTGTTCTAGCCATATATTGGCTCGTGGCAGGGCAAAAAAGAAACACGTAGTTTCCTAAACTTTTTTGTCCACATGGACATAATTTATGCAGCATTTTTGAAGTTACGTTTGCCTGCCAAGAATGTTGAACTCAAAATTTTGGAGTATTTAGCCTTAATTAAATGCAATAAAAGATGGAGGGGTAGATTACATTTATGGGCGATGTTGGAGGATATTTTCAAATATCATTCCTGTCAACTTGTGCACATATGTACATGTATATACTTAAAGGGATCAATTATTTATAGTCAAATGTTAGGGTTACTAACTTTTATACTACTTTGTGACATTATTATTTTTTTACACTGACATATTTAATGTTTTGTTTGTGTTTTTCACTGAAATTTCAAGTCAGTTGAATATGCTTATCTTTTCTTTTCTTTTTTTTCCCTATTAAAAAAATCCAGCAGTTTAGGAACTGTATATATTAAATGCTAATAGATATTGACTTTAATTTTGTCTTTGATGTTACTTGCAATATTTTTTTTAATCGTTAGTTTATTTAAATGTCCTCAAGAAAAATACTACTAATAGTATGGAAGTTATATATATTTTAGTTATTTATAAAATGAAAAGTGATATATATACATTTATTAGTAAATTATACCTTTCTCATGACCTGGTTTAAGTTGATATTTAGTTCTTCACGTGCCTGCTGAGATCCTGCAGTTTTCACTTATTTTGTGTGATGTGATTTAGGATTTTCCTGGTCTATCTTATAAGCTTGTGGTTATTTTTCAACCAGTAGTGATTGAGTTCTTGAATTTAAAACCTACATTGCGACACGAGTTTGTCCATCAGTAACTTTTTAAAGTACTTAACATCTTCATGTCTTTAGGGAGATTTAGCCCATAATTGACCAAAATGGAGAACAGATTTATGGTGCTGAGTTTGTTTTGAGTAAGGGTTGTGCTCGTTGATGACACTGCTGGTAGTTAGCTGCCTGTGAAATTTACTTTATTTATTGTTTCGTTAAGTTATTTATATCCATTCTTTCCAAATTTATCATTCTTGGAGAAAAGACGTCTGTACATGTATTCTGGAACTGGGAAGGATCAATAGGGAAATCTGATCTCAGTTAATAATAGTTTGTTGATGGAAAACTTATCTTTTTTCCAAGGCATCTGCTATTTGTTTTATCCTCCTATCTTATTGATGCTACTTATAGGAAGATCAAGCCACTAGGAGATGGCTGAAACAGTTGCTTCACAATGTTGGGGTGAATTGGGTGCCAACTCTTCAGGCTAGTGCAGGATTCGATCACATGCTGGTTAAAGTCACTGCCCAATGCCCATCCCATCATGTTTCCAAATTCAAAGCTGGTTTCAGCAAGCAGGCAGGAAGGCAGGCAAGGTTGCGTCCTTTATGATTTTATCTAACCACTATCACCTTTTTTTGTGTATGTTAATTTTAATTTTGTTGATGTAATTAGTTTAGTAGGAGACTTAAAAGGTTGGTGTAGGGTGGACCATTTTAAATCCAAATTGTATACATTCATTTAAACTAATTTTCGTGCATAATGAAATAATGATGAGGCCGCTGCTTCGACCAAGAATAAAAAATGGTCAGGCTGGCTGCTGCATTGGTGGTATCATCGCTTGCTTGCTTGCTTGCTCATGTAGTAGTGAAGAGAAGTTATATGTTTTAGTGATTTCTGGTGTTTCGAGTATGTTATTATGAGTTCCTTGAGAACTTATACCGAAAAATGTGGCTGGCAAATACGAACCGTGGAATGATATCAAAGGATGAAAAAAATTCGACCACCCCGTACGGTACGGTAAATTAATGAATCAGCAGAAAACAGTTTAACATACAAAATTGGTAAAAACCAGATTTTATTTATTTTTATTTTTATTTTTTTCAAAAGTTTTTTAGTAAAAGATGAGATTTGAATTGTTTTAATTCCTCGTTTTATATTAGAAATTATACTATTAAATAAAATATATATTTTTATTGATTAATTATTATATTTTATAATTAGTTATCGTTAAAATTATTTTTTAAATATTTAGTTTTTAAAATTAAATTGGTTTTGAATCGGTAGGGCAAAAAAAATCTAAAGAAATCGTAGATTTTACTGATTTGATCTTTGGACGACCTCGATGATAGGCTCTCATTTTGTTGAAAAGGGAAGGCAAATCAGATGTTGTTTTCCAAACGCTGCCTAATTTGATGTTGGGCTTCGGCCTTATTTGGAAGCAAGTGATTTTTCATTTTGCCTCTGGTGTTTTCCCATCGGAATCTCAAAAGTGCCATATGGCCTTCAAAATTCAGACGGCTGGTTTTTGGTACTTGGAATGCTCCTCCAACTCTCCGCGCATTACGACTAGTAAGTGGGAAAAAAAAAAGTTAACATGCCAACGGCCTTGCTTGCCATTTTAAAAGCAAAGATTTATTTTATTTTATTTCAAAAGTTGATAGATAATATAGAGAAGCAACTAGCCATTTTACTATATCAGCAAATGTACTATATAAAACTATTCGTATCAGGCTTTTTATTTTTTACTAGAAAAAAAGCAACTGTTTCAAACAGTGGCTGATTTGTATGGAATAGGTCTCTCTCTAGAAAGAGCGAGGGGGTGTGTATTTAGCACTTATACATATTATATAGAGCTGGTGATTTATTGGTTGGAAAAACCAGCAAAATTTGCATAATATTATAAGCTGAGAGAAGAAATTACTTGTGTCAGAAAACAAGTGACAGACATGTAGCCAACAATGAAGAACAACTCCTCGCTTTTACCTTGACTTAATAATCTCTTCTTTCATGGCAAGAGTGAGAGCAGTGAGACTTCCTCCACTCTCCACCGTCGCCCCGGGCATGGCCACTGCTCTACTTCCTATGAACCCGCCTTCCCCAATTCTGATTTTCCCAAACTTAACTTTCCCGCCTTCACCTTCATATATGTGTCCAAACAGCAGAGCATCTCTTCCTACACATCCTCCTCTTTCAATCTCCACCATTTCAGGATTCAGTAAAGCTCCCATGCTATCCACATAAACCCCTTGGTCTAGTTCAATATTGGAGCCCATTAACTTCATCCACAGCACAAATAAAATGGACCCACTAGTCATTTCCATGAAATAGTCCCCAACCAGTGTTCTAAAAGCTTGCCAGATTGTGTCCATGAAAACCCCTCTACTCCAAATTTGTACTGTTTCACCTTCATTCTTCTTTCCCACAAGAACCCATTTGGCCACAGCACAGGTCAATGCAGCTACAATTCCTGAAGATACCCAAAGCAAAGGAATCAACCAATGCAGTGGAATTTTGTTTGATTCCTTCATGTGAAGAACACAACTTAAAGGTGCAAAGAGTGCTAATCCCAGAAGGAAATAAGGAAGCACAGTTTGTAATAATGGTTGAAAAAAAATTGCCCATGTGGTTTGATACCACTTTCTTGCCAGGGTCACTTTCCCGGTGTCCTTTTTCTCCAGCGCTGCTGCCATTGGACAGCTTGAAAGGTCTATTTTTACATCAGATTGCTGTAGGAAGATCCTCCAGGCCTCAGGAAGTGGTTCCTTGTTTCGCAAGCGCTGGCAAATCTCATAGATAAGAGAACGACCATGATCAATAGAAGCACTCTGGGAGGATGTGGAAGCCCGGATAACATCAATCTCTTGGCATCTGAGAAAAGGATTAAACTCTAGTGCTTCTGCTTCTTCCGCGGTGAGATTTTGTTCAATATTAATCTCACCTACGTTGATATATGGAAACTCAGTCTCATCCCATGGTTTAGTGCAGTCAAGTGCAATGTCACGTGTGGCTTCATCCTCTGGAATTGGCCGGACTTGTAGTTGGAAGATGTAGCGAACCCCACCAGAATTTATGCGGCGCCCGAAATCTTCAGCAAGGAAAAGTAAGGGGCGGGTGTCCTTTTCATCCCTTGGAATTGCACCTGTTTCTGGTGGGAGAATCCCAGTGGGTTCAACCTTCCCAGAGTCCTCACTGATACTTTCATCATACGGACTCAACTTGAATTTCACATACCTTTCCTCTCCATCTGAGAACCGAAGAAGCCTAACAAAATTTGAGTAGTAATGCAGCTCTGCATACGAGTTAGCATGGCGAAGGGACATCCACACTGCATCGCGGACATGTGGGACTCGCTTCACATGTTCTTCTCTTGCTGCTAGTCCACACACAAGCCATGTTGCAAAATCCGCTATAGTGCGAGCATAGAAAGCCTTGCCTGTTTTAAGTGTTAGGTCAAGGATTGGACTGTTATCATCAACCTCAACCTCATCTGAAAGTATTCTCACTGCAGCCCCTCGAGCATCTATCCTTGCATCATCATCAGCACTCAGACTATTGCTATGTCGAACTACGACACGGTAGGACTTTCCAGGATGGAAAATCTTGTGATCTGGAAATCCTTCAATCTTGTCATATATTTTCAAGTAGCCATTCCCTCCAACACCAATTCGATGAAAATATCTTGATTTAACCTTCAAAGTAGTAGCAGCTAAACTTGCGGCAAGATTTCCTACTATTTTCTTATATTTCATGTCCATTTCTTCTATCCGATCATCCAAAGCATGCTTAGTGTTCTTGACCATGATCGGAGTTTGAGATCCAACATAAACACCACCCCTTTGGAGGACTGTGTCTTCTGGAGCCACTGAAAGTGCACCCAGAATCACTTCCTTTTCAACCGTGCAACCAGGAAGGACTAGGCTTTGACTCCCAACAACTGAATTATCTTGCACCTCAACTTTCCTCCGAATTAAACCACCACGAGAATAGAATCCTGTAATGATTCTGCTAAAGTCACCAAGATGAACACCAGCACCGATTTTGACTAGCTCTGGATCTGAAACTGGGTTGATAGCTCTGATTGAACAATGTTGCCCAACCTTGGCACCCAAAAGCCGTAAATACATACAAAAAACTTCTGTTCCAGAGAGAAGCTTGGCAAATCTAAGGTGGGAGGCAATGGTAATGCGGTGTCTAATGAATATCTTGGCATATGATTTCTTTGACTGTTGTCTCTCAGTAAGTAGACGAGTCAAAGCGCATGTAAGGAAACTGATTATTAAGCCATGAGCTAAGTAAGCAATGGCAACAGAGATGGCAAAGCTTGCTGGATTCAAAGTGACGCTGGCAAGCATGGTAATATATGCAATAACTGTGAAAGGAATCCAATGCAAAGCTCCCGATATGCAAAGAAATGCAAAGTGCTGAAGAGAATGAGGGTTCCCAGAGAGCCAAATGTATATGAAATAGAGAATAGCTGCAGAGAAACTACTGAGGAAACCAACCAGGTAGATGCCCATGAATTGGAACAAGATCTTATTTCGAGTAGCATTAGACAGTACTGTACCCTGAAAACATGGTAAACAATAATATATGATGAATTTCCAACTTATGCCACAAAAAGGTAAAAGGAGAAGAGTTCATATATATGAAATATTGTACAACATTCTCTAATCATAGCAATAGAATTCTGCCTCATTAAAGATTGTCAGTTGAAACTAAAAGGCCCTGAATTATATTTTTCACGTAATAAAAGAATTGCATTATTAGCAATATCTAGTACAAGAAAAAGCATTTCGTTAGATCAGTTTACTAAAATGCTAAGTTTGATAAAAGCTGTTTGTTTATAGCAGAAACTCTGCCCCAGATCTCTGTCTTGAGTTCAAGATTCATGCCAGTCCTACCTTTTTCCTCCCATCCTTCTATGCATCCCTCCCACTGGCTGGTTATTGAACTCTTGCTATGTTTAAAAATGAAAGATATGTGCAAGATGCTATATCTTTAGTATGAATTTTAATTCAGAAAAACAATTGCATCATATGCATTTTATCAATGATGAAAGTTGCGACTATAAAACTAAAATGAAATGAAAGAAATCATAAATGTCAATGCCATAATATTTCCTTTGCGGTCATGGTTAATTTATACCTGTCCTCATGAGCTATGTCATTTTCTATTAGGAACATAAATTCGAAACCTGAAAGCGCCAAGTACTTACTTTTTGGACACTGTTAGCCTTGGCTGATTTGTTTACAGGGGTGCCTGCTTCAATCTTTTGCAGGGGCAGTACTTCAGCTTCTTCTCCCAATACACTTCCCTTTTGGATCACTGCATATGGTCCAACTAATGTATTCCTCCCAATTCTAATGGACTGGAAGCTTAGTATTCCATTCTTTACCTCATGACTTTGAATTAGTGCCCCTTCCGAAACCACAGCTCCATCTCCGATGGAAACTAAAGATGGGTCTGTAATGTCAACAGTATCTAGTGTAACTGATGGCCCAATTCTTGCTCCAAGCATCTCAAACCAGTAATTTAAGAACACTGTTCCTCTCAAATGCTGCGCAAGAACTGTTGAGGCTATTTGTTGGACTTTGTAAAGTGCCCACCACTTAACAAAATCAATTGACCAGATGGAAATGTCATGGATGAGGGCATAGTTTGGTCTCAAGAAAGGATTTCCAAGGAAAGCAACGCTTGTGCAAGTTAAAGCTATGCAAAGGATCCAAACAAGTGGTGCAAAGGCCAAATATATCAAATAAGCTAGCCACTGCATTCCATCTATTGATGTATGGATTAGTGAGGTAAAAGTCAAGAATGCAGAAACAGATAAATATGCCGGCAGACTCAACAAGGTAGACACAAAGATAAGAGCCAGGAATTGTGAAAACCAGATGCCCACTTGGCGATGTGTGGATACTTCAACCAGAAACTCATCAGAATCGAGATCAGGTTCAGGATGAAGTGATGAAGTTGTCATAAGATCAGGTTTAGACCTTATTATGAGATTCTCTGAGAAGTTTGCCAAGTCTGAAATGCATGTTGCAGTGAAGATATCTACTGCTCCAACTGACACGCCTAGAAAATCTGAAAGTTTTTGAGCTGCTCTGACAACTCCAATTGAATCAATTCCGTAGGAGACAAGGTTCTCCTCAACAGAAATATTCTTGGTAGGGATCCCGGTTACCTCAGAGACCAGGCCTTTCAGAAATTCTACAATGTCCTTATTTCTCAATCTTGGACTTGGTAAAGGAGAACTCAGAAGCTGACGAGGTGTTCTTCCTTCTGCACATGTCCCAGTAGTGAATGACCGGACCAAATTTTTCTTTGAAAAGATTGGTTCTGGGACTATGTTCAAAGTTCCCTCACTAAATTGTTTAAGGCATTCAAATCTCTTGATTTTTCCTGATGTTGTTTTACTAATAGTCTTGGGCTTGATCAGTTTGATGGCAGCAACATTAACACCGTGTTCTTCTATGACACGTGTTTTAATTTGTTCAAGGACTTCCTTTCTGACTGGTTTTCCATCTCTAACTTCTGCAACTACAACAAGGCCAACATGGTCAGAACCATCTGGAATTGAAATTCCTTTTTCTGACAGGACTTCCTCTGGAACGCCAATGACAGCACAACAACCAGGCCTTAAAATTTCACATGAGCTCTCAACTGTCTTTTCTACATCTGCTGAGTAGATATTCCTTCCAGCTACAATTATTAGATCCTTGATTCTGCCGGTGATGAACAATTTTCCATCAATGATTCGTCCCAAGTCCCCAGTTCTTGTGTATTTTCTTCCAGTGTGATTTTTTAGCTCGTTTCTAAAAGTTTGTTGGCTATATTCTTCCCGACCCCAATACCCAATGCCAGCACTTGGACTACTAATCCATATCTCTCCTTCTTTTCCATCTTCTTCAAGCTCTACACCAATCTCTGGATCAACTATTTTGATGTCAACATCTTGATTATCTGGATCAACATAACCGCAACAAACTCTTCCCTGCCAGTCAACCAAGATGGGTTTCCCCTCTCCGTATGCACAACTTACAAAGACACAATTTTCAGCCAAGCCATAACCAGGTGCCAGCACCTCTTGCGAAAGGCTAAATGGATGAGTGAGCTCAACAAATCTTTTCAGAGTTCTCTGCCTTACTGGTTCAGCAGCAACCATTAGGAAAATAAGGGAAGAAAGGTCATAGTTCCAAACCTTATCCTTGTCAGACTCTAGTCTTCGAATCATTAGCTCAAATGCGAAATTAGGTCCAGCACTGTGAGTTGCCTGGTATTGGCTCATGGTCTGAAGCCACATGAGGGGGTTTCTGATGAATGTCATTGGAGAAAACAGTACTGCTGATCCACCACTAACCATAGCAGTAAAAAGTCCCCCAATTAATCCCATGTCATGGTATTGTGGAAGCCAACTGACTAGAACTGTCTTTGAGGTGCTCTTGTATCTTTGTCGCATCAACTTCACATTATGAACGAGCCCGCCATGAGTAATCATGACCCCTTTAGCATCACCAGTAGATCCGGATGTGAATTGCAGAAAGCATAGATCATTTGGGTGAGGTTCGAGTTGATCAGCTGTGCCATTTGGAATTACTTTCTTAAAGTTCTTGATCCATGAATCTGTGTGCAACCAAGCAAGGTTAGGCCAGTTAGCTGAAGATTTTCCCTTTTTTCCAGTCAGTGAGAGCAGATTCTTCACCAAACCAGCCCGAACTGCCGAGTGATAAACAATAGTTGATAATATCGCCACAGCACCACATGATTTAGATATATTTTCAATCTTCAAAAGTGCTTGTCCGCCTCTTTGTAGAGGATCTGGAGGAAGAACTGGAACTGGTATCACCTTTGCTCTTAAGCAGCCAAAAAATGCATCAATGAAGTCCAGACCTGGAACATAGACTAAGAGAACCCTGTCACCAGGCCTGATGACTGGTTTTCTGCTTGTCAAGATCTTGTGAGAGATGAAAGAAGCATTAGCATGAAGCTCGGCATAAGTCCTTTGGCCTACTGCTGCCCCTTCTTCATTAATCCAAGTATAAAGCTTTTTGCTTTGAGTGACTTCATGAGTTCCCCAGTGCTTCAAATATCCATCAAGCGTAGGAAGATCAGGGAATTCAACTCCAGGGTGCTCACCTAATTCTTTGATACTTCTATTCCCACTAACTGATTGCAATGGAAATAGACTCTGCAAAAATCACACTATAAGTCAAGTTTTGGTTTTGATTTGGATCTCTGATTTTAATAAAACACAAATTTCCTAATCAATCACTGACTACCTCAAGCAAATAACAATGTAAATTACCTTAACGTAAGGAAAAACTGGTGAAGAATTTTTGTTTGCCAACTGCTTGCAGATTAGGGCCATTGCATAAGAAGAATTCCTCTCTGTAAGCTCAAATGCCATAAGCCCACCAACGTAGTAAGTATTCCTTTTACCTTGAAGTTGAGACTCGAAACGCTCATAAAATCCGTTCTTCATATCTGTAGTAAAATTAAGATATAAGCATTCATCTGGCATAGTTCAATGATCTAGCAGTAGGCAGCAGGTGATTTGGCATACCTTGACTAGAAACGTGAGGGAAATACTTGAATCGTCGTTGTAAAACAACCTGCTCAACTAGTCCTCCCATGGTTTCAACTGCTTTTATTGCAAGCTTACAGACAGTTGGTCCCTGAATATCCAGGGAGTTGCCGTATGACCAGAACAAGAAAATGTCAGTATCAGCATAGAATCTCTGCATTGCAACAGGGTTACCAATTGTTGCAGGATCGTCCATATATTCACCAAAGTAATAAAAACCAGCAGGCATATCTTCTAGCCCTTTTATTTTCAAGACTGTAGTGTAGTAGTCAATTGTCATTACTTTACTGAACAGCTCCTTTTCAATATCATTCAAATCCATTACTTCAGTTTCATTTTCTGTGACAAAAAAGTACCTGGTTTAGCATCTTGTGGGAAGTGGAGGGAAAAAAACAAGGAAAAGCAAGCTAGGTGTACAGAATTCGATAAACCTGTACGATTTGAAATTGGAGATCTATATGTTTTCCCTTTCTTGAATGGAAAAGAACCTGAGATGATAATCTTATCGAACTCCATAACTTCAAATTCCCCTTTAATGTTTTTCACATCAATACTGACACCAAGAGCATTATGCCTTACTGCCAATACTTCAGTATTACAAAGAACTTTAATTGGAAGATGCTTACTAATCTTCTCCCAAAAACTTGTGTATCCACCTTTAAAACGTTGTATCTTTCCGGCCATTGAAGTTCTGGTGAACTCATGAATATAGGCATACGGCATGTCTTGAACGAATCCATAACCAGAAGCAGTGTATCCATAAGCTACAGATTGTGGAACAGATTTAAATCCATGACGCTCGAGATAAGTTGGTGTCAAATCTGCAGCCAAGTCGCTCACAGCATGTACACCAATTCGATTTGAAGCCTTTGCCTTATCCTGTGAAAAAGTAAAATGGATTCTTAAATTGACTCCTCATATAAAAGTCTGAAAACAACAATGAAAGTAGAAACTGACCTGAAGTTCTAACGTCAGGCTGATCATAGAGACATAATCATCTGCAACTTTAATATCCTGATACTTCCCTGTAGAACTTTCAATGAGGGCAAGCTTGTGGGCGTCCATTTCTTCCAATTCAGACCCAATCTCTTTAGCCAAGTGAAATATGACTGGTGCACTGTTTGCAGCAAGAACTTGGCCACCTAAATCATACACCTTTCCTGCAGGTTGACATATGGCAACAGAATATACCATATATAGCATTAAACTGAATGAAAAAAAAAAAAAAAAACCCAACTCATTTTGGTTCATTTTGTACCTTCTATTTCAACCGATTCACACATTCCACCAACTGTATGATGCTTCTCTAACATGGTTACATTATTATAACCTAGCTTGATTAATGCATAGGCAGCAGATATCCCACTAGGACCAGCTCCTATGATCCCGATACTTGTGTTTACAGGGAGGCATGGATGCAGCTTGGAGAATTGATCTTCTATTGGTTTTGCTTGGTCCATTTTCAAGAAGTTCAGACCTTCTATAAGCAGCCACTGAGTGTTAAATTCAAGAAACAGATCTTGTCCAACTTCCGTAAATTGTTAATTTCCAACTTCTGCTGAGAACCACAATGCAATGGTATTTCAAATTAAGTCCTCGACTTTGGGGAAGATTAATAATGTCAGACTTGAGCTTGGAAATGAATGCTTTCTTTTCTATTCTGCTAATGACGAACACCTATATAACCTCGGAAATCTACATATGACAGAACGCAAAAGGACTACAGATATTGAAAACACAAAATAAATTAAAAATTAAAAGTTAAAAAAAAAAAATCTTAGCTTTAATCATTTGCCAGAGACTAACAGGGGAGAAAGGTGCAAGATAGAAATTTATCATGAAGAAAATCCAATGTGCTATAAAACCTGATGATAACGAGGTTCATCGATGCTATTATTTATTAAGAGTAATCAATTCACTTCAATAAATACTGCAGCCTGGTTATTCAAAGCATCTCCACTACAAATCAAACACCAAAAACCTGTTTTTATAGAATTGCTCGGCAAGGTGATCTTCAAAAACCACAATTTTGTGTCTACGCAGAATGACATTTTTTTAGTACAGCAAATGTAACGCTAAGCCAAAAGCAAACAAATAATTGGCCTAAAATGCCTGAACAAAAACTAGAAGAGACTATATATCATTGCATATTGCAGTGTGTGTGTGTGTGTGTGTGTGTGTGTGTGTGTGTGTGTGTAATGGTGTCTTTCCTTACCGGTATGAACAACTTGGAACACAGTATGAACTATGAAGCATTCCCTGTAATTCCATGAAGGACCATGACATGATCACCACAAGGTAAGAAATCAAACTTCGTAAGACATCCAAAGTCAGATTAACATATATAAAACATGTCGTACATTCTTCTTTGTTGAGCCTTCACTTAATATTTTTCTTCCAAGCTCAACAGCAAAAACAAACGCATTGTTCTTACTGATATTATTATATATGTTCCAGTCAGAAACTAGAAACCAAAATGAAAACTACACAAGGGGGTAATAAGTTTGGAACCAGGAATCTAACCTTTAGAGCTGAAGTGGGCAATAGGGTTGGAGGCCAAATGGCGAAGACATGACGAGAGAGAAGGATATAGAAAGCGTCAAATAAGCTGAAGAGGAAACCGTATCTCCATGCATTGAAATCTGGCTGAGATCATACTCGAATTTAAATACCAAAATATTCCGTCGCTTACAACAAGAAGACGACAAAGCTCACAGTTCCAAATATTCGTTTATTATTCTCACTGTTAATAATATTCAATATTCTCCTCGTTTGCTCCGAGAATGTTCTTTCTGTTTCATATATTCGGTTTCTTTGATGCTCATCATTCGCTGCTAAAGCTTGGGAAATCCGTCGTTTAAACCAGACAACATTGACAGAGACAAAAGTTTGGCTTTTCGTACACGTTACCATATAAGCATGTGTGACTATATGTTTATACACATTTTTAAAGACAAATTTATAGGAATCATTAGCGATTCAACAGATTGGGGATGACGATGAGTTGGATTTCTAGGAAACAATTGCATTCAACTGGACTGGCTCATTCTATTTGTTGATTCTTTCATTTAAACTTTAAATGGCAGCCTAGGATTCTATATCTTGGAAGGAGATCATCTTACAAAAAGAGGATTTTAGGCCTCAATAAAATAAACACACATCATATTTTTTAAAGAAAAATATATAATTGTTATTATATACTAATAATCATCAAATCAAGTTTCATTAAAATAATTTACTCACTTTTTAACTCTAATTAAGCCAACAACCTTTTAGCGTAGTGGATAGGATTACGTTAGAGTTGACATGTAAGCTTAGGTTCGATTTTAAGTATCCCTTTGTATTTATAATGTATATATAAAAAAAAACTTTAACTAAGTTCTAAAATGTAAAAGGAAAATAAAATACTCAGAGAATTAAAAAAATTGATGATCTAATGGAATGTAAAATTTTATTAAGCCCTGTGTCTGTTTAATTCTCGCTGAAATGTCTTACCAAAATTAATAGAAAACAAGGCCTTCTTTTCCATTAAACTTTGGGTTATATATATTAGACATTTTAAAAATAAAGTACAAGATAGAATTTCACACTATAAAATAACCAAAGCTGCAATGTTTGTTTATATATAGAGGTGTGTGTACATAGTAATTGGACACATTTGGGTCTTAGAGCATATTAAATCTTTGGATGGTCTAATTATGCATTAACATAATGATTAACATTATTATGTTATAAGGCACTTGATACATGTAAGTGCAAAATTAATTAATTTTTTAATTAACTAATTTATTTTTCATCTAA
Organism: Adansonia madagascariensis; assembly: GCA_038381835.1. NCBI lineage: Eukaryota > Viridiplantae > Streptophyta > Magnoliopsida > Malvales > Malvaceae > Adansonia > Adansonia madagascariensis. The sequence goes on along the minus strand of JBBYHL010000016.1, from coordinate 5,969,508 downwards.
TTTTGGTAGAAATGAAAGATGATGCAATTATTATAGTCCACCGTATTTGTTTAAGTCCAAACGAACATAAATGTTTGTTTAAAAAGGTAGATTTGTTCAGACAAATTATGTTTGAACAAATATGTTTGTTGGAAAGCTAACAATTTGCTTAAAACAAACATAATAATTTGATAAATTATTTCTATACAGAAACGGCAAGATCATGTTTGTTCCATTAAACATCTATTAATCTCTCTCTCTCTCTCTCTCTCTCTCTCTCTCTCTCTATATATATATATATATATATACACACACACACACACACTTCTTTGGTTCAACCAAAAAGGTTATTGAAACTTTATTTCGTTTTTTGTTCTCCCTCATTTTCAAAATCTCCTGGATTACTTTTATAAGGTATTGAAGTAAAAATTCATTATAAAAGAGTAATAATTTTATAGTACATAA
>JBBYHL010000016.1:5936017-5947738 GCA_038381835.1 Adansonia madagascariensis | reverse complement strand
CATGCTAAGGTATTATTTCCACATAACATAATTTTAACCACAACTAAGTCATATTGAAGAAAATATGAACAAATAACCTACTACAAAAATAGTTCATGGCTTTCACACTTGGCATTTAGACATGGATTACTAATCCATGAGCACAAGCGATCACCCAGCTCACTCGAAGGAAAAAAAAAATGAAAGGAAGATGGAGAGGATGGACAAAATAGAAATATTTCTATGTATCTACCTTTAAAACTTGAAAAATCTTAATAAAAGGCTTAAAAACACTTTAGAAAAATCAATTTTTGTAGAGAGAACTTAAGGAACCAAAATGAAAATATCCTCTCTCTATTTATAGAGGGAAGATTCAGCCAACCCCTCTTAGCTAAAATTCATATATAAAAAAATTTATTTTTTGTTGCCTTGTTAAGCGAGGTTAATTATTGTTTTGCCATGATTTCTTTTATTTTTTTGTCATAGCCCCCATGCTCTTGTCATATAACATGTAAGCTATCCATCCAGCTTTCATGATGATAACTTGCTTAACTTTATGGTGTAGTTAGGATGGAACCAAATCTTGGAGAAGAATTCAATTCCAACCAAATTAATTTCATGTAACTAAATTAGTAAATTATAAAAATAATATAAATTATGTACCAAAAAATTAAATTATGAATTTACTTGCATAAAAATTATCTTGGAAGTGAAGAATTAAACAAAATCAAATTGCAAAAATTTTAAGTAGAAATTCCATGGAAAATAAATTGAAAGGATTAAATTGTAATAAATTAAAATTTATGTATTTAAGAGATAAAATAAAATTTCACATCATAAATTTAATTAAGAATTCAATCAAGTGGGAAATCTAATTAAAAATCCATAGGAGAATTTTTTTAACCCAAAAGAAACAATGTGAATATATAAAAAGAAAAAGAAACAATGTGAATAAACAAAAAGAATTTATTAAAGTAAAGAAAGAAATAAGTGGACTATGTAGGAAATTCAAAATAAGTTTGATGGGCTTGTTGGAAAAATCTAATGGGCTTAATGGAAATTTTAAATAGGCTTAGGCTTGTTGGAGAATACAAAATGGGCTTGATAGGTTTGTTAGAAAATTCATGGCTTTAAAGCCCATTAGAATAAAAATTCCGTTGGCCCATAAAAAATAAATAAATAAAATAAATGGGAAAATATCTATCATGTGAGAGTCCAAATAAAAATTTTTATAGAAAGATTTCAAGTGAAAGATATTAATTAAACAGAACCTTTGTGAGAAATTGGAAAAAAAAATCTCTAAAAATAAGAAAATTCTAAAATAAGGGAACCAAAAAAGAAATTTGATAGACTAGATGAAAATTTTCACATTATGGAAAAATAAAACTAATGGGAAAATTCTTGAATGAAACGAAATGAAATTCTATGCTTGGAAATTTCTCATTTTTCAGTAGAAAAATTCATTGAATGGGAAATTCCATGTTTCAATCCTATTAAAATGCTTGAAAATTCTCAAAGTGTTTAACTCTAAAAAAGAATTTTCGTAACTAAATTGGGAAATATTGTGTGAAAAAGGGCAATTAGAAATTTTCAAACTTGTAAAATTTAAGAAGAAAATCCTTACGAAAGAAAATCCATTTCAAAACCTGAATTTGTATTAATTTATTGAAAATATTTGAGAAAGTTCAAAGTTCTAAGCTTGGAAAATTTTGCGAAAAAATTTTGTATAATAAAATATTTTGTATTTTGAAAATGAAAAAATTCCAAGAATGGATAGAACTTTAGAAGAATGAGCTGAATTTAACACATGCTTAAATATTAATTAGTAAAAATAGAAAATTGGAATTTGGAACAATCTTTACTAGAAAATTTTCACAAGCGAGAAACTCGCGATAATATGAAAAAATTCAAAATTGAATAATAAATTTGACAAGTTAACACATTATGGTAAAAAATGCTAATATAGATTTTTTTTCTTGAACATTTTGGATTTTTTAGGGTGAGTATCGACATAAATATTTCATGGGTATTGATAAAAATATACGATAGTTGACTTACAAAATTTCGCAAAAAAATTTTGAAAATTTTGTTAAAATGAAAAATTTGACCGTAATATCATATCTAAAAATAAATTTCAAAATTCTACGATAAGGAATTTAAAAGCTAATTTCCCTCCTTAATACTCATCATTTTATTAGAGATTCATTCTTTATAATCCTTGAAACAACAATTTTTGGTCTCGCGCGAGTAGCCAAACAGTCACAACCAAATAGGTCTTGGAAGGCTTAGTCCTCATGGAGTACATCGACCCCTACTGAGACAATCACCCTATTCTCAATCTTGAATATTTTGGAATATTGAAAAATAAAAAGCTCAAACAAAATTAGGTCTTTATAAAATAAAAATATTTAATTTATGAAAAAGTATTTATAACTGTAATACAATTATATTGATAATATATTATCAATTAAAGTAATTGATAGTGAATCTTTAAATTAGTTTATAAAATAAAATTTATTTGAATCATATTAAATATGAATCAAATAGTTTTCAGTTCTATATGTTATTATTATATTTATCATAATTGATCTTAAAAAAAAAAGAAACTATTATTGTACTTATTATAAAATAATCATGTATAGTGTATTATTCTATTTATTCCCCATTTAAAATTTAACTTTAATACAATAACAATTGAATATACAAAAATAATATTATAATTTTAACATACAATTGAACTTTATGTGTTGTTTAATACAAATAACATTATTAACAAATTTAACTTAAATCATATTTCTCTTAGTCTTTCAAGCAAACAAATTATTAAATATACTTGAAAATAAAATTATTACCTTGTAAATATAAATATAAAGATTAAAAAATAAATAATTAGATTAAAAAGTACAACGTTTAAACAAAATATATTTTTTAATTTTTAAAATCAAACAAATAAAGTTTTTTGATCTTAAGAATTTTGCATCATGAGGTGTAAGACAATTTTTTTATTTGTTGATAATTTTAACATGCACATTAAATATTGATTCTAAAAGTAATTATAGTAGCTAAAATATTAATATATCTTTATCATTAATAAAGAATGAGATATCAAAATTACAATAATCAAAAACCCAAAATTTCTCATAAAATTCTCTAATCTTATCTAAAAATAAATTCAACTATATTATATTGATATAGATAATTTTGAATCCTTATAATAAAAAGTAAGTTCATATATTAATAAATATACAATTAAATTAAAAGTTATAAATTGATAAAATTACTTAGTATATACAAATAAATAATAATAATAATAATATAATTTAATAAAGTAATTAAAATAATTAATTGCTATATCAAATGTTAAAGTCGAAAAAATCAAATATTAATGTTATACAATTTTGAAACTCTAGATTTCATTTGCTTTCAAATTGTGAGAATAAAATATATATGTATATTATAATTAAATTAGTTATAATATTACATAGTTGAAAGGTAAATATGATTTCAATACACAAAGATTTATAAGTATTTGAAATTCAGCGGTAAATAGATATCTAACAAATCAATGAATTTGAAAAATAATTGTACATGCTATATTTAATGTGCTTTAATGCACAATTATATTATTTTTTAATCCAAATCTATTTTTAAAATCTAAATTTCTTAATGCAACCTTAAAAAATTATAATAAATAGACTAAAAAAACTAATAAAACAAAATAAATAAATAATTGTTGGATTAAATAAATAAAAGCCCGGTCAACTATTAAGCTAAGAGTCAAAAGTTAGATATTTACATGTTTATGAGTTTATTAATAACTTGTTTCATTCTAATAATTTTCTTTTGTATTTACGTTTTCTAGTTTTATTTTATATTTATTTTAGCTCACTTATAAAACAAAAAAATTCTTATATATTAATTAATTATATCAATACTAAATATCATAAAACAAACAAAAATATAAGTCTATAATCATTGCAAAATAATAAGAAGTATCAAAATATACAAGTTATTTTTATTTTTACTATATATATATGCCTAACTTATATATTTTTCTTTTATTTTTAAACTAAAAGGATATTAAAATAAAAATTATACATAATAGTAAATACAATATATAATACTTAATATATAAATAAATTGATTATATAATTTTATATTTATATAAATATTTACTAATTTTTAAAATTTTAAATTTTTGTAATTTTGTCACTATGTAAAAGTAACATTAAGTATTACATTGAAATAAAAGAAATATTTATAACTTATGAAATTCTAAAAACATTTTGAATCTGTCAAAGCTCGCCTGAACTAATCCGAATACGAAAAATCCAAACTTGAAAAAGCTGTATTTGAAATGATCTAAGCCCTAGATAGCTCAAACCTGAAAAATGCAAATCCAAAAATATTCAGACACGAGATGATCTAAATTCGAAATAAATCAAAGCACAAAATAAATCTGAATCCAATGATAGCCCAATCTGAGCCGCTCGAACCCGCCCATTTGCCACCTTTACTCTTGGATTGAATGATCACCTTTAAACATAAATAATTTTTCCTTCAACCGCACTTAAATCCTAAAATATGCACTTTATATGATTTCCAATCTTAGTTAGAAAATCCTTAGAATAATTTTGAAAATTTTATTATAAGGTAATACATACAATAATCCCTTACTTATGACCTAATAATGCAAATATATGCATTCTAAAGATTTATGCAAATTGGTTATTATGTAAAGTGTATGTTTAATAGGTGGCAAAGGCTTACCTTTAAACTAAATATGATACACAGGAAAACATATTTGCTCACTACACTGGTTTATGTGTTCTTCCAAAAGACAGTGCAATTTAATACATATGTCTTCGTTTTATCTTAAGTTAGCAAGTATCTAGGATTTAACCTAAAATACATAAAAAGTAGCCTCTGACTTCTTTGCTTACAGTAAACTTTGTTAAGAGTGTTCATAACCTTTTTTTTACATATCAATCTCCTCAATGAGTTGCAAGTCTATTAAGAACTTTATATCCAACCTCTTTGTGAATAATGATACATCTAGACATGAGATTTTATAAGAAATAGTTCTTATCTTTCTTTTACATTCACTGTTCAAAGATTGATGCATTAGAAATATTATGTATCTCATACATAAATGCTATTCCAAAAATTTATATTGATTCGAGTTTAGGCAAGTTTAGACGAATTTAAAAAATTTTAGAATTTTGTAAGTTATAAATATGTTTTTTTAATTTTGATTGTAATAATTAATTTTACTTTTATGTAGTTACAAAATTACTCCAATTAAAATTTTAAAATTAATAAAGATTTATATAAATATGAAATCATATAATAATCTTTATTTATATATTGAGTATTAATATATTGTGTTTAATATTGACTATAATTTTTAGTATAAAATCCTCTAAGTTTAAATAAAAGCTAAATATATAAGTTCGATATATATATATATATATATATATATATATATCTACTTATAGTAGAAATTAAAAATACTTTGTATATTTTTATACTTCTTATTTTTTACAATGATTATCTAAGTATATTTTTATTAGTTTTATGATATTTAGTATTGATATAATTAATGATTATATAAGAATATTTTGTTTTACAAGTGAGCTAAAATAAATAATAAAATAACATTAAATAAACTATACATAAAAAATTGTTGGGTTATATTTAAAAAAATCATTAGAATGAAACAAGTTATATATATACACACACACATTGGGCTCTTATTTACTTAGTTCAACAATTTTTTTCTTTATTTTATTTTGTTTTATTAGAATTTTCATTTATTATAATTTTTTAAGGTTACATTTGAAAATATGGATTTCAAAAATGGATTTTGATTTTAAAAATAATGTAAATTGTATAATTAAACATATTAAATATAGCATTTATGATTATTTTCAAATTTATGGATTTGTTAAATGCCTATTTGTTGGTGAATTAGAAATACTTATTAATATTTCTAAATTTAAAATTCATATTTTTATACCTTTCAAATATGTAATCATGTTAAATCCTAACTAATTTAATCCTAATACATGTATTTCATTCTCACAAGCCGCAACTCAATAGCAAATTGAATCCAGAATTTCAAATTTGTATAATATTAATATAATTTTGACATTTGATTTTTTTGACATTAACATTAGATATATCAATTAATTATTTAAATTTCTTTATTAAATTTTTAATATTATTATTTATTTTTATATAATAAGTAATTTAATCGATTTATGACTTGTAATTTAATTGTGTGTTTCTCATTAGATGAACTTACTTTTTATTATAGGGATTTAAAATTTATAAAATTAGATTAATATCACATATAATAGAGTTGAATTTATTTTTGGATTAGATTAAAGAAGTTTATGAGAAACTTGATATTCTTTATTATTGAAAAAAAAAATTGATCTCTTTTTTCATTCATGATAAAGGATATATTGATGTTTCAATTAATACAGTTACTTCAGAATTAACATTTAATATGAATGTTAAAGTTATTAACAAACAAAAAATTGTCTTACACCCATAATGCAAAAATATTTAAAATAGAAAAACTTTATTTGTTTGATTTTAGGAATTGAAAAATATATTTTGTTTGGATGTTATATTATTTAATCTAATTATTTAATTATTTAATTTTTTTAACCCTTATATTTTGATTTAAATGATAATAATTTTATTTTTAAGTAAATTTAATATTTTATTGATTTGAAACATGAGAAATATGATTTAAAATTAAATTTGTTAATAATATTATTAGCATTACTCAAAATGTGAAATTCAATCACATGTTGAAATTATAATATATTTTTGTATATTTGATTATTGTTGTCTTAAAATTAAATTTTAAATGTGGAATAAGTATAATAATACATTATACATGACTATTTTATAATAAACCAAATGTTAAATTAATATTGCTATTATTTTTATGATTAATTATTATAAATATGATAATGATAGTGCTAAAAACTATTTGATTCATATTTATTATTTTTTAAATAATTTTTATTTCACAATCTAATTTAAAGATTCACTATTAATTACATTTATTGATATTTATTATTAATATAAGTTTATAATAATTATAAATACTTATTCATAGACTAAATATTTTTATTTAATAAAAAAATTTGATCATTTATTTAGTTATACTTGTATTTCAAATAAAGTCATATAATTATAGTTCAGATTTTTTAACTATAAATTTGAGGTTTTAAGGGTTTCAGATCAAATCGATCTCGGGTTTGGATCTCAATAGATTTGGACCTTTATGGGTTTCAAGTCAAGTTGGTCTCGGGCTTTCATAGGTTCTGGTTTGGATTTTTTGAGGTTCAAAATTTTTTGAGTTCAGATTTGTTTAGATTTAGGCCTTTGACCTTTTAAGTCTACTCGTATTGGATCAGATTTAATCTCGGATCGGATCAGCTCAGATAGACTTTTCGCTTCGGCTACTTTGCTAGCTTTACATGTATGGTAAAATAAAAGGGAAATTCAGAACACATAATGTTCATGGACAAAAATTATCTCAGACAAAATAAACAGAAACAAAACCAACTTGAAAGAAGGTGAAAATAATTATAGGAACTGATTATATCTTGTTCAAGCAAAACTTACTACAAATTCCATTTTGGTGCTTTCTTTTTTAACTTATTCCCCAAGGAAGCCAACCCTTCTTGCCCAACTAGAGCCAGGCTTCTTATGGATTTTCTTTTCCTTCATGACCTTCCTTACATTCTCAACCGCTTCCCATTCTCCATCAGCAGCATAAATATTTGATAGTGTAACAAAACCAACTGGCCTTTTCAATTCCATTTTAAGAATTTGCTCGCCCATCAATTTTGCCAAATCTTTTTTCCCATGAACTTTACAGCCATTGAAAAAAGCACCAAGAATTGAGTCTGTAACTCCAAATGGCATTTCCTTCACCAATTCATAAGCTTCTTCAACCCTCCCGGAACGACATAACATATCAACAACACAAGCATAATGTTCTTTGGCACCTTCAAGCCCATAACTTTGTTTCATCGACCTAAATATCTTCAAACCTTTCTCGAGATAACCACTGTGGCTGCAGGCAGAAAGAACAGAAGTTAGAGTCGCATCATCTGCCTGCACCCCTTCTTCCTGCATCCTGTCTAACATCTGTATTGCATTTTCAACCATGCCATGTTTCCCATAGCACCCAATCAAAGCATTCCAGGATGCTGCATTTTTGCTTGGAATATTGTCAAAGGCATTCCGAGCATCTTTCACGCTGCCACATTTGGAGTACATGTCAATAAGAGCACTGGCAATAAATGCATTGACATCCAGTCCCAATCTATAAATCAAGCAATGAATTTCTCTACCCTTCTGAATAGAACCTGTCAATCCACATGCTGGAAGCAGTCCAGTTACAGTCACATGGTTTGGTTTGATCGCAGAGACTAGCATATATGCAAACAATTTGAATGCTTCAAAAGGACAATGGCTTTGAGCAAAACCTGAAATAAGAGTGTTCCAAGTAACCAAATCAGGAAGAAAACCTTCTTTAGTCATTCTACCAAAAAGAGCAAATGCAGCATGAATATCTCCCCTTCTAGCAAACCCTGTTATCATTACATTCCATGTAAATTCATTTGGCTGCAACTCTTCCAACTTCATCCTCTGAAACAAACCGAGAGCTTCTTCAATCCTTTCCACGTTACAATAACCACAAATCATGGATGTCCAAGAGGCAACATCTCTCTCAACCATTCTATCGAACACTTTCCTTGCATAAAATACATTTCCACACTTATAATACATGTCGATCAAACCGTTACCAACATTTACATCAGCTTCCAAACACAACTTGTTAACAACAGCATGAACCTCCTTTCCTTTATTCAAATCCATAAGTCCAACACAAGCTTTCAAAACAACAGAAAAGGTGAACTTATTGCAAAGATATATTGATCCTGACATCAATGAAAAGTATCCAATTGCCTCTTTAAAGTAGCCATTAAAAGCCGAGGCTAAAACCATCCAATTCACAGCAAAAACATTTGGGGTTTTGACTTTTTCAAACATGAAACCGGAAAATTTCAGGTCTCCACAACCAGCGTACATGCCAACAAGCTTTGAACCCAAAGACAAAAGTTCCATATCAGTCCCACTAACTAACAACCAAGCATGAAGTTGCTTGCCTGGTTTCAAGGCTTTTGCTTTTAAACACTTTTGCAATAAGAAAGCAACGTGGTCTAAAGAGAAGATTTGTCTGAAAAAAGATGTCCTTCTCATTGTTGTATAAGGTTTTCAATGAGTACCCATAAATTAGCTAGAGCCGTTATTCTGTGACTGATACCTAATTGAAAGAGATTCAAAATGCATGTGTCTATGCATTTCCTACTGAAGAAGTTCGAAAGGACCCTCCGATGTTTAGTGTTTGAAAAAATGGAGTTCAAAAACGAAAATTAATCACTTTTACCAAATAGATTGGGTTAGGCTTCAACGAAGTCCAGCTTAATTTGGCTCAACTTGTTTTTTTAATTATGTAATAATTTATGTTATCTTTATAGTTATATATTATAAAATTTATATCGTGTAAAAAATAAATATATAACATTACAATATAAACAGTAAATAATATTTTAAGTTATTTATATTTTTAAATTTAATAAAAAAATATAAAATTATTAAAGATTAAATTATTAAAAAAAACATAGTTAAAGAATTAAAAAAATAATATGGGTAAACAGGACAGAACTATCTATTTACAAATATGATAGAATGTGGAACACATATTTTAGATCAGATCAGGCTTTGACAAGATTAAAATATTTACCTATTTATTTATAGTTTGAAGTAGAGGTGTTCATGGACTGACTAATCGTCCAAGCTTGAAGGCTCATCTGATATTTGAAAGTGTTTGGGCAAATTGTTAGACCTAAAAAATAAGCTTAGGCAAAAAAATTAGGCTAGTTTTAAAAAATAGGTTGGTCTTAGCTCCAATTTTCAATGCTTGAGCCTGGCCCGACTAAACCCATTTTACAATTATATAATACATATATTTATTTTATATTTTTATATATTATATAATTTTTATCATGCAAAGAAAATATATATGTAATATTATAGTATAAACATTAAAAAAATGTTAAGTTATTTAAATTTTGAAACTTAATAAAAGAATACTATTAATTACTAAAGATAATTTTTTTAAAAAAAACATATTTCAAAAAATAAATTAAAAAAAATGGATAGGCCTAAACGGGTTTGAACTACTCATTTATAAATATGGCGCAAGCTTGACAAAATATAAAACTTATATTTTAGGCTGAGCTAGGTTTGAACAAGTATAAATAATATTAATATCATATTTAAACTCGACCCAATCCAATCGAAAAACACCTACAATTTGAAGCTACCAAAAATTTAACTCTGTTTAGTGAAACTAGAAGTCCAACTATTTTTAAGTTGGTAAAATTATTTTAAAAAAGTAAATTTCCTTTATGCTCTTTTATGTATTTTATATATGCGAGTAATGTTAGATGACCTCTATTTTTTATCTTGAATTTTCTATCAGCACCTCAGATGGCAATTTCATAAATCTTAACTAAAGTCATCATTTCAAACGGTAACTTTTCTCCTATTTCAGTTGGAATGAGCATATCATTAAGCATCTTGATTTATATAAGTGGCTAACATTAGTAAGACATAGGTTTTTCTGTTTAAAACTTGATCTGCTTTTTAACTATCTAACTGCACAAGCAAGCAATAGTGTTAATTGATAAGTTTTGGACGAAAATGAGAATGAGCAAAATAAGCAAAAAAATTTAAGGTACATTTTTTAACTCAAGCTTTCCATCAGCTTAAAACAAAATAGATCCTCAGATTGAAAATTTTTCATCTCAACCATTAATTCCGAAGAAAAGAAAATATTATTTACCCATTAATCCAGTAACCTTGACCTATAAAGTTTTCATCTTTTTTCCTTCCCCTAAATTTTGCATTTCAGCCACTACCATTAACTCCCTTAGCTTTCGCCATTGTTCTTCCCTTTTCTTTTTCAACCATGGAAGAAACTTAACAAGTAATCTCTATATAAAGAGATTATAACAACTAACAACTCATATCCCTTGTACATTCAAACTAAAATGGAATTTTAGAGATTTTTCAAAATTCGACAAGAGAGAGTACGTTGCAGGCTAAGTGTACTACACACTCATTCCTGTTAATGATGGCTTTTCATTTTGGGGATCTTCTTCCAGAATAAGCTTTCCTTTTACTGGCTTAAGCCTCTGTACTTCTCTCGGTAAAAACGAATAACTATTAGTAAAACAGTGGTGATAACTTCATTGTGTTTACCTTTCGATTTTGAGTTTTTTTTTTTTTAATAGGTTACTTTTGAAAATGGGTGAATTTGTTTGAATCTTGAAAGTTAGTTTTAATTGAATCAAAAGTGGAAAGAGAAGAGAGAGATATGAATTTTTGGACTTTATGATGGTTACTTGGTATTTTGCATGGTAGATGTTTTCAACATATAATTTCAAGTAATTTATATTGATGTATTGCAATTTTAGGGAATTCATTTTTCTTTAATGCCAAATATTTGATAGATAGAAACCCTAACCTATACTTTGACAACTATGGGTCAGACACAGAGAAAAGGCAAGCAGGTTTTGTAAGGAGATTAAAGTTTTCTACAATGAGAAGAACCTTGCATTTAAACACCCTAAGTTTTAC
>JBBYHL010000016.1:5912289-5934339 GCA_038381835.1 Adansonia madagascariensis | reverse complement strand
GAGATAAATAAAAAGAGTTTTATCTCTAATTAAATTAAATTAATTAAGAGATAATTCATTAAGATAAATTTATTAAAAAAGTTATATTCTTTAAGAACTCTTTTCTACTTGGCTCATTGGTACTATAAAAAGGTGTCTCCGCCAAAACCATTGAACATAATTCAGAAGCCTGAAGAAAAGAAGCAGATTTTGGAGATTCAAGTCCTCTCAAAGTCTCTAGAAGTTTTCTCTCAAGAATGTGAAGAACGCGAAGAACACGGCTCTTGTTCTTTAAGAAGCTGCTCTTCGAACCTGTTCCGGCAATAGAGAGGAGTTAAATTCCGTTTGTCAAGATCAAGTCTAGAAGACCCTTGAAGCAGACCTCAAATATTCAAGATCAAGTGTGAAGACCCTTGGATCGAAGTTTTTGTTAAAGAAAAGAATCAAAGGATTTCTTTATTTTAAAAAAACATCCAGAGATTACAACTCAAGTCTGATAAATCAATTTGATTTATTTATCTCTAAATTTTCTTGATCATTTTTTGACACGAAATTTGTGTGTACACCCCTTTCCATACTCTAAATTCCATGGCCTTTAGAGTTATCACACTAATGCTATTTAATGGCTAACCAAGAAGAGGTTATGCATGAGAGAGAGAATGACCTAATGTTCCCTTTGACAGTATGCTTTCCTCTCTTTAACGGCCTTTTTGTTTTTAAGGTTTGGTTCTATTCATAAGAAATGAAAGACATGCATTGGCTAATAATAAAAGCATACAATATCAAATAACAAATAAAATAGAATTAATATGGTTTGAAGACCAACTTTTTTGTAAAGTATTCTTAATTTTACAATAATTGAGCCATTTTAAAGCTTTTGCATTTCGTAACATAAATCTTTCAAATGCACAGGAGTTAGAATCATCAAGATAGATTTTAAGGTAGATGTTTTTCAGTTGAACACTACTTTGCTCAAATTTTCATTATCTTAACCCATGTTGCTTTGGCTCTTCATTTTTCTCAAAGTTTCTATGTCCATGACCTATGTCCAATGCATACCCAAATATTAGTATCAAATATGACTCTCTAAAAACCTTCTAAATACTTGAAAAAACTTTAAAAAATTAAACATACTTATAATAAACATATACTTGTATCCAACACTTACACTCAAATCTAAATAACAAAGATCTTCACCATTTTATAAAACAATTTTTTTGGTTAAAAGTTTGATGACAAGAAAATCTCTATCCTATTCAAGAAACAATTTACTTTAAGTGTTTTTAAACTAAAAAGAGGGTTTAAATTGCACCAAAAATGTTACTTTTTCTGCACAATTCCATAGTATTCTTGCTTGACATACCAGCTGCAATCCCAGGATTGATCACCTTTTTCTTTTCCCCCTTCTTGACTTCTCCTTCATCTTAGAAACAATATACTCCAAGCCAATTCCTTCCTGCATTCCATGTCCCTAAAAGCCCTCATTGTTAGGAGGAATCAAGCACTCACAATTTATCAGACAAAATAGGGTCAATAGTCCTCTTATTACCGTTCTTCATTTTCTATATCTTGCCCAGTAATATTTCTCGATTCTTTTTTTTTTTTTTTTTTATGATATTGCATCTTCTTTTCTATCTCTTTTCATCTCCGTCTCTAGCTGGTAAGTTTCTTTCTTCTTATATGGTACTTCACTTCCCGTTTCACCATACCTCGCAATAAACTAAGTAAAAATGAATTGAAAATATGTTTCATTATCGACAAGTTTCAAATTCCATCACATCTATGGAGTTTCATTTCCCCATTTATACCAAGTTGATGTCTTATTGTTCTTCTCAAATCTGTTAAGAACCGAGTGCATCGCTCACTCTTACACTTAATATGCTAAGTGTCTAGATCGTAAAGTTGAGATCGAAACAATAACAAACTACAAGCATTTAATGTGGTTATGACCATGTGTTTTGAAATTTTGCAAGCATTTACTGTGATTACAGCCATGTGTTTTGAATCTTTGTAAGCATTATGTTATGAGCATAAATGGGTATAATTTCATCCTGTTACATTTATATATTAATACTGCATAAACTTATCATTAAGATGCTACACTTTTTTCTTCACTTGCCTTTGATATATTTGTATCCATTAAGTTTTAACGAATATAACTAAAATATCTTTGTTTTTTGTGTTAGTAATAGTTTACAGAAGATATTTCTTTATACTTTCTTTCAATATCTTTGTTATCTATCTAAAATATGAAAGTAAATACAGTTATCTCATTTTTCACTTGTCTTCCTTTACCAATGATTTCTTTTCTAAAAGTTCATGTCAAACTTTGCTGATTATGTATCAATATATCAACATGTGCTCTACGAATGACACATAAACCTTTTATACTGATGCCTTCAAAAAACACAGCTAGAAGCAATCTTGTCCATGTTATGTTAGGCATCAAGGGAGTTACCTTCTCTAAACAACTTTTAGTTTTTGCAATGTACATGATAATGAAATGAAAGAGTCATAGGAAAAAGAAAAAAAGGGGTTATCCAAAAGAATATCTTAAAATGCCTAGCGTCAACCACTGTAAAATTAAATTTCAAATAGAGTTTCAACCAAATTCAGTACACCATTTTTAATCCCTAACATCGACTGAAAAAATGTTCCAGAAAATAAAGGTTATATGAGTTGATTTTCTTAATTTGCTACTGTGGAAGCAACGATTGTATAACAAGATGAAAGGATTAAGGTGCATTCAACTGAAAGAAAATGCCAACTCAATTGCAACAATTTGAATCAAAAATGAAAAATCTAATTTACCAGGTTCAGAGAAAGCAAAAGGCTATGCAACGTCAAAGTTTACTGCACTACCAGAGACATTTTTATCTCTATTACTTGGCACACCAAAAAAAGAAAAAAAAAAGTTCATTTAAATCCTTTTAGTCTGAAAAAAATGATTTTATCATCAGTGATACGATATAGAAACATGCATTAAATAATCTAAATGACAGCAAAAAAATCTTTTGCATATAAGAACTGTGCATTAATAAAGTTATTTGGATATGGGGCTAGCGTTGGAAAGAGAGATGTGTCAGATTCATGCATAATTTTTCTGACTTTCTTCGAATATTTGAAGGATTATGTTCACTACATCCCGCTAAAGGTAACGTAGGCATTAATTGGAAATATTATATGGAAAATTCAACTTTACTTACTGCACAAGGAATAATGGATAACAAAGCATATTAAGGAAATTTACT
The DNA here is from genome assembly GCA_038381835.1 of Adansonia madagascariensis. Taxonomy (NCBI): domain Eukaryota; kingdom Viridiplantae; phylum Streptophyta; class Magnoliopsida; order Malvales; family Malvaceae; genus Adansonia; species Adansonia madagascariensis. Next base: position 5,931,109 of record JBBYHL010000016.1, on the reverse strand, counting down.
CTTGCTAATTGGCGGATACACATAAGGTTCATTGCCTTTATCAGCTTTAGTAGCCTGGGCTTCATGCTGCCTTTACGGAGCCTAACATTAACAATTTAAAGTAGCAAAGCCATATAAACTATTATTAGCTTATTTGAACTGATGGGTTTCTGCAAATATTTTGAAAAGTGATGGCAAAACAACAGTAAACATGTTAGGGGAAAAGCAGGAACAAAATTCATCGACTCCACAAAAGAAAAAAAAAAAAAGCAAAAAGACTGATTACTTGATAACTTGATTTCTCTTGCATATAATCGCTTTTCCCTTTATTCTCGTCATCTCGACAATTTATTGGTCTGATTTCCATGGTGATCACCTTCTCTAACTCATCACATGATCATTGTTCAGCAACTTGACATGCAGCAGGGATTTTAAATGGGTAGCACGACGACCATCCAATTTGGTGATTCGTTTCTTGAACCAAGAAACGGTCATTAAAACATAGACAATTTAGTGAAGAGAGGCCAATAGGCTTTAATGTAGGAGCTGGTAATAGAGGAAGAGGAAATGGAGGGTGACTGTTACGAATTCTCATTTCTCAACTAAAATAAAATAGCAAAGAGGAAGCCAAGTCCTAAATCCTAATAATTCTATGATTGTATGTAAACTGCAAATTCTCAGATATCTGATACATGAAGCTTAGCTGTCAGCTCTAATGCTTTCATATCACATGTAGTAACACAAACTTTTCTACTCCATTTACTCAATACACCATACAAAATTACAAAAAGTAACTTTGTACATGACTGTATACACCAAATTATCTATTTTTATTGGTCAGAATTTTAAGTAAGATTGATCTAAGGATATGAATTACAATTATATCGTGTTGAATTTATTATAATTATAGATATAATAAATATTATCATAATCAATTATGGTAGCATAGATTGTGAATATCAATGACAAAGAGAGTTGAAACTACAAAATCATGATCAATGGGGAATCTTTTGAAAGAAAACTCTAGGCTCATGCTTATCGAAATAGACATAAAATATTTAATTAGTTAAACATACGCAACAGAAAGTAAAAAGAGATATACTTGGATTTCTTAATACCTTAGGTAGAGATATACATGTAATCGATTTTGGCAGTTTAAAACACAGATCTAATAGAGATCTAACCTACTCAGAGACTCATAATTCTAACTATGTCGTTCCTTACATGATCGTTGCCAAACTTTGTAAATTCAATCTCTTTTTAAAGCCATAAGCGACATACGTCCTACCTCAAATGGATCAACAAATATCTAGTTTCTCCAGTGCTAACTAGAAGGCTTTAGAAGCCTTAACCAAAATGTAAGATACAGCTGCCCCCTCTCAAAGACAACCAAGAATAGTTCTAGAAAGTCATAGATATGTGAGATAGCATTGCAAAAAGGCCATAGGGATATGGCAATAATAGTATTTCACTTCCTATAGATGGCAGCTACTCTCTCTAATGCTAAAAAAAATTACTTTTTCTCACTTTTATCAAATTATGAATGATTTTAGATCATCAAAGATGAAAGTGGTGCATAGAGATTAAGAAGAGCTAGGGGTTGTGCCAACCTAACTTAAGATCTAAGGTGAATGGTGGCTACAGTTTTTTGATAGCAAAAAAGTATATCAGCTATCTAAAAACTCGTATAGATGTATATTTATATAACTAAAATTAGGCTGGGAGTAACTAATAGGTCAAGAAAGCTCATCACTACCAAACCTAATGAGTAACACCACTTTTGGTGTTTTCATAGGGATTTAGATAAAACTTTTTTACTTAGTCTATTTAGGATTGGGCCTAAATATTATCTGTTTAATATCTTAGCCTAATCCAACACCAAGAGGGCCCACCATTATTGCACATAACTCACATCAAGTACAAATAAGTTCCGTTTAAAACAAAGTCCATTTGACTTAATAATTAGGGTTTTTGGGCCAACTTCTATTTACATGCAAAAATATTTAATTCTCAATTAAATACCTCACCTGAGTAAAACAAATTTACTTTATGTAAGTATTATTAAATAATTATCAAATAATTATTTCATTTGCCAAAAATAATAATCTAGTCCAAAACCAAGATATCCCTATTTACATGCCTACCATTGAACATAGTCTAAATAAGACATTCTTATCTTTGTTGCTACATTAAGACATCTCTAATTAGATTTCATAAATTTAATTTATGTCTTTAATATTACTTAATTGAACTAATTTAATTAAGTCCACCACATTATACATGCTTAAGTCTCGGATTTAATCTAATAGATCATCTTATTGTGTTTGACCCATTAAGTTCCTAACATGTTAGTAATGAATATAATTAATCTTATTAATTACATTCATAGATCAAGAGCGGGTTCTAGTAACTCATCATGACCACGTAAATGTTAAAGAGTCAATATGACATTGGAAAAACTTTTCAGTAACCAGTTTTACAATTTAATTCGATCATTTCACCAAATATCTCAAAAATACCATGAGCATGGTGCAGTGTCTACTCATGTATCAATCCATATTAGTTCCTATAGCTTATGGTTAACCTCATGAATTTAGAGAAACAATTTCTCCTAAATTCATCATGTGTGGCCAACGACTTTATCAAGCTAATCAAAGCTAAGAACAAATAAGATATGTCTTCGATGTCATTCAGAATCCTCTCTAGATCACTCAACTAGCTCCGTATGGTTCATGCCATACCCAAAACCATCCTATCATAGGTATCCACCTTTGTGGACCCATTCATGATGGAATCAAAGCACGACACTCCCTATACAAGATGACCTAGTGTCACAAGTTAGAAGATTAGTTGCACGACTAGCACATCAGAGCATTTCCATAGACATTTCAGTGACGATACCAAGTGGAGTTCTCATAGAAGCCATGTTCAGTGAACTTTTTTTCACAACACAAGCATCCACATAGCATCCCAAGTATCCCATACACTTCAACCTATAAGATCAATTGCTTACTTCACAAGTAAGAAGGAATAATACGTGCTAGTCTTTGAGCATTGCCAATGCCTCGTCTTGGCAATACAATGACTAGGACTTATTTTAGGAATACAGATTTAATGCATAAATATCTCATATTTGTAACTCATTACAATTCCTTTGCAAGGCTAAACGTGTTTTCATGGGCTTCATCTAATTAGTAGTTCATGATTGTCAGTCATACTACTAACATGAAAAAAAACCTTGTATTGCTAAACTAAGTGATTGGCTTATGTTATTAACTAATATATGCTTCATCCAAGCCGACTGGCTCTAGGACATATACTAACATCTTTTAGGGGCACAAGATGGCCATCGTCACTCCAAAATTATTTCAAATTCATATATATATATATATATATATAATACATCATAAGATAGTAGCGAATGATATATATATATTATACATTCACATATTTCATAATTTAGTAAATTGGTATTTTGAACAGCATTCACATATTTCTTAATTTACTAAATTGTTATTTTATCCTAATTAATAATTTTCTTGTTAAATTAAAATACAATTAATTTTTATTTATTTCTTTATTAACCAGGAACCGTGTAGACTAAGCATTTGTTAGTGTATTTTTCTGTTAAAGGTATTAAATGCTTAATGTGATATTAAAATGCATTATTAAATAGACACATCATATCTATTATATTATCTTTATAATTAATGTATGAGAAAATGTACGTATGGCAATAGTATGTCATTAGAAGTGCGTACTGAGTAAAGGATTTTACACAAAGGTAAAAGACCTATTAGATTATAATTAATCCTTAATTGTGATTTTATCATATTATCATTAATGTGATAAACTGTCTTTAATTATAACTATTAATTATAAATGTTGAAATTTTCAATTGTACAAACATAAAGAATTCAGTCAAATATAGTTTAAAAAGTAATTAATTCAAAATATTATATCATCCATTATTGACTATGGTGAGTTTTAATTAATTCGACATGTTGTTTGAAAATAAAAGTAGAATTGCGTTTTCTAGTCAATAGATGATCTTTCACCTACAAGAATAGGAACATAAAATTAGGATGCATAACCTCTTTGTGTATTTGCGTATTTTGTTTTTTCTTTGATTTTCTTTCGATTGCATTAATAAAAGAATATCTCAATATCCTTTATTCATGCTATGTATCATTGAAAGTAACTTATAATGGTTACAATTTGCATAAATTTGAACAGAACATCAAACTATGTAAAGAAAGCCAATAAATTAAATATAATTTCTATAATATCATTAATATAATCATTAATTCTTAATACCTTTTTTCCATTTAAGCTTTTTTTAAAAAAAAAATTAATAATAAGACTAAGTATATATATATTTTAATTTAATAGTAAGACTAAATATATAATAACTAAGAATAATTTTATTATCACCTTTATATTTTGATATTTATAAGTAATTTGGGTTGGTTTTTGGTGTTAAAACTGTCTCATAATTTTTTTTATTTATAAGTTATTTTTCATTGATCATGGAATGAGATTTCTTTATATAATTAATTAATTTTAATATATTATTATCTACAATTAATAAATATGAACTTATTTAATAACTGATTAATTAAACTCATCTCTCATAAAATTGAATAAAATTATTATTTTGTATGCACCATTGTTCTTTTTATTGTTTTCAAAGAGATAGCATTACTATATTATCATCATTAATAAACATAATTTTTATATTAACAAGCCTTTGTGATTAAGAAGGGATTACAAAAAATACATAATTTTTATCAATTCTTATATTCTTACAGTGATCGTCATTTTAAGATAATAATGAAAAATATACTTTACCTTAGCAATTTAATCATTTGTGTTTGTTAAAAAACAATTATTTTATTTTAAAGCACACATTCTTTCTCATTCATTTAAAAGAAATTGTAATAAACTTATTAATAGGGACTTATTATAATGTTTGTAAACTATAAGTATCAAAATTTTCGTGGATAGTAATTTAAGCATATCGCTATAAATATAAAGTTTTAAATTTTATTTTTATAAAGTCAAGTTTGAAAATTTTAGTGTAGACTAAAGTAAAAATATATATATATATATACGTAAACACATACAAACATTTACACACTTATACATAAATAATCGAAATACTAACCTTCAATGTGAATTATTTACTTAAGCTTTGGTTACTTCTATCTGTAGATACCCAATTTTATCCGAGCCCCTTCAAACAAATAGTGCCCAGTCAGAGACTCTTTTTGGATGAATGCACCCATTTCTCTTCCCAAACCAAATTTTGACATCTTGGGACCCAATAATAATAAAGAATAGAATAATAAAAAGGATTGTACGGACCAATTTGAACATTTGGAAACCTTTAGATTGTAAAAAAAAAATGCCTTCTTCATGAAATTCACAAACATGTATCGATACATCATTATGTTTTAGTCATGCTAGGCCTGAAGCATGCATTGTATTGATACAAGGCCATAGTGTATTGATACAATGTCATATTGTATCAATACAATGTCGTGTTTTTCATGTATTTTTGGTTTTGGAAGCACCTATATCGATACAGACACAAATGTACCGATATTGCATGAAAATTTTCACTATGAATAAGCTTTTTCACCCAAGTTTTCTTATGTTTCTTCTTCATAATGGCCTTGGATCACTTCATAACCATACAAGAGATATTCCATAAACATTTTTATATTGAAACATAGGTATGAGAACCATTCACATAGATTAAGCCATTAAAGCATAGATGAGCTTAGAGTAAATGAAATTAATGCTTTAACCATACTTACGAACCAAATGGCATCTAGATAGATTGTTTCTTTGGAAGCACCTATATCGATACAGAAACCAATGTACCGATACTGCATGAAAATTTTCACAATGAATAAGCTTTTTCACCCAAGTTTTCTTATGTTTCTTCTTCATAATGGCCTTGGATCACTTTATAACCATACAAGAGAAACATTTTTATATTGAAACATAGGTATGAGAACCATTCACATAGATTAAGCCATTAAAGCATAGATGAGCTTAGAGTAAATGAAATTACCTCTTTAACTATACTTACAAACCAAATGGAATCTAGTTAGATTGTTTCTTGACTATTTTAAGTTTAGTTCAGTTGAATTTCAATGGATGGCTATTTTAGGTTAGAGTTAGAAACACTTTCTTGCATATAACTAAGTTATGGCCATTTGAGTGAAGCTTTCTCTCTGAAGCCATGCAACTGAGATTTTTCACTTAGCTCAACCAAAACCATGCCCCAAATTAGAAGATTTTAGCCCCTTGATCAGATCAGCCGAGCCTTAGATGGTTTACTTCAAAATAAGCTTGCATAAGTTGTCAAGATATGGTTGGTAGTGCATGGGGATAAGAAAAGATCAGCCAAGAGAGGTTTTCAACCTCTTAGGATATCCAAAACGGAGAAGAGCATTGGTTCTCAGTAAAAAAAAACTAAAGAAAGAAAAAAGAAAGAAAAAAATGAGAGAAAAAAAAAAGGAAAGAGAGAGTTTCTTTAAATCTAATCCAAGATTGTTTCTCTACTTGTTTTTTACTTTGTTTTTGATCATTTTTCTCTTCATCTTATGTGAGCTTGAGGATCCTAAGCCATGCTTAGCTGATGATTTAAGTTAAGGGTGTAAAAACTAAGTTTATGGCCAAATCTTGAGCTATAATCTTTAAATACTTTCTTTTGGTTTTCTTTGTTGATTTTTGCTGAAAGTTTCTCAAAAATCATGTTTCCGTCAAGAAATTTTTTTCAAATGTTTTATGCCAAGTTTTCTGCTTTTCTATGTGATTTTCTTTAAGTTTTCTTCATGGTGTAGCTTTATTCTAGCTTTTCATGCTACTTATATGTTGTCCATGTATGATACTTGCATTTTATATTTTTTCAATGCTTTGTTGTTATCATTCTCATGTCCATGCATTTTTTTCATGAAAATACCATGATTATGGCAACTTTATTATTCATATTGGTGTACTCATATATGTTCATGTTAATGGGCCATTTTATGTTTAATATCATGTCAAAAATATATTTAATGATATTTTCATGCATTCTAATCATGATTCATATGCCCATGTATTTTCCATGAAGATACTATGTTTAGGGCAACATCGCCATACATGTTACTGAACATGGGTGTGTTCATATGGATGGGCTATTTCATGTTTAAATTAGATATGACATGCATTATATGACATTTTCATATATTATTATCATGATGCACATGTCCATGCATTTTCCATTAATATGTTATGATTATAGTAACATCTTTATGCATATTAGTAATTTTAAGTATGCTCAGGGTATTATGGTGTTTTTAGAGTAAAATTCATATATGTTGTCATTCTTATATGCTTGTTTGCAAACAAGATATTTAAGGGTGTATTTAGAGTGGTGGAAGCTTAAAATGACCATTTTGCATTTTGTATATTGTTTTCATGCATATTAAAAAGTACTATGTCATTTCATGCATTTAGATACCTGTAAGTCATTCTCCATGATTTAGAAACTTTTATGTCATTTCATGTAGTTTAATATCATTTTAGTGAATTCCCATGATATAGGATTTCACATAATTTCATGCCTTTTAGGGTTATTTTAGCAATTTTCCATGATTTAAGGGTTATTATGTAATTTTATACATTATAAAGTCATTCTTGTAATTTGTAATGATTAAGGGGTTATTATGTAATTTCATGCATTTTAATACCATTTTAGTCATTCTCCATCATTTAGAGCCACCAATGGAATTTCATGCAATTTAAAGGCATTTTAGTAATTTTCCATGTTATAGGGACTTCTATGTCATTCCATGCATTTTAATGTCATTTAGATCATTTTCTATGACCTAGAGACTTAAATGCAATTTTGTGAATTTTGACATCATTTAGGTCATTTTCAATGACTTGGGGTTATTATGCAAGATTTCATGCATTTAAATCATTTTCTATGATTTAAGGACCATTCCTTTTATCCATGTTAAGTCCATTTCGATCATTTTTCATTATCAAAGGATCATTTTGCAATTTCGTTTATGCACTTCAAAGTCATTTTCATTATGTTATGTTTTTAATTTAATATGTTTATACATTATTTATAATATAATATTTTCTTAAAAATACAAGGCAATATTGCTAAATTAAAATAGTCCATAGGTGTGCCTCTAGCAAAGTAGTCAATATCGTACTAGTGGGTATACTGTTTTCATTCTAATACTGGTACATATCAATACCAATGTGTTTTAGTTTACCGTTTTAGGTTTATCGAATTTTGAACATTTTTAATTTATATAAATGAAAAATATTTTCAAATTCAAAATAAATGAGATTAAATAAATTTCATATATCAAATATCATCAATAATATATAATGTTCTAAAAAAAACTTCATCAAATATAAGAAAATCAATACAGTTTAAGTAGTAAGGCTGAAATTTTTTAATGATCGTTAAATTTATGAATAATTATGTTTAATATTCATCAAATTTATAAGTAATTATGTTTAATATTCATCATATTTAAGATCAATATCAATTTAACTTTTTCTTACAAGCTTATGTTATGTACCGGTTGGTACAACTATTTTTAGTATGGCCGATACGGATGGAAACCAAAACCAAAATAGAACCAACTATCCCCGGTACCATTATGTGTTGAAACTGCTAGTAACAGTCAGTACGGTCGTTACCGATATGGTACTGAGAAATCTGGCTTCTAGTATATGGAAGTTGCCTTATTGATTATTTTATACAAAGGAATACCCTATTTAAACAAGTAAATCAAAATTTTCAAAATTCTCAAAAATAAAATTTTCATATTCTTTCAGATATTCTAAAAGGGTGTGAAAAACATTTTGTTTCCAAAAAATATAAAAATTTGAATTACTTAAAGTGAGTAAAATGATATTAAATACTAAATAATTTTAAGACTAGGGAATTATAACTAAAGATTGAAAAAATAAAACCGATTATAATTGACACTTCAGTTAACACTTAATAAGAGGTACCGATTTTCAGGCATCATGAAAAAGGATTGATCCTTACTCATGATTGTAACTGACTCCCAAAACCTTTCACACAAACTCTGGTATAACATAGACCTCAGAGCTTGTTTTTTAGGGTTTCATAACCTTTAAAATACAAGTTTGGTAGGTGACCAATCTCACTTAGCCCAAACAGATAGTGGCAACTTAAAGTCTTTTGGCCTTTTCATAATGACTATTTAGGGTTAAGTTGGATGTGTAATTCATCTAACAATTAAGTCCCATCCTAATACAAGAAAATAAAATTTATTTTTTTAAGTTTGGCATGTCAGATTCATGTTAGTATGGTGTTTTGTGATTAAAATTCATATATGTTGGCAAACAAGATGTTTAGAGGTGCATTTTGGGAGTGGTAGAAGCTTAAAAGGACCATTATGCATTTTTTGTAATGTTTTCATGCATATTACAGATTACTATGTCATTTCATGCATTTAGGTGCATTTAAGTCATTCTCCATGATGTAAAAACTTTTATGTCTTTTGATTTACTTTAATGTCATTTTAGTAATTCCCATGAATTGGGTCAATTCATGCAATTTCATGCATTTTAGGGCTATTTTAGTAATTTTTCATGATTTAAGGGTTATTATGTAATTTTATGTTTTTTAGGATCATTCTAGTAACTTGTCATGACTTAGGGGTTATTATGTAATTTCATGCATATTAACACCATTTTAATCATTTTTCATGATTTAAGGATACTAAAGTAATTTCATGCATTTTAGTAATTTGCCATGTTTTAAGGACTTTTATGTCATTTCATGCACTTTATTATCATTTAGTTCATTTTCCATGATCTAGGGACTTAAATGCAATTGTGTGAATTTTCATGTCATTTAAGTCATTTTGCATGACTTTGGGGTTATTATGATAATTTCATGCATATAAATCATTTTCTATGATTTAAGGACCATTCCATAGTGTCTACGCATGTTAAGTCCATTTAGATTATTTTTCATTATCAAAGGATCATTGTCCAATTTCATTTATGTACTTCGGAGTCATTTTCCTGATGTTATATTTTTAATTTAATATGTTTATACATTATTTATAGTATAATATTTTTTTTCAAAAATTTGAGGTAATATCCCTGAGTTAAGTAGTCCATGGGTGTGCTTCCAATATATGACAATCATCTTATGGATTATTTTATACGAAGGAATACCTTCTTTAAACAAGTAAATCAAAATTTTCAATATTCCCAAAAATAAAACTTCTGTATTCTCTAAGTTTTTTGAAGAGGTATGAAAAACATTATGATTTTCAAAAAATATAAAAATTTAATTTATTTTAAACGAGGAAAATGATATTGCCACTAAATAATTTCAAGAATAAGAAATTATAATTAAATATAAAAAAATTAAAATTGCTTATATTTGAGACTCTAGTTAAAATGTAACTAAAAGGTATCAATATTTGGGTGATCATTGCTTTTGATTGTTACCAACTTCTGGACCCTTTCACATGAACTCTGGTATAACGTAGACCTAGGAGCTTATTTTTGAGGGTTTTGCAACCCTTAAAATACAAGCCTCGATAGGTGACTAATCTCACCTAGCCCAAATAGATTGGTGGTGACTCCAAGTCTTTTGTTCATTTTGTAATAAAAATTTAAGGTTAAGTCAGTCATGCAATTCATTTGACAATTAAGTCTCGTCCTAATATTAGGAAATAAAATTTATTTTTTTAAGTCTGGCATGTCGGATCCATGTTGACATGGTGTTTTGAGAGTGAAAATCGTATATGTTGTCATTCTTATATGCTTGTTCACAAACAAAATATTTAAGATGCGTTTAGGAATGGTAAAAGCTAAAAGGACCATTTTGCATTTTTTATATTATTTTCAAGCATATTAAAAATTATTATGTCATTTCATGTATTAAGGTAAATCATTCTCCATGATTTAGAAACTTTTATATCATTTCATATCCTTTAATTCCATTTTAGTAAATTGCCACGATTTAGGACCATTAATGCAATTTCATGCATTTAGGGTCATTTTAGTAATTTTTCATGATTTAAGGGTTATTATGTAATATTATGCATTTAAGGGTTATCATGTAATTTCATGCATTTTAACACTATTTTAATCATTTTTCATGATTTAGGGCCACAGTGCAATTTCATACATTTTAGGGGTATTTTAGTAATTTGCCATGTTCTAGGGACTTTTTTGTCATTCCATACATTTTAATGTCATTTAGGTTATTTTCCATGATCTAAAGGCTTAAAAGCAATTTTTTGAATTTTAATGTCATTTAGGTCATTTTGCATTACTTAAGGGTTATTATGCAAAATTTCATATAAATCATTTTATATGATTTAAGGACCATTCCATAATGTCTATGCATGTTAAGTCCATTTAGATTATTTTTCATTATCAAAGTACCATTTTGCAATTTCATTTATGTACTTCAGAGTCATTTTCATGATGTTATGTTTTTAATTTAATATGTTTATACATTATTTATAATATAATATTTTTTTCAAAAATTTGAAGTGATATCCCCAAGTAGTCCATAGGTGTGCTTCCGGTATATAGAAGTCATCTCATCGATTATTTATACAAAGGAATATCCTATTCAAACAAGTATATCGAAATTTTCAATATTCCCAAAAGTAAAGCTTTAGTATTCCTCCAAGTTTTTCGAAGGGTTGCAAAAAACATTTTGATTTTAAAAAAATATAAAAACTTGATTTACTTAAGATGAGGAGAATGATATTAATACTAAATAATTTCAAAAATAGGGAATTATAATTAAATATCAAATATTAAAATCGATTATAATTGAGATTTTAGTTAACACGTAATTAAAAGATATTGAATTTCAGGCGTCATGAGAGGGTTCGATCTTTACTCATGATTGTAACTAACTCCCAAACCTTTTTACAGGAACTCTGGTATAAAATAAACCTCGAAGCTTGATTTTTAGTGTTTCATAACCTTTAAAATACAAGCCCGATAGGTCACTAATCTCACCTAGCCAAAACAGATTGATGGCGACTCCAAGTCTTTTGGTTAATTCGTGAATTACCATTTAAGGTTAAGTCAGACGTGTGATAATTAAGTCCCATCCTAATATGAGAAAATAAAATTTATTTTTTTAAGTCTGATGTGTCGGATTCATGTTAATATGGTGTTTTAAGAGTAAATTGTTGTCATTTTTATATGTATGCTCGCAAACAAGATGTGTAGAGTTGCGTTTAGGAGTGGTAGAAGCTTAAAAGAACCATTTTGCATTTTTATAATATTTTCATCCATATTAAAGATTATTATGTCATTTCATGCATTTAGGTGCATGTGAGTCATTCTGCATGATTTAGAAACTTTTATGTCATTTCATATACTTTAATGATATTTTAGTAAATTCCCATAAGTTAGGATCATTCATGCAATTTATGCATTTTAGGGTCATTTTAGCAATTTTCCATGATTTAAAGGTTATTGTGTAATTTTATACATTTTAATGTCATTCTAGTAATTTGTTATGATTTAGGGGTTATCATGTAATTTCATGCATTTTGACATTTTTTAATCATTTTCCATGATTTAGGGCTATTAATGCAATTTTAAGCATTTTAGAGGGATTTTAGTAATTTGTTCTGCTCTCGAAACTTTTTTGTCATTCCATTCATTTTAATATCATTTAGGCCATTTTCCATGATCTGGGGACTTAAATGTAATTTTGTGAATTTTGATATCATTTAGGTCATTTTGTATGACTTAGGGGTTATTATGCAAATTTTCATGCATTTAAATCATTTTCTATGATTTGAGGACCATCTCATAATGTTTATGCATGTTCAGTCCTTTTAGATTATTTTCATTATCAAAGGATCATTTTGCAATTTTATTTATGTACTTAATAGTCATTTTCATGATGTTATGTTTTTAATTTAATATGTTTATACATTATTTATAATATAATATATTTTCAATAATCTGAGGCAGTATCTCCAAGTTAAAATAGTCTATAGTTGTGCTTCCTGTGTATGGAAGTCGCCTCATCAATTATTTTATGCAAAGAAATACCTTCATTAAACAAATAAATTCAAATTTTCAATATTCCCAAAAATAAAACTTTCTTATTCATCCAGGTCTTTGAAAGGGGTGTGAAAAACATTTTGATTTTCAAAAACTATAAAAATATGATTTACTTTAAACAAGGAGAATGATATTTTGATACTAAATAATTTCAAGAATAGGGAATTATGATTAAATATCAAAAAATTAAAATCGATTATAATCAGGACTTTAGTTAACACGTAATTAAGAAGGTAATGATTTTTGGGCTTCATAATAAGGATTGATCCTTACTCGTGATTGTAACCAACTCTGAACCCTTTTACATGAACTCTAGTATAATATAGACCTTAAAGCTTGTTTTCTTGAGGGTTTTGTAACCCTTAAAATATAAGCCTTGCTAAGTGACCAATCTCACTTAGTCAAAACAAATTGGTAGTGACCCAAAGTCTTTTGGTCATTTTTTTAATGACCATTTAGGATTAAGTCGGATGTGCAATTCATCCAACAATTAAATCCTATCCCAATACGAGAAATTTGTTTAAGTCTGGCATGTCAGATTCATGTTAATATGGTGCTTTGAGAGTAAAAATGCACTATGTTGATATTCTTTTATGCTTGTTGGCAAACAAGATGTTTAGGAGTGCATTTAAGAGTGGTAGAAGCTTAAAAAACCATTTTGCATTTTTTTTATAATGTTTTCATGCATATCAAAGATTACTATGTCATTTCATGCATTTTGGTACATATAAGTCATTCTCCAGGATTTAGAAACTTTTATGTTAATTCATGTACATCAATGTTATTTTAGTAAATTCCCATGATTTAGGACCATTCATGCAATTTTATGCATTTTAGGGTCATTTTAGTAATTTGTCATGATTTTAGGGTGATTAGGTAATTTTATGCATTTTACGGTTATTCTAGTAATTTGCCATGATTTTAGAGTTATTATGTAATCCATGCATTTTAACACCATTTTCCATGATTTAAGGCCAGTAATGCAATTTCATGTATTTTAGGAGCATAAGTGTGCTTCTAGTATATGGAAGTTGCTTATCGATTATTTTATACAAAGGAATACCCTTTTAAACAAGTAAATGAAAATTTTCAATATTCCCAAAAGTAAAACTTTTGTATTCCTTAAGATGTTTCGACGCGGTGCGAAAAACATTTTGATTTTCAAAAAATAAAAAAATATGATTTACTTCAGACGAAAAGAATGATACTGATAGAGCATTTTGCATTTTTTACAATGTTTTCATGCATATTAAAGATTACTATGTCATTTGATGCATTTTGGTACATTTAAGTCATTCTCCATGATTTAGAAAGTTTTATATCAATTCATGTACTTTAATGTCGTTTTAGTAAATTCTTATGATTTAGGACCATTCATGCATTTTAGAATCATTTTAGCAATATTTCATGATTTAAGGGTTATTATGTAATTTTATGCATTTTATAGTCATTCTAGTAATTTGCCATGATTTTAGGGTTATTATGTAATTTCATGATTTAACACCACTTTCCATGATTTGAGGCCACTAATGCAATTTCATGCATTTTAGTAATTTATCATGTTTTAGGGACTTTTATGTCATTCCATGCATTTTAATGTCATTTAGGTCGTTTTCCATGATCTAGGAACTTAAATGTAATTTTATGAATTTTGATGCTATTTAGGTCATTTTTCATGATTTAGGGGTTATTACGCAAACTTTTATTCATTTAAATCATTTTCTCTGATTTAAAGACCATTCCATAATTTCTATGCATGTTAAGTCGATTTAGATTATTTTTCATAATCAAAGGTTTATTTTGCAATTTCATTTATGCACTTTGAAGTCATTTTCATGATGTTACATTTTTAATTTAATATGTTTATACAATATTTACAATATAAATTTTTTTTTCAAAAATTTAAGGTAATATCCTCGAGTTAAAATAGCCCATAGATGTGCTTCTAGTATGTAAAAGTCACCTCATCGATTATTTTATACAAATGAATTTTAAATATTCCCAAAAATAAAACTTTCGTATTTCTCCAGGTTTTCTGAACGGGTGCAAAAAAATATTTTGATTTTCAAAAAATATAAAAATTTGATTTACTTAAGACAAGGACAATGATATTGATACTAAATAATCTCAAAACTAAGGAATTATAATTAAATATCAAAAAATTAAAACTGATTATAATCAAGACTTTAGTTAACACATAATTAATAGGTATAACTTTCGGGTGTCTTGAGAGGGATCGATCTTTACTCGTGATTATAACCGACTCCCAAACCCTTTCACGCGATCTCTGTTACAACATAAAACTCGAACCTTGTTTTTGAGGGCTTTGTAGCCCTTAAAATACGAGCCCTGATAGGGGTTGTTTCATAATAACCATTTAAGGTTAAGTCAGATGTGCGATTCGTTCGACAATTAAGTCCTATCCCAATATGAGAAATTAAATTTATTTATTTAAGTCTGGCATGTCAGATTCATGTTAATATGGTGTTTTGTGAGTAAAATTCATATATGTTGTCAATCTTATATGTTTGTTGGCAAACAAGATGTTTGAGGTGCTTTTAAGAGTGGTAGAAGCTTAAAAAGATCATTTTGCATTTTTACAATGTTTTCATGCATATTAAAGGTTACTATGTCATTTCATGCATTTAGGTACATGTATGTCATTCTCCAAAATTTAGAAACTTTTATGTCATTTCATGTACTTTAACATCATTTTAGTAAATTCCCATGATTTAGGATCATTCATGCAATTTCATGCATTTTAACGTCCATTTTAGCAATGTTCTATGATTTAAGGGTTATTTTGTGATTTTATGGATTTTACGGTCATTCTAGTAACTTGTCGTGATTTAGGGATTATTATGTAATTTTATACACTTAACACCATTTTAGTCGCTTTTCATAATTTAGGGCCACCAATGTAATTTCATGCATTTTAGGGGCATTTTCATAATTTGACATGTCCTAAGGAGTTTTAAGTCATTCTATGCATTTTAATGTCATTTATGTTATTTTTCATGATCTAAGGATTTAAATGCAATTTTGTGAATTTTAATGTCATTTAGGTCATTTCCATGACCTAGGGATTATTATGTAAAATTTCATGCATTTAACTCATTTTCTATTATTTAAGGACCATTCCATAAAGTATATACATGTTAATTCCATTTAGATTACTTTACATTATCAAAGGATCATTTTGCAATTTTATTCATGTACTTTGGAGTCATTTCCATCATGTTATGTTTTTAATTATTATGTTTATACATTATTTATAATATAATATTTTTTCAAAAAGCCAAGGCAATATCCTAAGTTAAATTAGTTCATAGGTGTGCCTTCAGTATATGTAAGTCACCTCATTGATTATTTTATACAAAGGAATACCCTCTTTAAACAAGTAAATCGGAATGTTCAATATTTTCAAAAATAAAACTTTCATATTCCTTCAGGTTTTTTGGAGGGTGCAAAAAATATTTTGATTTTCAAGAACTATAAAAATCTGATTTACTTAAAATAGGGAGAATGATATTGATACTAAATAATTTCAAGAATAGGGAATTATAATTAAATATCATAAAGTTAAATCCGATTATGATAGAGGCTTTAGTTAACATGCAATGAAGGGTTACCAATATTTTGGAAACATGAAAGGAACCGATCCTTACTCGTGATTGTAACCAATTCTTGAATTCTTTCACACAAACTCTGGCATAACATAGAGCTTGAAGCTTGTTTTTAAGGTTCATATCCTTAAAAGATGAGCCCTAGTAGGTGATCAATCTTACGTAGCCAAAATAAAGTGGTGGCGGCTTCAAGTCTTTTGGTAGTTTCATAATGACCATTTAGAGTTAAGTCAGATGTGCAATTTATCCGATAATTAAGTCCCGTCCCAATATGAAAAAATAAAATTTATTTGTTTAAGTCTAATGTGTCAGATTGATGTTAATATGTTGTTTTAAGAGTAAAATTCATATATGTCATCATTTTTATATGCTTGTTGGCAAACAAGGTGTTTAAGGGTGCATTTAGGAGTGGTAGAAGCTTAAAAGGACCATTTTATATTTTTTTTATAATGTTTTCATGCGTATTAAAGATTACCATATCATTTTATGCATTTAGGTACATGTAAATCATTTCCCATGATTGAGACACTTTTATGTCATTTTATATATTTTAATGTCATTTTAATAAATTCTCACGATTTAGGACCATTCATGCAATGTAATACATTTTAGGGTAATTTAATAATTTTTCATAATTTAAGGGTTATGTAATTTTATGCATTTTGGTGTACATTCTTCTTTTGTCAATAATCATTGACAGCAATAAATATTCTATAAAAAATAAACCAATAAATAAATCAAAAAGCACACTAAACGATAGATAAGTTTTGTTAATCAATTATCATTTTTATTTTTTCTAAAAAATTTGGAATTTAACTAGTTGATTCATCTTTTAACCTGCAACTTTTTTTGTAGTGAAAACTTTTTTCCTATTTAATAATAAAATATTATTATTTAAAATTTTAATTACATTTATTATTGAATACTTGAATAACAATTTATTTTAAAATGTCAAGCATGTTTATTGTAAAGAAATATATTAATTTTCATATATATATATATATATATAAATATATATATTAAAATCATAAATATTGAGTTACAATATTCATGGAGATTGTACACACACACACATATATATATGTATATAATTAAAGCTTTATTAATGTACCAATTTGCTATATAAGTGCTCTATCTGTTGCAATTAAACCAATTTTGAAAATTTAAGTTTACAATGACTTTACTTAAGTATTTATATAAGTCACTTAATTTGATGATAGAATATATAGTTAATGCTATAAAAATATAAAACCAAAACAAATTAGTTGATATACTAAAGAACTTGAAGAAGAGATCTAAACTTTACTGAAGCTGAACAAAATATAGAAATATAAAGATACATATTAATTTTTTTTTTTTTATAGAAATATTTATTTAATTAGAAATAGATAAATTTGAAAACACTAAAATTTTTTTGTTTCGTACAGGTAATGCTTTTACATTCAGTTCAAATAATTAAAATACTTCATAATAATAGTATGAGTTATATGATTTATACTTCATAACAATATGAGTGATGGAAAACAATTTTTTTTTTTTGTTTTATATATTAAGTAGTCATCAAGTAAAAAGATTAGTTCATTATAATTAATTAAAAAAGAAATTCAAATACAAAATATGTTTTATTATTATCTTGGATTATCTAAAATAAATAAGAACCAAATTACTTTTAAATTATAAAAATATTCTTTTAACCATTTTAAGATGTTTGATGTATCATATCTAATTAATTTAAGATTCTTACATTTCATTTCTTATCAAACAATTATAATAATCAATCAAATATAATCGAGGAAAAGTATTTTAATCTTTAAAAATAAAGAAAAGTAACTATTTGATTTGTGATTGTGGACTCTTATTATAATATATTAATATAAATTATGAATAGAATTTGTATTTTTGACTTTTAATGAATCAAAGTTTGATATTAAAAACATTATTTAGTTCTTATAATTAATTATAATATTAAACGAATGGCTTATAATATTATAATTTGTTTATATAAGTAATTAAGCTTTAATGCCTTTTCGGGAATATATAATTATGAAAAATTGATAAATTGGTTGAATGATAATTGACAATCCATGAACTTG
>JBBYHL010000016.1:5882756-5897056 GCA_038381835.1 Adansonia madagascariensis | reverse complement strand
CTTATTTATATTACCTATGATAATAAACTTATGTAATACATAAAAGTTTTATGTAAATATAATAAATTTATGTATTACAACTTTTATTACATATTATCATAATTTATGTAAATAAATAATGTATATGTATAATTATAATAAAAATATGTAATACAAGTTTATATTATCAATTATAATAATTTAGATAATCTATAATATAATTTATGTAACTGTAATATTTATCGATAATTTTATATATTCTTTTAATTATAAAAATTTATGTAATATATGTAATCATAAAAATTTTTAATTATATTATATAATAATATATATAATTTATAATTAATTATACAAATTATAAATTAAATTTTATTATAATTTCACCTTAAAAATCTTACCATATAACTCTTTTAAATCTACACTACGTCAACTCAAATTCCGGGCAATGATAAACCAAGGAGAGCGTGTGCATCCGGTACAAAACGTACGGTTAGTACAGTGAGCAGAAAAATGGTCAATTCAACGAAACGACATTCACTTTGGGCGTGGAGAGCGGAACTCAAACTGAATTATTAACTGAAAATAAGCGCCCGTGAAAACAGATTTCAAGTCCGTGTTCTTTCTCTCTCCTCTTCAAACAAACACTCTCCCGCGATCCAAGCCAAAGATCTTCACGCAAAAATTCACTTGCTAAATCCTTTTTTTTTCCCCCTCATTTGCATCTCCAAATCTCTCCTTAATTTCTCGAAAAATCCCAATTTTAGCTCAAAATTTGACTTATTGCGGGCTTATTTGATTCTATTTTTGCTTGGGTACGAAGAATTTCATGTCAGGGCTGCTCGGAGTAAGCTTTTGAAAGAGTTTGGTTGAATTTTGTTGTTCTCAAAGCCGATTAGAAGTGAATTTTTTGTTTAAATTTGAAGAATTATCGGTGAGATAATTGCCTTTCGATCCTTTGAATAGGTCGGGTTTAGACGGACAAGGTGAGCTTCTTAGTTTTTTTTTTTTTTTAATTTTATTCGAGTAATTGTAGGAGCTTAATTTTGTGAATTTAGAGTTTATCTTCGATGAATTTGACTTAAAATTATTTTATTAAATATTTTCGATTTGGTTTTAAAGCGAGGAGAATGGTTAAAAACTCGTGAAGCTTAATTTAGAATAGATAGTTTGTATCTCCGCATTATCTTCTAATTTACGATCTTACTTTTGGAATTAGGGTTTTGTCTCAATGAATCTGCTTGAATTCATGTTTCTATCTTTTGCTTCATGAAAATTAAGTCGCTATAGAGTAAACTGTAGAAGTAAACAGTAAAAGCAAAATTATAATTGTTGTAAAAGTTAACAAATGAATAAAGTACAATGCCAATTCTAACATAATTGTTTTATATAAAAGTTAAAGATCACATATTTTCTTCTTCAAAAATAGTTAAATTTTTAATCTTTCAAAATATTACTTGCTTTTGTATCCAAACGTGCTTATACAAGCAAAAAGCAAGTAGCGAAAGTGACAACTAGCTCCTCCATAATTGCCATTTTGATGCACAATTAGGAGCTGTAGCTAACGCAAATTTATTAGGCCACAGAACTTTAACTTGTAAAAGACCATAAACACTGTTTTCATACTGTTTGAATGCTTCTCCACAGAACTATCACGTTATTTTGATCTCACTGGTTTCATACTGGATTGAAGCAATAGGTTAGAGTTTCCATGCTTAATATTTTAAAGGTTCTTGGATTCTGCTATGGAATATTTTGAGTTTTGACAATCTATTGTTGTAGATTCTTGTAGCACAGAAATTAGAATAGTAAGTTTATAGCCAGTTTAGTAGATTGAGGTTCTCATTTTAGCTGATTTATGACTTCATTGTATTTTTATTGTTTCCAGGTTTTTGTACCTTGTTTTTCGTAACAACATAGCAGCTTGCTTCTGGTGCTTTTATCGGTTCAAAGTGTTCATAGATTTTTGTGAGGATTGAATTTGAAGAGCTGTCATGGACTATGGGCTTTCCGATAGCAGTGGTGAGTTGAGTTAGAAGTTTTGTTACAATTTTCCTTTTTCCCCCATAATTTGATGATTTTGAGATGGAAATAACTTTTTCTTTCCAGCTTGGTTGATTGATGCAAAAGTTGTGTGGCTTCCTTGGTTAATTTTGAGTGAAATTTTAGGGTTCATGAAACCTTGCTAATACGATGTAATACTAGCTTGTATTCACAAAATGTTAAACCTCCCTTTTTTCACACCCTATTTTCTCTTTGTGAAATTTTCAAATTCTACATCATTTGGAAGTGTTCTGTAATGTACGTTAATGGGTGGTTTGAGAAAACTATATAACTTCTGGTAACTTTATGGAAGATTCTGTAACTAATCAGATTTTTATTTTGGTAATAAGGGGTATAGAAAAGGTGAAATGATTTCATTATTACTTCTGAACGCTTGCATAAAACTTGCCATATCCTAGAAGCTTAACTCAAGTATGAACCCATCCGATCTAAGCAACTGCAGGAACAGATGATGACCTTCCACCTTCACATCAGAATAGATTTCAAAGAGGGGGTCGCACTGCTGCCGGCAATGGAGGACCCGCAGTTGTAGGTTCTGCTCCTTTGCCTAGGATTCATGGTGACATGGAAACTCAAATCCATCTCATTGAGCAGGAAGCATACAGTTCAGTCTTGCGGGCCTTCAAAGCTCAATCAGATGCTTTAACTTGGGTATTTGTCAAAACTTTTTATTCAATAATTCATCCAGTAAAGATTATGTGGAGTAGGTTTTAAAGGTACTTAAACCAAATGTGCTTTCCCTCTCAGGAGAAGGAAAGTTTAATTACTGAACTCAGAAAGGAGTTGAGAGTATCAGATGAGGAACATAGGGAGCTTCTGTTAAGGGTTAATGCTGATGACATCATTCGGAGGATAAGGTCTGATTGTACTATGCCGTCTCTGATGAGCAGCTTTTATTATATGTTGACTTCATGTCATGTCTCAATTTAATGGGAACTATGATCAAACATCGCTGTTAGGGAATGGAGAACAGCAAGTGGGCTCCAGCGTGGAATGCTCGGTACCAGTCAGCCTATTCTTGACCCTGTACCTAGTCCGACAGTGTCAGGATCACACAAGAAGCAAAAAATGTCACAGTCTATGGCTTCAATATCTATGGGTGCACCATCTCCTGCAGTGCATCCATCTGCATCAGACTTGAGACGAGGTCCTCCCTCAGGAGCAAAGAGCAAGAAGCCAAAATCTGTGAGTTAATTTGTTTGAAAAGGCAAGAGAAGTTTAATGAATGGGATATGCATATTGTGTTTCATTATTTACTGATGATGTATGTTGTTTTGCTGCATCCTCAATGAAGTTGATGCAGTACCCTTCCAGAGGTCTTGCTGGAAGGTCCCAGGCTCCTAATCGTACTTCTTCAGGGGCCTTTGCAACAAATGAACCTGCTGAAGCAGCTCCATATGATCCATTAATTGGAAGGAAAGTTTGGACAAGGTGGCCTGAAGACAACCATTTCTATGAGGCTGTTATAACAGACTATAAGCCAGTTGAGGTATATTTCTTAGTTGATTATACAGTAAGGTGTTAATTATTGGAGCTCTTTATAATCCTATGTTTCCATATTGATAGGGGCGGCATGCGCTGGTTTATGATATAAACACGGCAGATGAAACCTGGGAATGGGTTAATCTTAAAGAGGTAGAATTGTTTCTATTTCATTCAACTTATTATTGCTTTGTACGAGCGGATTTACATTCCCTTAGTATGTTGTATACCATTTTTAATGAAATCAACTTTTAAGCTTGTAGCATATGTTTCTCGGGAACTTTTATGCCATTTATCAGACATTGCAGAATTTATGCGCATGGTCATTTATCTTGAACCTTATTCTTCCATAGATATGGTTTATATCTCATAAAGCTACAGTATATTGTCAAGTGTAGCCAATGATCAGTATGATTTGCATGAATTTGCAAGCAGTTTATGTCCAGGAATTATAAAATTTAGGAGGCTCCTTGTTTACTCTGGTATATCTACTAGTATGAGTAAGTATTATGTGATAAAGTAATATATTTGCAAGTTGTTGATCCTACTATAACTAAATTCAAGTTTCATGTCTGTATATCTTGACAATTTTCTCCCACTATTATCATTCTCACTCAAACTTATTAAGGGTTATGCATTATATTCCAAGGATAGGGTACTTGTTTAGAAACTGTTGCACCATTATCACTATGCATTATAAATAACTTAGTGCTAACTTGTATTATTGCATGCTGAACTGGTAATTTTGTCAACTGTAATATGGCTCCTTTTTTTTTATTTTTTTCCCTTTTGGTTACTTCCTAGGATGTCTTTCACCAGCTGTTTTGCTTTTTATTACTCAATGCTCACAAGAGGAGTAGGAAGATGGTATTTTATTTTTGCACTCCCTTATGATCATACAGTACAATCCCTGCCTCCCACTTATATCTTATAAAATAATGGTAGATATCTCCTGAAGATATTAGATGGGAAGGTGATGATCCTGGAATATCCCATAGAAGCGGCCGTGCTGGACCAGGCCGTGGGATTAAGAAGTCCGTGGCTGGTGGTGGTGGGGTTTCGGGAACAGGAAGAGGTAGGGGGAGTTTAAAGGGTCAGGCTAAAAAGGATTTTCCTTTGACGCAAAATGGTGTTGGGAAAAAGGTTTTGGGGGATATTGAGATACTTCATACGGGTACTCTGATTAAGGAGGTATAGTTGCCACTAGATGATCCTCTAATAGACTGCAATTGTCAAATGAGGTGTGTGCTTATTTCATAATTGTGGAAATCTTGAACAGGTGGAAAACGTTTTTGGTGCAATCCATCCTGATCCCATAGAAATTGAGAAAGCAAAGAAAGTGCTGAAAGTAAGTATTGTCTTCTAATGATTTTCTTGCATTGTTCTATATCAGCTCTAGCAGCAGCAATCATGATGGATATTTGTCGTTGCAGGAGCATGAACAAGCCCTAGTTGAGGCAATTGCGAGGCTTGAAGATGCATCTGATGGTGAAAGTGGTAATAACTAATTGCATATAATTATGTTATATGATAATAGTTAAGCTAAGGATACACCATCTTCTGTTGTATAATCTAATTGTAGCTTGTGGATGTTCAGTTTACCTGTCGCAAAGGTGTACAGGTTTCCAATTAATTAATGTTTTCCTCGCCATTACCATTCTCATAAGAATGAATGCAACGATTCAAAATTTCAAACAGGCAACGAATACAGCATGTATAGGATAGCTTCTGTCTTAAGCCTGCCGCATTATGCTAACTTGTCAACTGCTGTTCCTGCAACACTTACAGCACCAAGATGAATACATATACTTCCAAAAAGAAAAAGAAAAACTTGTGACATATTTAAGCTTTTATGTGACCTCATATGTGCCTCCAACCCCAAGGGAGTTTTTGTTCACCTCTAATTTATGGGTTATATTGGTCAAAGCTGTTAAAGAGGTTGCCATTTGCTATTTATATTTATTTGATTGGCTTAAAGCAGATGGAGGGCATCCATTCTCAAAAGGGCAATCAATGGGTCAAGAGCGAGCTTGGAGAAAATGGCAATACAATGAGATGGGTGAAGGTAGAATGATTGAAGGGTCCGATGGCAATAAAACGAAGAGAGATGCTCGGTAGGATTGCCATAATGAATGAGATGCGAATTTTAGCTAGCTTTGTATGTATATCCAGTAGCATAGCTGTCGCTGAAGCGTCTGCCTGAATTAAGTGCTTTTCTGTATCTTGTGTTTATACTTGGCCAGCTAGCTAGGATAATGGCCATTTCTTTAGTTCATAATCTTTTCTAGTTAGCAGGCTTATCTTATTAGTAGTCTTATTGTAACTTTAATCTAACTGTAATCTAGGAAAATGCTTGTATAAAATTTTTAAAATACTAGTGGTGAATGTCCCTGACCCCGACAATGTAAAGACTTTATTTTCATTTTGTTTGCTTTAACCTCTCTCCTTATTCGTTTGATTGCAGCCAAGTTAAAAAGGTACCCAATGTTTTTCACCAAACCAAAGTTCTAATTTCCAGCAAATTACACAAAATATATAAACATCAGCATCTACAAAACAATAGCAGAGTTTGAAGGAAGCAAATTTCACAGCAATTCATTAAGCACTAATCTCTAAAAAGCTGACTGCTTGTCTTGCAATGAGGCAATGAATTCAAGGATAAGATTCACCATTTGAGCATCATAAGCAGGACCTTCCATTTCAAAGTGGCTAACTCCTTCAATTAAATGTTTTTCATTGCGTCCTGCAGCAGACTTCAGCTTGTTCTCGAGTTGTTTCACGCTTGTAAACCCATCCCGAGTTCCCATCACGAAGAGTTTCGGTTTTGAGGATCCCAGGATGGCTTTGTGGTGTCGTCCAAAAAGGATTGAGGCCATCATGCCAAAAGGGTACCCCAGACTTACATAGCCCACAACTTGCTCAATTTGATCAACTGCGGAGCCTGCAATTGGCGCCCCTGACAAAAAAGCAAGAGGTTAATTTAACTACCATTATATATATATATATATATGTATATATATACACACACACACACACACACACACACACACACTTTCGCAGTGCAAAAACCATGCTGAGGCAATATCACTTTGCAAATAGCAATGCTAGTGTTTATATGCTATCATTTGACATAAGAGGTTGTAATGCAATAATGAATGATGGTTTTGCATTCAGAATACAAATAGCAGTTAGAAGCAAGTTGCAGCATGGCTCAGGAATGACAGTGACGAATTATGAATCCTTCAGCAAATTCAATTGAATGTAGGCACTGACAAACAGCCCGCTCAAAACATCCAGATTGGTCTCTATTATATGCTCAATTTTTCTAAGTTTTGCCATATATTTGGAAGATTGTACCCTCATACCCATATCAAATATGTATCAGATATGAGTAGTTCCAGGAACATGAAGAGTCACTGTGACATAGACAACGGGTAGACAGCAACATTAATCCCTCTAAAACTGCACACATTTATCCCTGACCAGCAACACAATCAATGTAAAGAAACAAAACCTATTTATTTTCAGCAGATTAGTGTTATTGGTCTCTACCACACTGTAGCTGAGTGATTTACCAGGACACCCATAAAAACTATAAGAGCATGTGATACCTCAAAATGGTCATTTTTAATATATAACAGGTATGACATTTGAAAAACCCAATGGCATAATTATCAGACTGATTATACAACAAATCGCGTTTTCAAAAGCTAACTGAAATTATCATCTAAAACTCTTCCCTTACTATCATTAATGGAGTTGTCTCCAACACAAACAGTTGATAACTAAGACCAATACTTTTCACTATGAAATTACAGCAGAAGTAAGCACAAATACTGCAAAAATACCCATAACAAGTCAATAACTTATCTTTAGTGAAGATTAAGAAAAACAACATATCCAATCTTATATCTACCGCTCGTGGAAAACATCAGTCAAAGTTATATAATAAAAAAGTAACTCAGCAACTTGAAGCATAGAGGGAAACAAACTCCCAATTTTCCTTCAAATCAGCCTGCAATAAAAATCCAGGCAACCCCCAACTCTTGCATATAATGCAGTCGTGGGGAAAAAAACTCCTCAATTGGCTTAGAACTAGCCAAAAAGAACTCAGGCAACCTTCACTTAAAAGAAAAAAAAAGTTCAAGCATAGAGCGAACAGAGCTCTCCGAATTGCCTTAGGATCAGCCAAAAATAAAAATTCAGGCAACGCCTCCACCCTAGCTTAACCTATGAATCTAGTTCTGATATTATGATTCATATTTCAATGTATCCGAGGGGAAAAGCCTTTGTTGCAGATTGTTATTATATCTACAGTAAAATCAGGCAGAGGAGATGAATTTAAAACATCCTTTCTTGGTGTCAAAGGGTGGCTACCATTAGGCTATTGTACTGTATCTGTATGTTAGTTGCCCAAGCAGCACTGTAACACTCAAAAACATCTAATTTCAAGTTTAAGGCTGTTGGAAAGGCTAAAGATGAAATATGAAAAAGAACACACAAAAAACCAAATACACAAAATAATAATAATAATAATTAACAAAGAAGGAAAGTTTGAATGTAAGAAATCCGGTTCAAGGCACACTATGGCAAATGTTTTCTTCAGAGTAGATTTTCATCGCTACCTTAGTGCAAATAGCAATTAATGACGTCTTACCCCCAAGATACAATGAACCACTCAATGATCTTTTAATGTGCAAAATCCTAAGAACTGTTAAATCTCTCAAGTGATCTTGAGGAAATTTAGAAAGGAAATAACAGAAAATATTTGAAGAAGAATGAAGAATTAAAAGCTAGGATTTAGACTATAGAGATGTGTATTTATAGCAATGTTGTCGGTACCGTACCGGTACCAGTCGTACTGGCCATTACGTACCGATTTCGACATATAACAGTACCGGCGATAGTTGATTTTGTTTCGGTTTTGGTTTCGGTCAGTACCGGCCTGTTTCGGTAGTACCGGCCGAAAATAGCTGTACCAGCCGGTACATAATATAAGCTTGTAAAAAAAGTTAAACCAACATTAATTTTAAATCTGATGAATATTATATATAATTATTCATAAATTTGATGAATATTAGAAATAATTACTCATAAATTTAATGATTATTAAAAAATTTTAACTTTACTACTTAACTAATATTAATTTTTTTTATATTTGATGAAGCTTTTTTATAGAACATTATATATAATTGATGAATATCTAATATATAAAATTTATTTAATCTCATTTATTTCATATTTGAAAATATTTTTTATATATATAAATTAAAAATATTCAAAGTCTGATAAACCCGAAACGGTACACCAAAACACACTGGTACCGGCATGTACCTGTAACAGAACAAAAACGATACGCCCAGCGATACGGTACTGACTACCTTGATTTATAGTGAGTGAAATAACATCAAAGTGCTTTTTCAATAAAAGACACAACCTTTTTTCTTATATATGTAAGAGACATAATATTTTATTAATCAATAGACACATTCTATATATTCAAAGATACATAACATTCTATCTTTTAATAGACACATTAAAATTTGAATCACCACCATTAAAAGCCAACAAAGGCTAACTTGGTCATCAAGCACACCTTTTAATAAAATTCATCCATTTTTTGATGCTGATGGGAACAGATATAGCCCTTAACATTTGCTGTACTCGTATACACATTTATAGATTTTTCTAGGTACTTATCATAAAATCTGGACACAATACTAACTAAACAAGAAGATCAGAAGTGACTCTGAATGTCAGCGTTATAATTTAGGGAATAAAAAGTAAAAGTTTTTCAACAAACAACGCTGAAATCATTGATAAACCTAAAACCAAAAATACCCCATTTAATCAAATTAGATGATTCGCACCTGAACAAGAAGTTAGACATAAATCTGCCTATAAATTATAGAAATAAGGCCAATCAACTATCCCCATATTGCTAGAAAGAAGTTTTTAACTTTTTTCCCTCCCTTTTTAAAGTAAATTATGTACATAAGAATCTATTACATATTAAATGGGATCTGAATTTTAAACAAACAATCTAATCACTACCCAAAACCCAACAATAATTCTACATACCAAACTCAATATATTCGGAGGAAAAAAAAAAGCGAATAATGTGTAATACCTGCAGAAGAACCCACCAACAAGATCTTGTCGGAAGAAAGATTTTGACAAACCCAATTGCAAACAGCAATAACATCCTTGACTTCAGCAAAACCAGCGAGAGAAGCTCTTCCAGTAGACCTTCCAACTCCTCTCATGTCAAAAGTAACAGCCCTGTAACCTTTTTCAGCTAACCCAGAAGCAATCCCCCTCAAAAGAGCCTGACGACCACCCAAGATTGAGTATGGATGGACAAGAACTATTACTATGTCGTCTTTGATCTGTTGTTTTGGTTTGAAAACTCTTGTACTCAGCTCCACTTTATCAGGAGCTACAACCGTGCATGACTCCACTGTGTAGTTTGACATTTTTGGAGAGAGCTAAAAGGAAAGATTGTGAATGGAATCCGGAATAAGAACAATATGAATGCGTGTTTGTGCTTTAACTTTTAAAAGAAGGTAAGAGAAAGAATGGGATACGGAAATTTTGATGAGAGAAGTTGGGAGTTCAGTGTTTGTTGGTTGGGACAACTCAATATTACTTGGGGGCATCAAAGTTTTACTTGCTGGCCAGTTTTTTTTTTTTTTTTTTGGACTTTGTTCGATTTTGAGTACGACGATAAATAATTCAAATTCGAAAATTTATTTAAAAAGTTTGAGCATAAATTTAAATTAAATTTAAATTAAAAATTTTGATTTAAATTAATTCAAATTAAAAATAATTTAATTTTAAAAATGGTGAATTCAAGATCAATTTAAATTTAAATTTAATACTAAAAATAAAAATACTTAAATTATAATTAATTAATTTTTTACAAAGTAAAAAACTTTAATTTTCAATTTTACTATTTTTTATAATAAATTATTTAATAAATCGATTTTATGTAATAAATTAATTTTATATTATTTTAGTGCTAATAAATATTAATTTTTTTAAAAAATAATAAATTTTAATTTTAATATATAAATATAGTTAAAAATATCATTTATGAGCTTATTTTAAAAAATAGTATTTGTTATTATGTGTGTCACAAGTGAATTCGATTGTTTTATAAATATTTAAATATTTAATTTTATATTTTCAAATAAATAAAATTAATAAAGTGTGTGTTAGCTTCAATGGAAAGATTGAACCAAGAGGGGGATGAATTTGTTTTATAAAAACTTTGTAAATATGAAAATTAAAATAAGATAAGGAAGAGAGAAAAATCAACAATGAATGTATAGAGGTTCGGTCCTTTAATTCAACACTTACGTCCTTGCTTCTTGGTATTTTCTTACAAAGGTGATTCCCACAATTCACTAAGGAAATTATTACCTTTAGGGCGAAGGTATAACTTTACACAACTATCTTTTAAGGGTTAGATAAAACCTTTCAAATACTTTGAGAATTATACCCCAAACTCTAAGTATTTTTACTCACTTTCACACAACCCTTTTTGTGAAATGAAATAAGTATTTTGCAAACTAATTGAACCTCTAGTAGGTAGATATTTGCTGGAATTTAAGTACAAAAAGAATGAGATACAAATAGACTTGAAGAGTATGAATTGATACAAGTAGAAAATAATGAATTTGATGATTGTGGGCTTTTGTTATTCAATGATTCAATGAAATCTGTATCTCTGCCTCTTCAGTTGTTTGGAACCTCCATTTATAGCTACCAATTGATTCATAGACATTGGGCATTTAATGTGGTGGTTGGAGAGCCGTTGTAGCCTTCATAAATGATGATTTCGTTCAATCCGGCACTATAGTATCGATACAATACCAATAGTATCGATACACAGTTCAAAAAAGTGACTGTTACAACTTGTTGTATCGATACTGGGTTTTAAGTATCGATATTAAGCAAGTTGTATCGATACATATAAGGGTTTCAGCTAAACCTAGGCTACTACCAAACGTTGTATCGATACTCATGGAGTGAGTATCGATAGTAAGCAACCTGTATCGATACATTTGAGGGTTTCATATAAACCTTGGCTATTGCCAAGTCCTGTATCGATACTCGGCTATTGCCAAGTCCTGTATCGATACTCATGGAGTGAGTATCGATACTAAGCAACCTGTATCGATACATTTGAGGGTTTTATGCATAGTATCGATACACATGTTCTTTGTATCGATACTAACCTTTAAAACTTATTTGTGAAATCATTTGTTGACTCAAACACATTTGAATAATCACAAACTTAGTATTTTTAAAGATGCTTTTCAATTTAAACATAAATATGAAGTTAAGTATTAATTTAACTTAAATTTGTTTGTTATATCAAAACCGAAATCAAGGTTAACAATCTTCTCCTTTTTGATATAACAAAACTTAAGATAAATTTGCTTGTGTTTGAGTTTAATGAAGAAATAACTCCTCCTCAATAAGTTGCCCAAGATTAACAATTAAGCTTAAGAAATTAAATTTAAGTTTAACATGTAATACGGGTTCCAACATATGCATAATCAATTCATAATTCGTGTTTCAACATATGCATAATCAATTCATGGAAAGCAACATATAGCAAAATTAAGCTCTTTCTCCCCCTTTTTGTTATATTAAAAATAGAATTCAAGGATAAATATGCATAAGCAAGCATAAATAGGATAAATTTATCAAGCAAAAGATGTTCAAGACAATGCAAAAACATAAAATAGCATAGAAGTCTAAAATTATGAAAATCGATAAGTAAATAAAAATCCTAATGATCTTAAAACAATATCCTAAAGACATAAGCCTAAGTTGACTAGACTTCATCAGTCGGAAGATTCTCGGCAGGTGGAGGAGTAAGTGGAGGCGCACGAGGAAAGGCAGTGGAGAAAGCATGGAATTGCTCCGTTAGAGCTCGGTGACTTTGCTCAAGAGCAAAGAGACGAGCATCGATGGTGTCGAAATGTCCCTCCCATGCTTTAAAACGGCCCATAATCGATGTGAACATCATGGGAATATCCATGGGCGCAGGAGCCAGAGGTGGAGGAGGCTCATCATGCTCATTTCATCATGATCGTCGGGAGCAGGAGCATCCGATTGCTCAAGTGGCGGCTATCGACGAGCTTTTGGAATAAAGTTGCCACCTTAAATTTCATATCCGGCAAGTCCTATAGATTTGCGACCGATGTAGCAATATATGGTTACCATAATATCAAGATCGCATGAAAGATCGAGACCTTGAGTTTCAAAGTAGTAACTCAAGGCCATGCTGTAGAGAAGACTATGACAACCATGTACTCATAGGACAAGGTCCACAAATATGAAGTAGGCTAAATTCGAACGAGTGTCAGATTGAATCATATGCAGCCACCAATAATCCGCATCACTAATCAAAGTATGTTTGGTTCTATATAGACAGAGCACATGTGAAATGATAAGATAGAGTAAGCTATCAATAGGAGGAAAGAGTGTGGCTTTGTTGTGGAGGGTGCGTAATGCGGCAGGACCCAAGCCTTCATTGATGACGCCTTTATTCCAAAAACCAAAAGCAGAGAAACCGTGTTGAGTAGGAGATCTTGTCCCAAAAGATAAGACTGTATAGCAATGACATTATCGTGATCATCAACAACGAGAGATGCATTGCTAAGGAAGGCAGGGACAAGATTTTCACGCACCGAAACATTTAAGGAAAAGATTTTGGCCCATCCGAAGGTGTCAAAGGTCTGAAGGTAGGGATAGTTAATGGACTGTAGAAATGGAAAGTCGATGACACGACATTGTTGGATGGGCATCCGAGCATAAATGGCTGTGAAACGCTCTCAAGCCCATGTATCGCGAAAGCACAAGTCAAAGAAGGATTGATTTTGGGTCGGAGGTTGTTAACGAAGGGAAAAAGTGAAGGCACGGATGATGGGACCTTGATGGTGTGCTGTTTGTTTTGTTTTGGGAGCCATGGTGTGTGTGAGGACTTTTGTCGAACAGGTGGTGAGGGAATAGGTTGAGTTGGTAAAAGGCTGTTTGAGGAGTTTTGTCAAACAGGTGATGGGCACTAAAATTGGGTTGTAATTGATATGACGTAAGGAGTGGATCCGGAATCAATCGCACAAACAATGGTAGGGAATGGTTTAGAAATAAAATGGAGTTAATTTTTTGAAAGAAATTTGGATGAAAGGGATGAATTTATAGAGAGAAGCGATGAGGGTTAGAATGATAGGATGTGTCAAAATCTTGATGGTTTGGATGGTAATGAGTGATTTTGAAATGGTTTTGGGTAAATGGGATAAAGGAATTTGGTTAATGGATTAATCGATTTTGAAAAGAAACTAAAGATGATGAGATTTGATAATTGGAGGATGGAGTGAGACAGAAAGATAGTATGAACAGTTTTGTTTCAAATGGAAGAAAATCACGCGGGTGGGTTCTAAATGAACAGTGAGTATCGATACAGAAGAAATAGTATCAATACAAAGAACATTTCTGGGTTTTATATCGATACAAGGATCTGGACCTTAAGACTTAGATCAATTGCTGTTGTATCGATACACATTGAGAAGTATCGATACAGTGTATCAATACAGAAGGACCTGTATCAATACAAAGAACAAATCTAGGTTTGTATCGATAAGCTGAAAACAAGTCTCGATACATGAAAGAAGAATGTGTAGGAAACGATATAGATGGCCTAATATGGGGTCATTTTCAACAAGATATCATCAAATTAGATGTAATTTTGATCCAATTATCCG
>JBBYHL010000016.1:5840622-5882656 GCA_038381835.1 Adansonia madagascariensis | reverse complement strand
TATATTATATGTAATAAGTAATATGTAATGTATATGATATATATAAAATATATATTATATCTAATATATAAATATATAAAAATTTATATTATTAGAAACATATTTAATATATAAATATATAAAATTTATATTAAATATAATATAAAAGGGGGTAATTTAGGATTTAATATAAAATATTTTTATTTTTATTATATAATATATATTATTATTCATATATATAAAATATTTAATTTTTATTAATTTTAAATAATAATTTAAAATTTAATATAAAAGATCATTTTTATTATTTTTAATATTAATTCGAGATTTAATATAAAATATTTTTATATTAAATTATTTTTAAATAATAATTTAAGATTTAATACTAAATATGTTTTCATTTTTTATTACTTGTAAATAATAATTTATAATTTAATATAAAATATATTTTTATTTTTTATTATTTTTAAATAGTAACTCAAGGTTTAATAAAAATATTTTTAATATTTTATTATTTTTAAATACTATTTTTATATGTATCATTGAGATATAATTTATATATTTACATATATAATTTATGTACATAAAATCGATATGTAGGGGGAATCAACTTCCTCCTTAAAAGAATATAATGCAGAGAATAAAGATGAGCAAGGATAATAAAATAATTATAATCTCTCAATTAACGATTTTAATAATTATTTTTTTAAATTATTTTTTGATTTAAAATTTTTGAAATTCTCCTGATGTTAAATCGATAAAAAAAGTTAGTAGCGGGAAAGTGAACCTCTCTAGTCCTGCCCAAAACTTAAATGGGAAAAAGTGGGAGGGAGAAACAAATGCTAACGTAATACTTGGGAGGGAGAAACAGATACTAAAGTAATATTTTTTTTTTCCTCTTTTTATGAAACTAGGAGAAATATAAAATGTTCAGGACTGTCTGTAATCATTTCATTTTCTTTTCTTTTCGTTTCTTTTTTGCAGTTGAAGTTGAAGATCTTTCTTTGCTAATTTCTTTATCAAGGGTTTTGGTCAGTTTTTTTTTTTTTTTTTAAATATGAGGAGAACAATTGTGAAGAAAGAAAAACCAGTAAATAAGGGTAATAAAGCAGCTGAACAGGTTCGAACCAAGGCGGCGGGAGTGGCCCCAGATAAGTCGGCGGATGTAGAGTCGAATCAACTGAGTCGGCAAGAGGATGCGGCAAATCGGAGGGTTCTTCGCTCAAAATACCTTGCCGTGAAGACCAAAATCAACGGTTTTTTTTTTCCTTTTAATTTTTTTCTTCTTATTCACCTAAAAGGATATTACTTTTCTTATACAAATTGTTTTATTTGTTTTATTCTGCTTTTCAGTTTTTAATTACGTTTTGGATGATGCAGATGCGAGGGATGAAATATCGAGCGTGGATTCTAATAGATTTAACATCATCATTAATGAAGTCGACAACTTGCATCAACAAGGTTTCCCTATTTCTTTTCTTTAATTTTTTTAGAGAATTTGTTTTCATTTATTTGTATGTCCATTTTGATATTCTTGAATAAAAGTTATTTTTCGACATTTTTGTTTCGCTAATTATACTTAATTCCTTTCTGTCTTTTTAAGTTCAGTAATATGTCATATTTCTTTTTCAACTTCTTAAGGAAGTAAAGACCATTAATTCGTTGAATTTTTGTTCGAGATTTGCGGGATTTTAACTTAATTATAGTCCTTTTTTTAAAAAAAAAAATTTGCCAAAATGTAGAAAGATTTTAATCCGCGTAAGTGTTGGAAATTGACTCATTTTGTGCATGAAAATATATATATATATATATATATATATATATTTATTTTAATTAATTTTGGTGCTTCGCTTTTGGGGTTGCAGTGTCGAAGCCACGGGAACAAGTAGCAGATGCAGAGGCATTGCTGGACTTAGCTAATACATTGGCAACTTCCGTCAAGTCAATCTCCTGTGAGGGAATCAGCCTAGCAGACTTTGTCAATTGTTTAATTAGGGAGTTTGGGAAATCCAACAGGAGCCTCGAAACCCAAGAAAATGAGCGGATATCGATCAATTGGAGAGAGATTGGGATGGCTGTTTCACCATTCTTTAGAACCTGCAAAGGAATTTGCACCATGTTAGTTCTTTTATGGATACCATTTTTTTAATTCTCTTTTTGGTCTTAGATGAGTTAGGGATTGTTGTATTGTTGCTGATAATACTTCTTTTTATGTTATTGATCTTTAGGCTTGGACCTATGAATAACGAGTTAAAGCCACGGAAGCCTATGGTTACTAGAAAGCGTGCTGTCAGACCAACTGATACTGCTCGGCCTGAAGAGGTGAAATTGTGTTTTCTCTAGTCTTCAGTTTTTAAGCATCATTTAGGGTTGCAAAAATAAAACTGAGAAAATTGAAAAACCCCAATCAAACCATTGTGTTTGTTTCATTTATTGTTTGGTGTCTAAGTTCAATTTTGGTTCAAGGGTTGACAGAACTATTCAGTTCACTTTAGAGTTCTGGTTATTAAAAACAGAAATAGTTCAAACCATACCTAACCAAATCAACTTGACTTTTATTAATTTAAATTTTTTATTTTACTTTTATGAAATAAAACTAGCATTTATTCTTAGTCCAACTAGGTAAATTAAAAAAAAAAATTATAAAACTAAAACTATTTTTAAGTCTAAAACCTGAGTAATTGAACTAAACTGTATTCAGTTTGTTATGGCTTAAACAGAGTTTGGTTTGATTTGTTTTCTTCATCTAATTACAATACTTCAATTCAGTATAGACTTTTTTTCAAAACAAAGCTGAATTGAACTGAATTTATACACCAAGTTTTAAGAAAACAACAAGATCGTGGAGATGTTGTTTGTGTTGGTGGTGGACACCATGGGTCACTTGGTACTAGCCATATGTGATAGAGTCATTGTGTTTTTGAGTTATTCATACATGATATCTTTTGGGAACATTCGAACTTGCCTTTCTTGTTTGATTTGTATTAATTGATGCTTACTGATGTTGGTGTAAGTAAATGAAAACTTGTATCTGGTTTGCAGTGGTTGGTATTGTGTGGTTGAATGCTGTATTATGTGGCATCGTTAGCTTAGTAATCATAGTTGCATTTTATCTATCTAGTCATTTAACAATCATTGTTTTCATAGATTAAATATCCTGTTTGACAGGTTGATGATACTGGTGCTGAAGAGAAAACTGATACTGACAAAAATATGGCAGTGATGTTTGAAATTTTGAGGAGGAAGAGACGGGTGAAACTTGAAAGTTTGATCTTGAATAGAAGCTCTTTTGCGCAGACTGTAGAGAATTTATTTGCCCTTTCATTCTTAGTCAAAGATGGGAGAGCAGAAATAGTAGTGGATGAATCTGGTTCTCATATTGTTTGTAAGTGTAGTTCAATACAATTAATTTGCAACTTAGCAGACGGTGAACTTAACATTATAACTCAATAATGCTATTGTCTTATTTACTGTTTTCTTTCAGCACCAAAAAATGCTCCTGCCGCTTTGTCCGTAACAAGTGGTGAGGCTGCTTACAGCCACTTTGTGTTCAGGTTTGATTATAAGGACTGGAAGGTATGGAATGTGCTCCTGTCATTGAACATAATCTAGATATTGCAAGTAACACAGAATATTATGTTCTATGCTTTTGTTTTATTAGCCAAACTATCTTAGTTGCTAACTTTTTAGAATAAATTATTACTGTCTCATGTAGTGTTCTTAGGTTAACTTGTTTCTTTTTAATTCCAATTTTAGATGAACTGACTTCTAGCTATTGATGAATATGGTGCGTGTTGGTGAAGAGCTAATGCCACATAGGGAAGGTTCTAGAGAATAGCGTAGGGCTCTTTTTGATATTCTTTATGATTTAATGGTGAAATTGTCTTTGATCAGACTATATTATTTGGTTGTTTTGACAGAAATTTATGTTGCCAGCACAGTTTAGGCTAACTTGTTTTACCTTCTAATTTGAATTTTTGAATGAATGGGATTTTAGTTTATGATGAATGCGGTGCCAGTTGGAGAGGAGTTGATGCCTCATAGGGAAGATTCACACTCAATTCTTTTGCAGCCAGAAGCAGCAGCGAACAATTCAGGAGCATCAACTACAACACCAATCCGAAAATTGTCTAGGAACCGAGGGTTGGTTCTGCAAGAATCTATTGTAGATGACTCACCTGAAACTGATGATGCCAAAGGCCCTGGCATTCGCAGGTGTAGGCGTAAGCTCAATTGACCTACTGGCTTTTCTTTTGAGAACACATCAGAAACATCTATTTTGAATGTTGTGATGTACATAGGTGTAGCTCAATCCCAAATTGGCAACTGTTATTTTTGTGTTGTATATTCCTCTACCCTTCGGAGGCTGGAGCAACTTTCTTCGATCAATTTGCTAACTTGGGGCAGAATCACTTTTGGATTCTAGGTATATGAATGCATTTTCGCTAAATGATGCTAATTGTGGAGTGGACAAAGTTACGTGGTTAAGGCTACCTTTGTTTCGCTGAAATTAATTTTAATTTTTTTGGAAAACAAGATTTTTTGAAAAAAAATAGAGATTTTTTGGTGTTTGGATGACTCACTAAAAAATAGTTTTTGTTGTTTAGTTTTTTTTCCCCGGAAAATTTACATTTTTCAAACAGTAAAATCAAGATAATTATTAAATTATTAATTATTGAAATCTTAAAAATTATATATTTTAAAATTTTAATATTTCAAATAATAATATTTTAATCATTGTATTTAATACTAAAATATTATATTAATATTAAATATTTAAAATAATACTATTTATTATTAAAAATTAATTATATAAATATTTTAAAATATTATCATAATTATTAAAATATTCTTATGTCAATATAATTATTATCAGAATATTATCTCATAGTTTTCAAATAGTAATATTGATACAAATATTAAAATATTAAAAACTATTTATTATTAAATGATTAAAAGTACTTTGAAAATCTAAAGTTACGTAAAACTACTCTAGGGCTGGTTGGTTTGGACAATCTTACAATATTGCTTAGAATTTAAGTTTTTATCATGAGATTATAGTGTGCGGTTCAAAAATATTTTTGTAGTTTGGCAGTATCACATTACTTACAATGCTAAGATTTGGTAATATTGGGAGCAATGTTATATTAGTCACTATCTTAAGTAATCTCACATTTTGTTCGAAATATAACATGTGTCACTTTTGCTCCCAAATTTTAAATGTTTAAGCAAGATTTATTCTTTTTGTTTTTATATTTGAAGTTGCCAATTTGATTTATAGATACTAACATTAAAAGTCCAGTATTTCACTAATAGATCACATAATTGTTAGCTAGATTTATACTTACAACATACTAAAATAATAAAATATATCTTGCATTCAATTTAGCTTCATGAAAAATAGTTAGATGCAAACAAAATTCCCCTTTTGATAGCTTTTTCTCTTAGCCTTGGTGAAAACTGTTCAATGCAGCAACCAATATTTTTTTCAAGTTTTTTTGATTTAATTGATTAATCATGATATGAACTTAATTCGTAATTTCAATCTATATATGTTTTTAGCTTATGGGTGTTAATTGGGTTAAGGGGTTTTAAGGTTTGGAAATAGAGATTTTCAATTTTTAATTTTGTTACATTTAGAGATTTTAGGTGAGGGACTTTGGAGTTTTGGTTGTTAATTTTGGTTTAAGTTTAGGAATTTTTGGGTTCTGGCAAGGGATTTTGGGGTTCTGTTAAAGGATTTAGGGAAAAGGTTTTGAGACCATCAAGCTTGACCTAGAGAGCAACAAAATTGTTAGAATTTGATGTTAAGAATTTTGACATGGTCGTTGGAGGAAGGAACACGAGATTTGTTAGAGTGATTAAGAATAAGAAAAAGCGTAAGGGTATGCTTTGAGACAATTAACATTCAAGATTTTGTCGGGAATGAGTTTGTAAATTGTCTAAGCAATCTCTTCTCAAGCTACTGTCTATATTTTAAGATAGATAATGTATTTGTAAAAATAATTAATATGTTATATAGATGCTACTAGTAATTTGTCTTAAATTTTATAGCGCAGATAACTCATTTTGTCCAGGCCATCATCCAAGGCATCGGAGGTCATTATCCCAAGCATCATTGGAGTCATTCGAATGAGCATTGTTAGTTTCCCATTATTCCTAGCTAAGGTAAGGTGTTTGGAGAGTCAAATGTAAGGAAATTCATATTTGTGCTTAAATGTCTTGATACGTGAGTGTTAGGTTGTTTCGAAGCTAAATTGTGATATTAGGTCCACTTGTATGGATAAAAGTGAGTATGTATGATACAAAAACTTTGTATTGATACAGGAACTTGTGGCACCGATACCAGGTTGTTTTGAAGCTAAAATTGTGACTTTGGACTCATTTGTATCGATACAAATCGTGAGGTATCGATACCAAAAAAAATTATGCTTAGTATCGATATATTTCTTTGCATCGATACCAAGAGCCAAAAAATACCTTTGGTATCAATATAGGGCCTCTTGGTATCAATACCAAAAGCCAAAAGTCTCTTGGTATTGATACCACAAGGCAAAAGTACCCAGTTTGTGCTGTTTTACTCCTCTGCACTATCGATCTAAAATCCAATTTAAACATGTTTTTTCCATAAAAAATCATCAAAATCTATACCAGGCTTTAAAATTGAACTTATGATTAGGTTTTAACAAATTTTGAGCCTAAATTGGTTTAAAAATGGGATATTTTCATGGATTAAATGGATTGTTGGAGGACATGCTTGGCTTTTCTCTAGCGGCAAACTACTCCAGCCCCCTCTACTCTACCACCCTGCTTATGGAATCTAATGGAATTCCAACCATTTATGAATAGTACTCAGGGCTGCCATGTAGTACCTTAAGAAAACCTCATAATGCCCTCATCTTTGGCTCATAAACCATGGTTGAGCATGTGACTATAAAATCAAATTTTGGCTTAGCTGAAAAGAGGACAACACACTGTTATATTGAAACTAAACACTCCTCTATTCCCATAGCTCCTTCAAACCACCACTAAAAGCCCTTCCAAAACCGTCCATTCCATTCATTCTTCCTTTCAAAACTCCTTTTTATCAACACCATAACTAAAAAGTCATTCTTTTCATCATTTTCTTGCAAATCAAATCAAAAAAAGAGAAAAAGGTGAGTCCAAAGTTGCTACTCAAATAAAGATGCTAAAGCTTAATACTTTTGGTATATTTTCTCCCTATACTTTATTTATTTTCTTGTTTTTAGCATTTGTATCATCCTAATTATCTTTTTCATGTTACTATGACCATCGCAAGATTCTCATGCATTATTGTGGCCTTGGTTGTGGTAGGCTTAGGATTTTGATGATGTTTCTAATGCTTTGATGTTGCTTGGGTGGCCAAACATGTCATCTTTCGTTTTGCCATCAAAAGAGCCCTGTATTCATGCATTTCTTGTCATGTTTCATCCACCTTCACATGTCCAACTAACACTTGAATGCTTATCCTAACATGTCTTGAGCATATTCATGCATTGTCTTGCATTTGGGTAGGTTTCATGGAATAAAATGTATTTTGAACACTTGAATGTTCATCCCACCATGCTTTTCCTTGTTTAAACATGGTCATATCATCTCTCATAGCATGATTCTTGATGTCATTCATGTCGCTAATATGTCCATCTACTCTTTTCTTCACAATTTTGCCCTTTTTTTCTTACAAAAATGTTAGGTTTTTTGCTATCTATGTTCATCTCCATGCATGTCATGTTTCATTCTTAACGTGTTCATCAAAATGCTTACTTGTTGGCTATAAAAACTTGATTTCCAAAAACCCCTAAGTTAAGCCTATGCTACCTCTAATAGATACAGACTAGCATAGATTTAATATTTTTACTAAATTGGTCCTCCAATCTTGGAGATAAATCAAGTTTTTCAGGTCTGGATTCATGGTTCAATGAGCTCAAA
The DNA here is from genome assembly GCA_038381835.1 of Adansonia madagascariensis. Lineage (NCBI taxonomy): Eukaryota > Viridiplantae > Streptophyta > Magnoliopsida > Malvales > Malvaceae > Adansonia > Adansonia madagascariensis. The sequence continues at coordinate 5,874,727 of JBBYHL010000016.1, read as the reverse complement.
AATACTATTTTTCAAAAGAAAAATAACCCTTTTATTTGTTAAAAATGTTAGGCCTTAATTTTGAGTTTAACATTCTTGATTATGGCATGGTCAACAGGTTATTTCATCATCCCAAACTACTCTGAGATTGTGGAATGAACTCCTGATGCCTTTGTCACCTTTTTCTTTTGTGTCACGGATGTTCGAATGTCCATGGCCTAAGTTTAACCCTCAAAAACCCGAAAAATCAAATAACATGTTGTTTTTGCCCTAGTAGCACTATAGTTATGAATTGAAAAATTATTTTCAAACCCTAAATAAGTTTTCTAAAAGTTTTTGATATATTTCCATTAAAGGCATTGAATTAACTTTCCAGTGGTATCTCGTTTGCCCTCAGATCATTTTAGATGAGAGAGTTATGATTTTTCGAATTGATGCTATCTGGAACAGTTGGAATCAACGATTTGCATTCTGTTTGAGTCATTTCGGCTTATTAGGTAATTTTTACAAATTTTAAAAATATTTTTCTTGAAAACTATGTGAAATTTCCTTTCTAAAACGGTATCGTTTGGGACTTAATAATTTCGAGTGAGTCTGGAGTGATTTCTCAAAATCCATCACACCATTTCCCTTGCACGTGTTGTCAATGCTAAAACAACTTTAAAAATTAATTCCATTAAGAAAGCATTTTTCTAGAATTTATTGAATATTTTTACATTAACCCTTATCGAGTTACCTTTCCAACAATACCTCATTTACCCCTTAAAGTAGATGAGCCCGAAATAAATTTGGGAAAGGGAACAGCACGATGCTGTCCCCTGTTTGGACACTCATCAAAGTTCAACGATTTATGAGAAATCACCTTCCAAGGCATTCGAATGCCTCTAAGCAAGTCTGACCAACCTCATAGAGTCTAGGGATATGTGTCAATCTCTTTTAACCTTGAATCAAGGCCAAAACAATTTCAGAAAAAATAATCCATTTTCTAAAATTCACAAAAGTTTTTACATTTAAGAATACTTCAACCTTGCTTTTTAGAGGGATACTACAACCTCGCATTTTTTAAAACTCTTATCTTTGAGGGCACTTTAACCCTCATTTTTCAAGATGATTATACAACCTTGCAGTTTTCAAATTTTTTTTCTTTGGAGGCATTCCAACTCTATATTTTGAAGGGATACCACAACCCTGCTTTTCAAACTTCAATCAAAATCTAAATTTTTCTCCTTTCTGGACATCTCCGGACCTTTTAATCCAAACTTTTTTCTTACACATCAAGTGACTACTCAGTCCAAATGTGTTTTAAGATTCTCACTTCGGTTATTCCTCAATAATCAAAGACAATTACGAGATATATTCTGATCATTCCTTTCTTTTCCCTTTTCCTTACCTTGTATGTTTATTTTTATATGATGTTTATTATTTTCTTTTTTGTCTGACTAACATGTTTCCTTTTATGGTGTCCATTTTGCGTTCATGTTTTCAAAATATTTTCAAAAAAATTACAAGTCAGTGTTCTCTCAGTATCTCTCTAGTGCCTAACATGAAATATTTGATTTCCAAAATTAAATTTGGAGATCATTTTAGCCCAAAATCTTAGTGTTTCCCATCTCCATGGGGCATATATAAGATTTAAACTCTCTTTGAAACTCGGGTTTATGGTTTTATACTAACTCATGCATTAAAAGGGGATTATATCAAAATAATAACAGGCTATCTAAAGAATCGAAACCAAGTAAAACATAGCCAAATGGTATCGATTTCAGGCATTATGGGGGTGCTGATCCTTACCAAGTATAACCAATTCCCAAATCCAACTAACGAATCTTTGGACCATGTAGACCTTGAAATGGATGTTTTGAGTTTCGTAATTGTGAAAATCATTTTCAATAGGCATCTAATCATGCTTAGACCTAAATGATCAGTGACGACTCTAAGTTTTATGTTGCTCATGAACTTAGTTTTAGAGTAATAGTTATATTTTTTTTTTCAAATTAAGTTTCAGTATTTTTTGGCGTTTATTTTGTTAAATTTATTATATTAATAGCTTTTGTCAATTTTTTTATGACGTATGTCTTGTTATTGTTAGTATATAGTTATTTTCACTAGTTAATTTAGAATTTCTAAGACTATTTTTATGCTAGCTATATGTTGAAATATGTTTTATTCAAGATGGTTAAAACAAATAGATTGCATTGTGCTCATTTCTTGAATTGTTATTGTTTGGCTTGTATTTTACTATTTTGATCGTTAAAGCAATTATGGTCAAAACTAGTTAACTATGAAGATGCCAGTAGCAACTTACTAAAATAAAATGCAACACAAGCATGTATTTTCAGCAACAATGTAGGACAAACAGTCCATTAAAAAGAAAAAAAATAGAATTTCTCATGTAGACACCTCATTTTGTCTGGGCCAATCTCTGCAACCTAAGGCATAATCAAAGAGTGATGAAATCAAAAATAGAAATAAAGATAGGGGACGATCATGGGCGACATGTCACCCAACAAAAAAGTTTCTTGGGAAGTTCTAAAATGCCTATGGGTCGTATAAAAGAAAATGTAAAAAACGAGGCATCAAAGGCCACTTTTCATGTTGTCACCAAGGTTATGCACATATCAATTTCCCATTATTTGTGACCAAGTTGAGGTAAATCGGGAAGCTATAGGTCAATACAAGTTATATTAGGGCACAAGTATTGATACGAGGTCTTTACGGTGTGAAAAACTTGAATTTTCACATGTAGTATCGATACAAAAGGGTTTGGTATCAATACAGACCTTGGCAGTAGCTAAAGTTATGATTTTTGGCAAAATGTATCGATACACAAGCATGAGTATCAATACAGATCCATGGAGTATCGATACTGGCCTTTAAGTCTCGAGACTGGAAACATTTTTTTTGCTCTTAGTATCGATACACAATTAATTGTTTCGATACTCAGGAGTAAAATATACCTTGTGTATCAATACAACATGTTCTGTATCGATACACCAAGGCATTTTTGCCTAGTTCGAGCCATTTTTCAACCTTCAAAAGCTCGATTTAAACATGTTTTGCACCAAGGAACTATCATCTAACATTGTAAACCTCAACTATGGGCTCATTAATAGATTTTAAACAAATTTAGAGTCCAAAAAACCATTGAAAAAGGTCACTTTCACAAGATATATGGTTGTAAGAGGGTAGCAGGCATATCTCTGCTAGGAAGCTACTGCAGCCTTTCTGCCTCCTTGCTCAGCATTGCAGAACCAATAAAAAAGGAGTCAGTTAAGCATGGTACCTGGAGATGTCCCCTGGTGCAAAAGGAAAAATAAAAAATGCCCTTTGCATTATCTTCTAAAAGAAGGGGCTGAACCAGAAAAGAGGAGGAAACAACTAGCTATCTGAAAAAAAAAGGGGGGGAAGAGCCAAAAAAAACTCTCAGCAATGTAACAAAAACTCTTCATCCATTCCCATAAATTCTCCAGCAACTTTAACTTAAAAAACTCACCAAAAATACTATTCCATTGTCTTTCACTCATAACCAACCTCTATTCCCGCAGCTACCCCAAACCACCACTGGAAAACCTTTAAGAACCCAACTTTCCACACATTTTGATCCTTAAAAAGCCTCACCATTAACCATACCACCAAAAAGCTACTTCCTTTCATCATTTTCTTGCTAAATAATAGCAAAAAGAAGGAAGAAATTAAGCCTACAACCACTACTTTGAGAAAAAAGGGAAGTTCAAGTTTTTTTGGTATATCCCTTATATCTTGATCTTCCTAGTTTCTGTTTGTCATTAACATCATCTTAGTAAACCCTTTTATGCTTTTATGGCCACCTTAAGACTCCCATGCATTTTTTGTGGCTTTGGTTATGGTAGTTTAGAATCTTGATGTTTTTCTTGGTGACTTCATGCTGTTTGGTTAATTAAGCATGCTTCTTTGCATTTTCATCACCGTAACAGCCTCTATCCACGTGCCTTTTGCCATGTTCCTTCCATATTCATGTCTTCATCTCATGTTTAAAATATGCATCTTAACATGACATAAGTATGTTCATGCATTTCCTAGAAGCTTGATAGGCTCCACGAAATAAAAACGCCTTTTTAGCAAAATCTTTTTAAACATGTTCATCCTAAATACGTTCATGCATCTATCTATCATCTCCATGCATTTTTTTGTCGTATTTTCTATGAAAAATGTCATCGTTACTTGTGCATATATGTCATCCATATTTTGCATCATTTTGTAGTATTTTGCTTGTGTTGAGATGCATGCTTGAGTCCTAGAAAACCCAATTTCAAAAATATCCCTTAGTTAAGCACATGCTATCTCCCATACATGGAGAATAACATGGGCTTAAGATTTTTAAGAAGGTGGTTTTTCCAACCTTAGGGGCAAAGCAAGTATTCAGTTCTGAATTCATGGAAGAATGAGTATAAGAGTACTGGTTTTTCAAAAATGAAATGAAGTCTTTTAGTTGAAAAATGTGAACCCTTGGTCTTAAGCCAACCACCCTCATAGTGGCATGGTCAATGAGTTGTTCTATCATCCCAAACTACTTTGAGATTATGGAATAAACACGTGACACCAATGTCAATCTCTCATCTTGGTTACAGATGTTTGAACATCCATGGCCCAAGCTCAACTCGAAGAAAAACCAAAATATTGAACACCTCCCCTGTTTTGTTCTGGTAGCACAGTGGCGTGATCTTGAAAAATTATTAAAAAATAAAAATGATTTATCCAGAATGTGTTGGTATTTTTCCCTTGAAGGGTTTCGAATTACCTTTCCAACGATGTCTTATTTACCTTCTGATCATCTCGGATGAAATAGTTATGATTTTTCAAATCTTTGTTGTTTGGAACCCCTGCACCTGACAAGCAATTTATTGTTTGGGCTGTTTCAGCCCAACAAACAACATTTTTGAATCACTTGAATATTTTTTCGATGGAGTTCATGAAATTCCCTCTTCAGAAAGGTATTATTTGCATTTTAACAATTTCGGATGAATCTGAAATGATTTTTCAAAGTCCATCACACCTTTACCCTATACATGCTATCAATGTCGAGCAGGTTGAAATTCAAAAATTAATTTCGCCTAGAAGTTGATTTTCTAAGATTTTTGGAATATTTTTAGATTAATCCTCATCGAGTTACTTTTCCAATGGTACCTCGTTTACCTCCCTAAGACCTCTAGATAAGCTTGAAATAAATTTATAAAGAGAAACGGCATGATGCTGTCCTCTGTTTCTAACCTGATTTTCGGAACCTTTTTATTGAGGCATGCGAATGGCTCACGATCTACTCGGCTCATTCTCGTAACCTGTACCTTTTAGACTTGGACCAAGGCTAAACAAAAAGAGGAACATTTTAGCCAAACCTTCGGCTCTCGATTTTTAAAAATTTCCTATTTTTAAGAATATGACCCACTCTTCTTAACATCAAAGATTTTTATTTGTGGGGATACTCCAATCCCACTTCTCTGAGGGGATACTCCAACCCGGCTTTTACCTCAAAATGACATCAAATTTTCATTTGCGGGGATACTCCAATCCCATTTCTCTGAGGGGATACTCAAAACCCACTTCTCTGAGGGGATACTCCAACCCTACTTTTACCTTAAAATGACATCAAATTTTCACCTTTGGGGATACTCCAACCCTGCTCTTCTGAGGGGATACTCCAACCCCTTTCTTCTAAGGGGATGCTCCAACCCCGCTCTCCACATTCCTTCTAAAATCCAAACTTTTTTCCTCGGGACATCCCCAAGTCATCAAAGCCTTTTTTTCTCCTCAAATTTCCATTGAATCCGACTAAGTCTCAACATTGTCATCTCGATTATTCATTGATAATTAAAGATAATTACGAGAAACATTTCGATCATCCCTCCTTTTCATGTATTTTGTGTGGATTTATTTATTGTTCTCTTTTCCACCTTACTAATACATTTCCTTTTGTAGGGACCTCATGCATTCATGCTTTAAAGATCATTTTCAAAATCACAAAATGATATCTCGTGTCGGTATCTCTCCAGTGCCAGATATGAAATTTTTGATTTTTTTTTTAAAAACCCATCCAGAGATCATTTTCATCAAAAACTCCTATGTTTCTCACCTCTCCGAGGCGCATAGGTGATAAAATTTTTATTAAAATCCAAACTCGTATCTTTACAAAATTTTATGCATTAGAGGGAATTATATTTAAATAATGATAAAAATGAAACCAAGGAAACCGAGATTTGAGTAAGATATAGTTAGATGGTACTAATTTTTGAGAGTCGTGGGGGTGCTAATCCTTCCCCACACGTAACCAACTCCCGAACCCAAAATAACGAATCTTTGGTATTATTTTCAATAGGTATCCGATCATACCTAACTTAAAATGATCGGTAGTGAATCGAAGTTTATGGGCACTTCGTGGTGGCCATCCAAGACTAATCGGATAAGCGATTCGTCTGACAATCTTTTACTCTTTCATGTCAAACATCATCATATGTTTTTAAGTCGAGCACGCTTTAGCCCTTCGGATCGTCCAAAGTTTGTAAAGGTCGGGCATGTGGAACGTCAACATCTCATGGCAAAATGGGGCTGCTTATTGAACTACTTCTATCCTAGACGCACTAACAACCTTAAACATCAACACTCAACGTTGAGCATTGCATTTTCTTTGCTATCAACTTCTTGGTTAATTATTATTATTATTATCATTATTATTAATGCTTGATGCTTGGAATGTTGAGGTCTTTAAATATGGGACTGTCAACTTCAACACCCATTACATTCAGACCGTTATCAACATATATGACACCACCAGTGATAGCAGAAGTCAGAGGAGATGCTAAGAAAGCCACTGTGTTCCCCACCTCATCTGTTTCGTCGGTAGTTTCTTTAATTCATAATCATCATGATTAACTAAAAAATTAATACACAATTTTTAAATTAGAATCTTTGTGGTTAATTCATCAAAAAATCACCTGTCGATAGTTCTTTTTCTGGAGGTGCATTGGCGATTGAATATTCAATCATTGCATCAATAAATCCGATTGTTTTTTTTAGCTTGACTTTTTAGAGGACCTGTTCACCAAAAAGAGGAACTTACAGACAAAGAAACCGCTTCACATCGTACCAGTCAATCATTGTGTAATAAATCCAATTTTATATTGTGTGTAATTCAAAAAGAGGACCTCTTTTTATAAAGCTTTATAATAAATCCAATTGCTTTTGCAGCGCCAAATTGAGAAATCACTTCGCATTGTCCTGGGTGAAACGACTTCGATGAGGTATACGACTTATGTGTTTAAGCGTACTTCGCTCCAAAAATAAAGCAGATGGAAAGGCACGCCTCTGTTAATTTGACTTTTTCTTTTTTAAAAAAAATTGGTTTCTATATTTTTAAAAGAAAAAAAAATCACATTATCTTCAATTGCCACAAAAGATCATGCTATGTAAATCTTCAACAGCCATCAAAGTTTTATTAGATTAAAAACTCTTCAAAGGCTGTTGAAGATAAAATACCACTTTCAAGTTGCAACCAAATATCGAAGCGTCAATTTTAACAAGTAGGTCCTGCCAAGAAAAAGGTACATTCGACTCTTCTTTTTGTTAATTGCATCTACCATTCTAACTTTCTTTCCTTTTTTATTTTATTTGTTTTGTTGTTACGAAAATAAAGCAGAACAAAACACTAGTTGCTCTTTACCAAAGTTTCAAAACATTGCATCAGAATCTAGATAGAATAAAACATATAACATATAACATATATTATATGATTATAAAATATATAGAGCATAGGATCATCAATCATGATTAGTATATATCAATTTTCATGTTGTTTTTAATATAGGTGTTGCAATTGGTTGGGCTAAGGTTAAGTTACTTTCAATTTATTATATTATGGCTGGATCATGAAACTACTAACAGTTTCATGTTGTTTCAATTTATTATATAGTGCTTTTTTTTTTTTTTTTTTTTTCAATTTACAAATGATTCATGAGTAAATAGGAAATTGAAAACATACGTAGTTGTTATAGTAGATACTTGGCATAATTTGTAACACTTCTATTAGGAGTAGCAGTAGCTTTTAGCTTTTGAGTGTTAATTGAATTTAAAGTAATGGTTCTAATGTAGTGGGATCATTCGGATTTATGATCATGATCATATTATAAAATATATAATATATTAGTACATGTTTTAACAATAAAGTTGTCTCCTTTCTTGTTTATATATAAAAGATGACATGGATCCCATTTTAATATATAAACTTTTATTTTGTTTTCTTTTTGTATTATACTTTACTTTTCATATTCGTATGGCATCATTCTCCCATTTTTTATTTTTTATTTCATTTCAGTATTTTAATAATTTAAGTATTACACTTGCAGTAAATTTTAATTCTTTATTTTATACTATTTTTTTTTTTAAATTTGTTATAGGAAATTTCAAATGACAAGTGATATTTCTATTTCAAGAGAAAGTAATAAAAGCATTTTGGATGGAAGTATAAGTTTTTAAATGACCCCCAACATACAAATTTGGTCACTTGTATGTTTTGTGGGAAGACAACAAAAGGTGGAATATTTTGAGCCAAGCAAAATCAAGTTCGTAATCATAAAAGTGCCAAGTCATGTTTGAAAACCCTAGAAAATGTCAAAGAGGAGCTTGCTTACATGAATGAGAAAAAAATAAAAAAGAAAATTATGACAAGTTATTGGATTTTGATGATAATGTAATGAAAATTGATGATGAGGGAGATGAAATAAACAAGAAGGGAAAAAGGCCAGTTCGAAGTTGCGACAAGTTGGACAACTCCAAAAAATGAGACAAAAGGGTCCAATGAATTTTTTGTTTATTAAAAGCCAAAGAAATATTCCAATGGAGAGAAAATGTTTTAATTGCTTGATTCTTTTGTGGAACATGTGGGAGAGGCCAGTGTTGTCCAAGTAACTATAGACAATGCAAGTAATTTGTCATGGCTAGTAATTTTTTTCCTGACTTTCATTTTTTAAATTTGATTTAAGACCTTGTATTTTGATTAAATAGACTTTCAAATTTTATTTATGCATGCTAAGATTTTAATAGAATGTTTTAATTTACCGACAATCAATGATTCAATTGATATAGATTTTATGCTATAGCATAAAAGTTTCAATTTCAAGTTTTATTTTAATGTGTTGCTTTTTTTGAACTAGACAAAATGTTGCAAGCAAAAAGACCACATTTCTGTTGAACAGCATGTGCAGCACATTGTATTGATCTTATTCTAGAAGACATTGGTAAGAATAGGAATCCAGAACATGCAGTTGCCATCACTGTTTTATTTACTATCACACTATTGTCTTACACATGAAGAGGAAGTTTATAAAACAAAAAAGGCTCGTTAGGTTTGGTAAAACTCGTTTTTTATACATCTCATCTCATTATGATGTATTCACAAGCAAAAAGGGAATTGAATTTCCTTTTCAAGGTATCTTGTTTATCCTTGGATCATTCTAGATGAAGGAGATATGATTTTTTGAATTGAGGCTGTCTGGAACCCTAGGAGTCAGTAGTTTGCATTCTGTTTGGGCCATTTCGGACCATCAGATTATTTTTTTGAATTTAAAAAATATTTTTTCTAAAAAGTTTGTGAAATTCCCCTTCCAATAAGGTGTTGTTTGTGATCTAACAATTCCGTATGAGTTAGGAATGATTTTTCAAAGTTTGCCATACCTTTTCCCCTGCATGTGCTGTTAGCCTTACACTAGACCAAATTTCCAAAATTATTTCCACTTGGAAGGTGATTTTTAAGGATTTTTGGGATATTTTTGCATTAAACCCTGTTGAGTCACCTTTTTAAAGGTACCTCACTTGACACCTGGAACATCTAAATTTGTTCAGAATAAAATCGAAAAAGGGACTACATGATGTTGTCCTATATTTCTAGCGTTAGTCAAAGTTAATTGATTTTTTGAATTCCCACTTCAAGGCATTAAAATGTCTCTAAGTGGTCCCGATTAGTCCCATTAAGTTAAAAAAACATACGTCAACCTTCACCAAGGCTCGGATCAAGGCATGAGCAATTTTTATTTATTTCATCAATTTAAATTTTTGTCAGTTGCTACCTTTCTATCAAAAATAACCTATTTTGTCAAGAATTAGTCAAAAATGTTACCTTATCAAGAAATTATCAAACTTTTATCAATTTTAGTCTTTCAACCCTACTTTTTCAAAAATTACCAAAATTTCCATCTATAGGGATAGTTAAACCTCATTTTTTAGGGAGATACTCCAACACTGCTTTAAAAAAAATCGTCGAGACTCAAAATTTCTTTTTCCTCCCCATTTTGAACTTCTGCAAAATTCAAATCCGTTTTCACACCTTAATTAATCAGTGGATCCAAACACGTCTCAAAATTATCAACTTGTTTGTTTCTAGATAACCAACATGACATGAATACAATAACACATACATGTAAAGAGAAAAAAATTTTTAAGTCACACGCGCTCCTTTTCGTGATGAAGGCAGAGGCACATTGCGTACAATAAATTATACAAAACAAATGACGAATTAAAAAGATGACATGAATAAAATATAGGAAAATAACTAAAACATTATACAAAAAATAACATTAACAAAGACATAAATATATGAATGTGTCAAAATCTACATAAAACTAGTTATTTACATGTAGAAATTTATAATACTTTGAAAATACAAAAAATAACACAAACATAAACTTGAACACAAAACAAAAATAACGTAAACACAACATGAATAATGCATGTGTCAAAATCTACATAAAACTAATTATTAACATGTAAAAATTTATAGTGCTTTGAGCATACAAAAAATAACATGAACACAAACATGAACACAAAATGAAAAATAGCATCAAGATAACACAAATAACGAACGTGGAAAAATCTACACTAAATGAATTATTAACGTACAAAATTTATATAAATTTATAATAATTTAAACACAAGAAAAAAAATACAAACACGACACGAACATATAAAATTTTCTTTTTTTCTTTTTCCTTTATACCTTTATTTTATTTTCTTCTCTTTTTCTCTCATTTCTTTTTTTCCTTCCTTATTCATTAAAAAAATTAAAATACCCTAAATACACCAACACTCTCAATCCTTTACCCTAGTTGTTCCCAAGCAAGGGAAGGCTTCTCTTTACTTAGGATAACTTTTATAGTCAGTTTCAAGTTATTTTCAATGGATTGGGAATGAACATAGATATAAACCCTAGAACATTCATTATTTGAATTCACATTACTTATACAGACAACATATTCAGATATTCAAATCCATATTATTTACATGGGTAATGCATATGGATATCTAAATTCTTGTACTTCTATGGATAATGATTTGGATATCTAAATTAGACTCTCCATTATTCATTTATTTGTAAAATCCAAAAATTTATACTTATGGAGAGCCAAATCTTAGCTTGTAAGTTGAATTGCTAAAGACTTTGCTAGAAAAGTTAATCTTGAATTTAAGATAATATCTACTAAAATAAAATTATATCACATATAATGAAATATTATAATTTAAAAATGTCAAAATAAAATATAATAAAAACTAATTACAAAAGTAAATTAATTAATTATATTAAATACTTTTAAACTTTGAAGATGTGTGAAATAACTTATAAAATAATATTTGATGCTTAATAAGCTTTATTAATTAAATAACTTTAATGATGAGATTTATTTTATTTTATTTTTTTACAAAATTATACTGTAACAAAAATATGTACTTATGTTAATTAAAATAAATATAAAATATAAAAATTTTTTAATATGACCTAAATATATATGCTTTTTTAAGTATAAATTTTAATAATAAAAAATTTTATTTTCTTATAAAATTATACATAAAACCCTTTTTCATCTTTTCTTTAATATTTAGACAATATAAAGTTTTGATGATAAAATAATTATAAAAATTAGTTAATTTATGTTAGTTACTTATAAATTCTAAATATACATGATATTTTTATATAAATGTACAAATCTTAACAAATTATATACATATATATATATGTGTGTATATGATTAATATTTATATACTTTATAAATATATTAATATTTATATCTTTTATAATATTAATATTTATATATTTATAATTCAATTTAAATATTTATAAATATTAATATAAAAATAATTTTTAAAATTTTTTATTAATTATGAACTATAAATATGGGTAATATGAGGTGCTCAGGTTGAAAACGGGCTTAGACAAAGATTCAAAATTTTTTTGGAGCCAGAAATTGACTTGTGGATATTGACACCTATTTTGTTCAAGCTCCTAATTGACTTTTTCCCAGTTTTAGGGGCTAAGTGAAATTTTCTAGTTTTGAAACTTTCGCATGAGTTATAGATGTTAGAGGGGTCAAACTGAGGTTCTAGTTGTTTCCTATGAGCATTGTTTAATGTGATAAGGTATCTAGGCTTAATTGTTCAAGTTAGAGGTTGGTGAAAAATTTCAAAAAATTGAGACTCAAATCTTGAAAATCTGAGAATGTCAAAAGTTGACTAGTATGAGTCTTTTGAGGTGATTAGAGTCTTATTGAGGTTATTTAGATGAAAAAGAAACTTGTTTTAAGAGTCATAATCAAAAGTTAACATAGTGACAAAAGTCAACTGCGGGCAAAGTTAACCATAAAAAGTCAACTTTTAGCTTAGAGTTAGATTTTGAAAGTGGAAGAACTCTACAACTCAAATTTCAAAATTGATTACAACAAAATGAAATTGAACATAGACTTTTGGTCCAAAAGGTGTAAACAAGACTGGGTCATGAAAGGACCTTAGGAATTTAGAAAGTTAGGAAATCCAAAGGGCTTAATCTAAGAGGTTCAGTATAGGAAATTTAGATTTCTTTGGAGAAGGTCATTAAGACAAATTTTTATTATAGGAAGGAACACTCAATTGCATTTTTTATATAGCCAAATCATGATCAATTGAATGAAATAAAAATTTAGGAATTTGGTCATGGCCAAATTCAACATGTGTTTAATATGTTGATTTTGTTAATCTATTCATTAATGACACAATTGTAATTTTTCTTAAAATTAGTTAAAGGGTTAGTGATTAAGCTAAAATCACCAACTTAGAGGCCTATAAATAGAGGTGATTAGCCATGATTTCATACTTTTAATCATTTTGAAAATTTAAGAAAAAATTAAAGTTCTCTTTTTCTCTCAAGCTCTTATCATCTTTGGTAGAGGATCTAGCTTGGAATAAGTATAATCTTTTACTTTTTTTTTTTTAATTTCAAGTTAATTAGCATCTTTTGATGATCAATGCATGTTTTCTGCGCTTGATTCATGATTTAACTAGGCTTATTTCTTGTTTTACTTTATTTGTCCAATATGATTTGTGATGATCTTGTGTTTGCATCTTGATTTAAGCTTTGATTTTCTTGATTTCATGTTATTTTAAACATGATTGAGTGATTAATTGTTGAAATTTAACTTGAAATCTTGTTTATTGAATATAGTTTACGGACTAGATGATTTATCTAGACCTAGGTTCGGCTAACATGAATTTGTAGGGATTTGATTTAGTTAAGATAGGTTTTGATGATGTTGAACTGAAATCTTAAAGTTTAGATGATGAAATCATAATTTCCTAGATTAATTAGGTGTTCGACCATGATGAAAATGAAGAAACTTGGTTCGGCTAGCTTAGGTTAGGATGATCTTAAACTTAATTTATTTAATTTCACATAATATTGCTAATTAAGCTGATGTGAATTGATTTAAACTTAAATCTAATAGATTAGAGCTTGAACCTAGTGCATAACGATGAAATGAGTTCTTGAGCTAGTTGAAGTATTCGAACAAGCTAGAGAAACATCCTTTAGGTTCGGCTATGTAGATTCTAGGTAAACTTGGGGAGGCTTGACATAATTGATGCTTAATTGTTGAAACCTAAATGAATTAAGTTGGGTTGAACTTAGGTAAGTAAAAATTTATGCTTAATTAAATGAATTTAGATGCAGTCGGCTTGACATAATTGATGTTTAATTATTGAAAACTAGATGAATTAGGTTGGGCTGAACTTAGGTAAGTTGAAATTTATGCTTAATTGAATGAATTTATAAGCTTGCTTTTTTAATTGAAGAGCTTAGATTGTTGAAAAGCATGAATTGATACTTAAACATATTGATTGAATTGAATTTGAACTTGTTTTCTAGTGTATGGTTGTCAATTGATGAGAATTGATGATTTAGATGAGCATAATTAGATTTAAAGCAATTGGCCATGTTGAATTTGTCTTTAGAATATGTTTTCTTGATGATTAATTGTTAGCATTATAGGCTAGTATTCTATGTGTTTGATTAAATGCATGATAAGATGTTTAGGTTGAATAAAACCTCGTTTTTATAAAAAGATCCCCCAAGTACAAGCTTTGGCTCACTTAATCAATAAGTGAATCAAAGTTTGGTTTTGTTTAATAAGCTCTTTAATGAGTAAATTAGGGATATTAAATAAAATAGCTTGAATTAAAATTGATTTAGAGTAAAATAAAAGTATTTTTAAGTGTTTAAATGTGTTTGGTTGAGTTTAAAATTTAGTAAGCCTTAATGTGAGTCATTACATAATGTCTTGGTGAGTCATAATGTGTGTTTAGAGTCATGTAGATGGTGGTTTCAACACCTAGGTGTGTGGCATTGGTGTGTTATACACTTGCTAAGAATAAATGACAGTGAATAAAAGTGATAGAATCAAAGACATTTGCATGACTCCAAAGTATATCGTTAATGTTGAAAAACATTTTTCTAGGTCTTAGCACTTAGTAGTCTTTGACATTTGTAGAGTTTATTAGGTCTCATTGGTGGATGTTTGAATGTCCGATACATGTTTTAAAAATGTGACAAAAGGCTTTGTGATCACAAGTCATGTCTGAGCTATTATTGCTATCCAGCATGGTAGTCTCATAAGAAAGATATATTTCAAATAGGTTTGAGACATTATAAATTTTTGCTAGTATTTTTCCCATAATCCTCATTGATTGCGCTTGTGTAATAGGCTATTGAAATATTCGATTTCGTGATGAATACAATAAAATCTCATAACACAAGCTATTTGCATGACTCTATTTCAGCATCTAATCAATATTACAAAGTATTTTTGATAAGGATAATCATTTTTATGTATTTTCTTATATTTTTAGATAAAATTATAATGAAAAAGATTTCAAGCATGTATGGCTTGTCTGATGGGTACTTCGGACAAATTAGAAAGAAAATCTGGAAGGCAGGCTAGTCGGACATGCTGTGTGATGTAGTGGTGTTCAATTAAAAAAACTTACGTGATAGTCAAAATGATTTTCTGGCATTTTTAGACTATTTTTAGGTTAAAGAATAGTGAGGCAGCATTCATTAGAATTTGGTTTGATGACTTTATGTGATAGGAATAACCCAGAATAAATTTGCAGACCTTGAAAGTTAAAATCTGTCACTATTTTGGTTCTCCCTATTTTTTTGTCCACTATTTCGAGACATTCAGATGCGTTGGAATTGATTTTGAAAGTCATGTTAGTGTCTGAACAAGTCTAGGACTGTCCTATAAAAGGTCCCTAATGTCTCGCAATAAAGTTTCCAAGTTGAATTTGTTAATATTGTTTTCAAAATTGTGATTTTCTTCAATTTAGTTCAAGTGTGCCATTTTTGTGATTTCTTTTAAATGGAGTCAAAATTGGTAAAAATACTAAAAAATGGAGTGAATAAGTGAATATTTTTAGAAGTTAAGTATCTTTGTGGAATTTTTTCCTTTTTAAATGATTTTTTCTCCTAATTGGTTGTAAATTCAAGCTATCCCTAATAAGAGTTTTGGGATACATTTTGTTGATATTTGATTTTGATTTTGATGAATGAAAGTGGGGATTATGATTGAACATATATGATTGAAACTGAGCAAAAATAAATTCGGATACATATGGTTAGTTGGTACCAAGTGTTGGGTATCACGAGAGGATCGAGTCCCTATTTATGGTGTAACTGACTCCTAAGCCTAATTTTATATATCTTTGATATATGCAAATCATAAAATCACTCCTTTAGAGTTCTGTAAGTCTTTAGTGAATGATTTTAATAGGTGATCGATCACAACTATACCCAAATAGATCAGTGGTGACTCCTTAACCTTATTACTCTTATACCTCGATAGAAGAGGTTTAGACCGGTAATCATTTGACCGATTAAGGTCCTATAATGATTCAAAGTATTGTTTGCTCTAATATATTAAGGTTTGTATCTTGATGTATTATGATAGCTTTTGGGCAACTCCACTGAAGAGATTAGAGAGTTAGGCCTCAGACTAGTGGCAAGTTATCCAAGTTCTAATTTTTTCTCGATTTTAGTTGGTATTTAATTATAATCTCCTTGATATTTATTATTGCGATTGTGTAATTGATTGATTATTATAATATTGTTATGTGTACTAAACATGTTGTAGCGCTCAAATAAAAATCCAACGTTATGCTTGCTTATAAAAATAAGCAAAAATATTACATATCTCAGATGATGAAGTGAGATCCAGGTTTGGAGCTTTCAAGCACACATTGTACTAGCATATGCATTAGACTCTTTGCCAAGTATCATGTGTAAGGAGATATAAGACCTATTTTAGGATATATGGTGTTGTTAACCAATCGCATGATTAACAATCTGTATGGTTGGCTAAATCCCTAAGGGTTCATTGATTTTGTTTTCGTGATTCATCCGTATAAACATGAGCAGTGTTCTCACTTTGATTAAACTTGTCTTTATCGATGATTCATCCTAGGATTAGGGTGCCTTGGCTATCTTTGTCAAGCAGAAAGAATAATTTGGGGACCGAGTGCATTAGAGGCCACCTTAAATATGTATATAATGAGCCATAAAAGCCAAATAAAATTAACGATACCCAAAAGTCTAGAAGAACATAATCGAAAAATGCTTCTAACCTTCTTTCACTTTATTTTTTTCGAGTTTGAGTCTAGAATGGCATTAAATGAACTTTATTACTAGGGATATTTATTGTTCCATCGATACAAGTTTATATTTATGTTGATTATAACTCATAATTTGGTTATCAGGTTTATGGCTCAAACGTCTCTAGAAAATAGAACCAAGCTAAGGTGAATGGATTCCTTAGAGTTTTGCATCATGCATGTTATAGGGTCAATGTACCATTACACTATTAGATTGATGGCTATTGTGACATTAGAAGCATCATGATAGTTTAGTTTTAAGAAAAGTGTTTTAAAGGGAATTGATGCCCGAAATTAGGATCGTGTATCAATTGGGTTAGTTTTGTAGAGTACAGTCATGGGGTACATACCTTTTGTGCATTCATAATATATGAATTATTATATGCTCGATTTTGAGAAAATTGTTTCAAAATGCCCTTTTGATTCCAAAATGCTACAAAGCTTGAGAATGAAATTTTTGGTACTATTTGAAATATATGAATTATTATATTTAATAATCAGTGATTTTGGTTGCTTTGTTTATTTGTTTTGCATGCATTTTGGCTTCATAATTAGTGCATCCAAAGGTTGTTGGTAAAAAAGGACAATGTCTAACTTAAAGGTCATTTGGAATAGAGGAACGTATGGTCTTAGTAGAGGAAAAGTATGTAATAGTAAGGGATTAGTTGGAAAAAGTCCAAAAGCAACATGGGGATGCTTTGAAAGTTGGGTATGTCTTGCCATTTCCAGCCTGAGTTCACATTGAATTTTGGCAGAATGGCCTAGTAGATTTATAGGCCATATGGGATTAGTAGGACAGTATCGAGAAAGATCTGTTCACCTAAAAGTATGAAGATATAACACCATTGTTTAGGTTAGAATAGACAAGGTGTTGCTAGGAGCTGTGGCTCAGTTTTGGAAAATATTAGTGTTTCACTTTTAATAGGGATCGATAAGTATCTTATTGTATATTAAACATAGTGTTCCTAATCAGGTGTACATTAAAGAGTCTAATCTACTAACACTGAAGAGATAATTAGCCAACATTACCAGACTATTCAAGGCTCAGATTAGGGCATGCATAGTCTGAAAAGGTCAAAGTGATTTTATATTATGGCATAGTTATGGGATTTAATAGAAGATTGGCCAACTTGAAAAAAAGGATATCTTTGCATTGCCTATTTATGGATTAGTGGGATTCCCTATAACTCTGGTGTATGTTAATGTAGCAATAGTTGATTTCTTTGATAGATTGAGGTACAATAACCTGGCTATGGTGATTCTCTTCAAAATGATACAGTCTTTGAACTTCTGCAAGAGGAAACTGTGGAGTAGATTTCTCAGATGTGCACCGTTATTACAGATATGGGTCTATACTCAGTTTTGGAAAGATGCAAAGGTTGATATTTGGATGTATATTGAGTCCTTCTCACAAATTACCAAGTTCCTTGGGAAAGAGTGGTCGACTAATTATATCAAGGATCAGTAGGTGTCAACATAAAGAGCACCATGGATGTATTTTTGGGTTAAGTTGTACCGATACAAATGCCAAAATTAGGAACCCTTACTTAGGATCTTAGGTTGTGTTGGCTATGCTTTTTTGCTAGTTCAGAGGCAGTTCAAGTCTTGACCATTATTCTTTTGATGCATGATTTAGGTGAGTTTGATTTTGCACATGGAGGAAATGGTTATATAAAAGGAATACGAGCTATAGCTACTGAATGGAGAAAAACTTATTGCATGGAATTAGCTTAGTATTGGGATGATATAACTCTTACTTATGAGGTTTGGATGGATAATTGGGTTGACATTGATTGGAAGAATGAAAGTTATTATCTGAGGCTGCATTATTAAAGAAAAAATTTTGAGTTAGAGTAGGTAGCATTTCAGTCAAAGATCACTCAGTTAGAGGCTGAAATAAGTAGTTAAAGTATAATCAAGCTTTATGTAAGGGACAATTGAAAGAGCTCTACAAGAGGAAAGATGATGCCGAGTAAGGTATGGGAGAATTACATCAAGACAACAAATGATGCAGCCTTGCCTTGAAAATTCTAGTAAGAAAGTCATGTAAGGAGTAGGAATTCGAGGTAGCAAAACTAAATAGAAAGGTGAACTTATGGAGAAGTAAAGAGAAAATGACTGTAGAACGGATAATCAAGCTCTCAACAAGCCTATTGGTGAGCCAAAAGGAGAACGATTATGTTCTTGCCTGATTATGAGTCCAAAATGACATCAAGGTGGGATCTCCATTAATACTCAATGTCCTTATCAGGGAAGAAGAGTAAAATGAAGCATTGTCCCCTTAGATGGACAAAATTAATGATTAATTAAACTTTTTTTATAGATTTATCTGTACTTTTCTTCATGAATGAAATAATATGAAATCTGATTTTTTAAATTTAATAATTTGATTCTAGATGTTAGTTTTATATTGAAACTATTGCCTAACCTAGCATAATATTCATGTCATTGCATTCATGCTAACTTATT
Source organism: Adansonia madagascariensis (assembly GCA_038381835.1). NCBI lineage: Eukaryota > Viridiplantae > Streptophyta > Magnoliopsida > Malvales > Malvaceae > Adansonia > Adansonia madagascariensis. The sequence goes on along the minus strand of JBBYHL010000016.1, from coordinate 5,855,311 downwards.
CTTTTATATATGTGCATTTGCATTCATGTTATGACATGTATGATAATCATAATATGAGATTCTAAATTTGATGTCATTCTTTAAGGAAAATATTATGAAGACAAAAAAAGTACTGAAAGTACCTATTCAAAGAAGATACAATAGCCAGTCTTTTATTAGAAATATGGAAAATGATTCTACAGTTAGGATATAGAGGGTGAAGAAAGTTCAGGAACTGATGATGAAAGGTTAGGAAAAATTAAGGTCACAGTCAGCTAAGAGTGGAGTTGATGGTGTTAACTAACATAAAAAAAGTGCAAGTAGAGGGCTCGAGTTCCCAAGCCAAGTAAGTTTATTTGAAAGGGAAATCTATCGAGTTTTTAAATGTTGTAAGGGTAAAAAATGTGGTGCCCTTAGTTCAAGTGTTTCAAACCATACCTTCTATTAGGATAGCTCTTATGGCGTATGGACATCTTAAAGTTCAAAAACCATGGGTGATTATTGATAAAGGGTTGAATCTTGGGTATACTTCGATGAATCCACTAGTCCCTGATCTTGATAAGTCTACCGAGTTGGATAAGCTTATGATGAAAGTGTCTAAGCATGTTGAAAAGGAGCAAACACAATTACAAGTTATAGAAAAGGGATTAAGGGCTATAGAAGTCATGGATAAATTTAGAGCAGTGGGTACTATGAAATTGGGCTTGATGTCTAGGTTGTTTATTCTTTCAAAATTCAAGCACTAGAGTTTGAGAAATATAGTGTTACCACGTGCTTATCTACTCATATTAGAATGTATTGTCGTAGTTTACAAAAATAATGAGAAGTTTTGATCTATCGTTTTTAAGATAGCTTGCTTGGTGCTACTGCTAGGTGGTATATGGGGTTGGACAAAGCTAAGATTCAAACATGGTCAGATATAGCCTGAGCTTTCTTAGAACAATATAAGTATGTAACAAATTGGGCACATGATCGAATATCACTACAAAACATGGAGAAAAAGTCTAATAAGAGTTTTAGATAATATGCCCAAAGGTGGAGGAAAGAAGTTACGTAAGTGATTCTTCCCTTAACAGAGAAAGAGATGACGATTATGTTCATTAGAACTTTGAAAGTTCCATTTTATGAGAGGTTGGTTAGTAATGCCACCAAGAATTTTACAAATATGGTGCTATATAGGGAGATGATAGAGAATGCAATTAAAAGTGCTAAGATATTGAGTTTGGAATCTTTACGAAGTAAAAACCAGTTTTTGACAAAAAAAGGAAAAAAATGCTAATATTGCTAGTGTTGACAACCTGCACCCATGAATCCTATACTCTAATGTCCGTACTATCCCATAGTGTCTAAGCTAAGTTCGAGTTCTTATCCATTTGCCCTTTAGCTTGTATAATCCATAACTTATAACCCGACATACATAAACCCACAAAGTAGTACCTAGAGTACCTAAAACATTATGAATAACCCTAAAACCACTAGACTAGCCTACAATAGATAACAATTTAGTCCAATCTCGATGTTTTATCGAGACCTATACCTATGGTTACTTCAAGGGTAATTAATAGCATAAATCCATGTCATACTTTATAACTTCCTTAGCTAAAATGGTAGGATGCTAATGCCATATATAAGTATCATGAAGGTGCATAGGGGCATTCAATAGAGAATTTTTTGGCATTTAAGAGAAGGTTTCAAGGTCTTATTGATGCTGGAAAGTTAAAGTTCAAAGCTAGAATGGGTCTTAACGTTATTAAAACCCGTTACCCAATCATGCTGAGCTTAAAGTGAATGCGATGATGGTGGATGAAGCACAAAGAAAGATGAGGGCTAATGAGGTAAAGGCTACTTTGAGAGTGGTTTGGGAAGCTTTGGTGAAAGCTAAAATAATCTCAGGAAAGCTGATTTTGTTGTATATTTTAGGAAAACATTATGAGTTCTATGGGATGGATGGACATGAGTTACATAAATGTGATGATTTTAAGAAGTTGTTCAATAGTTGATGGATAGCAAGAAGATAGAATTTTATGAGAAACTCCCTAAGCTAATAGTTATGTCAATAAATATGGTTGGAAAAGGGTTTACGATGGTTCCATTTGAAGTCAGTAGACCAATAGTTATCGATTATGAGGAGTCTACTGTTAGTGTTGTAACTATGATGCCAACTCCCTAACTAGTCATTAGGGTTTCTATGCCATTTCCATATAAGAATGATAAATCAATTATGTAAAAGTACTAGTTTAATACTGTAGTCATAGGAAAACCTAGTTTTTCAGTAGATGTTGTAACCAGAGTAAGTCACAAGATTAAAAGTGGGAGGTGTTATGCTCTACCTATTATGAGAAGGGAAAATCTATGGTTGTTGAAGAAAATGGTGTTGAACCAAAAGTGGTAATGAAGATAATTTCTAGGGAAGTAAAGAAACCACTAAGTGAGCAAGAAGCTGAAGAGTTCCTAAAGTTTTTAAAGTTTAGTGAATATAACATTATGGAGCAGTTGAATAAGCAATATACTAAGATATCAATGCTATCTCTATTGTTAAACTCAAAACTGCAAAAGAAAACTTTGTTGGAGGTCTTGAATCAGGTGTATGTAGTGCATAATATTTTATTAGATGAAATGGGTCAATTAATGGACAATATATTGGCTAACAACTTTATATCATTCAGTGACGATGAGATTCCTTCAAGAGGGAAGGATAATGTGAAGGCTCTATATATCATTATCAATTATAAAGGGTATACTTTGTCATGAGTATTGATTGATAATGGATTTGCATTGAATGTGTACCATTGGTCACTTTGCAAAGTATGCTAGTTGATGCCTCACATATTAAGAACAGTTAAACTATTATTCGTGCATTTCGATGGGACTAGTTAAGAAATGGTTAGCATGATTATGGTTCATTTGAGAATCAGTCCATATACTTTTGAAGTGGAGTCTCAGGTGATGGATACAACTCTCTATTGGGTAGGCCCTAGATTTATTTTGTAGGGGTAGTTCCCTCATCGTTGCACCAAAAGTTAAAGCTTATTATGGATGATAAGATAGTTTTCATCGACGGAGAATAGAACATTATGGCTGTTATGTCTACTAATGCACCTTACATTAATCTTGATAAGGATATTCTTATTTTTTCTTTCAATCCTTTGAGTTTGTGAATGCCATGTATGCAGGAGAAGAGCTACAGATCATTCAACCTTATTTATCTTGGAGAACCAGAATGGAATTAAGGATGATCCTTAGGAAAAGTTGCCATGTCGGTACAAGATTGGGAATGCATTTATAAGGAATAACTAGAACCTTGAAAGTGGTCAACTATATTAGAAAAAATGGGTTAGGATATGAACCAAATGCTATTAAGAAGAAAGGTTTAGTTGAAAGGGCTAGAGAAAGAAGAATGGCTAGTAAGTTGGGCCTTGAGCTGAAAATAGGTTGGAGGATTTATGTTTCTCTTCGGGGTGTTTTTCATTTCATGGGTTATTTGGACTTGGATAAGGAGGGCTATACAAGAGAGGTCCTAGTTTTGCTGAATGAGGCTTTTAAGAGCTTCGGTATCTTTATAGATGGAACAGGAGATCTTAGAGTTGGGTGTTTTTTATCTCTATGATCACCATATTTAAAATGACACCATAATCTTTATAGATTGCAGGCCTTATCTTGGATAAATATTAAAACATTCTACCCTAAATGTTGAGCTTAATAACATTTAAGGGTTTTCTATATTGGGCTCAGTATATTAGTCATTGTTAAATAAATAATAGGCATGATACAATATTAGTCATTGTTAAATAAATAATAGGCATGATACATTTTCATATCTTGTATGTTTATTTGAACGTGAATGCTTTATTTCTTTAATTGATTGATTATCTTTTCTTAATTGAACCAGCATTATTGAAACCAAGTATATCTTGATTTGTAGTGTCTTAATATATACACCCAAAGCTTCAATGCTTAAACCATCTTAAGTATCTTAATAAAAGAGATATAAAGGAAAAGGTTGACTCTCTAGGGATCAATTCTAATAAATCATTTCACGAGGATAAAGTATATTTTAATGAGAATCCTGAAAAATATGATTAGTCCCCAGATTTAGCAGGATAATAAAAAAAGGAGAGACAAATCATGCCTCATAAGGAATCCTTGGAGGTAGTGAATTTAGGGACTGAAGAGTGTCAAAGAGAAATTAAGATTAGGACTATGATATCTTCATCCACTTAGGAAGAAATTGATTACCCTCTTAAAGGAGTTTGAATATGTATTCACTTAGTCATACCAAGATATGCTAAGATTGGATACAAACATAGTGGCGCACATGCTTCCTTTGAAACTCGAATTTAAACTAGTGCAAAAAAAATTATGGAGGATAAAGTTGAAGATGCTTTTGAAGATAAAGGTGCAAATGTAGATAGATGATGGTAGATGCTGGATTTTTAGAAAGAGCAAAATATTTTGAATGGGTGGCAAATATTGTATCTATCCCAAAGAAAGATGAAAAAGTATGCATGTGCATGGATTATTGAGACTTAAACAAGGCAAGCTCTAAAGATAATTTCTTGCTACCTCATATAGGCAAATTAGTCAACAATACAACAAAGAATTCCTTGTTTTTTCCTTCATGGATGGCTTTTTTGATTATAATCAGATTAAAATGCACTAGAGGGCATGAAGAAAACCATTTTTCTGACCTTTTGGGCCAATTCTATTATAAGGTTATGCCATTCAGTTTGAAGAATGTAGAGGTAACATGTCAAAGAGCCATGGTGATTTTGTTCCATGATATGATACACAAAGAGATAAAAGTGTATGTTGATGATATGATTGCCAAGTCTGCTAAAGAAAGTGAGCATGTTGGAAACCTTAAAAAGTGGTCTGAAAGGTTGAGAAAAATCCAGCTTAAGCTTAATCTAGTTAAGTGTACTTTTGGCATTACATTTGGGAAATTATTGGGCTTTATGGTAGTGAAAAAGGAATAAAAATAGATCCTCCAAAGGTTAAGGCCATTCAGGACTTCTTACCACCTTATACACAAAAAAAGGTGCAAAGTTCCTTAGGAAGATTAAACTATATTGCTAGGTTTATATCCAAGCTCACATATAAGTATGATCCAATATTCTGACTTATGTAGAAATAAGACTCTAGTGAATGGAATAATGAATGCCAAGAAGCATTTAAAAAAGAGAAGCACTATCTTTCCAATCCACCTATGCTAGTGCCATCAGTATCAAGATTACCATGATCATGTACTAGTTAATATTTAAAAGATCTATGAGCTATGTGTTAGGGTAACATGATAAAACGGGGAAGACAGAACAAGCGATCTATTATCCCAGCAAGAAGTTTACAGACTGTAAGGTTAATTACTCTATAATGGACTAGATATGTTGTGTACTGGCAAAGGCTACATGATTATGTTGATTGAAAAGTTAGATCTGATTAAGTACTTGTGTGAAGCTCTAACTCTTTCAGTAAAGACTGCAAGATGGCAAGTGCTACTTTTGGAGTTTGACATAATATAAGTGAATCAAAAAGCCATAAAAGGGCAATGTCACAGCTAACTTTATAGCAAATCGGGCTACGAAAGATTATGAGCTGTTGGACTTTTATTTTCTTAATAATGATCTAATGTGCATATCTTAAGAGAAAGAGGTGTCACCTGAAGATAAAACTTAAAAGATGTACTTCGATGCACTGCTAATGCCATAGGGTATAAAATAAGAGCAATATTAATTTCCCCAAATAGAGATCATTATTTGTTGATGTTAGGTTGAATTTTGATTTCATTAACAACATAGCAGAGTATGAAGCATGTGCTATGGGGTTACAAGTTGTTATGGAACGAAAGGTGTTTTAAATGTGTATGAGGATTTAGCTCTTGTGATATATCAGTTTCGGGGTGAATGGGAAACTTACAATAGAAAATTAGTGCAATACAAGAAGTTGATTCTCGAAATGGTGAAGGAGTTTAAGATTGATTTCTATCATTTACACAAGGAAGAGAATTAGATTGCCAATACTTTTGGGTACATTGTCTGCCATGATAAAGGTGATTGAACGGTTGGGTTGATGCCGATTACAATAAGTATTCATAATGTGATTGCCCACTGCCATAATATGGACCGAAAGGGATGGTCAATCTTGGTATTTTGATATTTTTCGATATGTCAAAGATCAATAGTATCTAGATCATGCCATTAAAAATGATCACAAAACTATTCAGAGAATGGCCATGAATTTAATCCTTGAAGTCCTGTAAAAAAGAAGTCGGGACCAAGTGCTTCTAAGATTTATAAATACTAATAAAGCTAAAAGATAATGGAAACAGTCTATGAGGGGATATGTAGGACAAGCCTTAGTGGACATATGATGGCTCGACAAATCATGAAGCTAGATTTTATTGGTTGACTGTTAAGGTTGACTACATAAAGTATGGATGCAAATGTCATAAGAGTTAGATATATGCAGATAAGATTAATGTGCCTTTGTCACAGTTGCATGTAATGACATCTTTATGGCCATTTTCGATATGAGGCATGGATATGAGAGGCCTAATTACACCAAAGGCATCGAATGGGCACTGCTTCATCCTTGTGGCAGTAGATTATTTCACAAAATGGTTGAAGTTACTTTGTATGCAAATTTAGCTAAGTCAGTGGTATATAAATTCATCAAATAAGAAATCATATGCCAATATGGAATGCCAAAAAGAATTATCACTAATAATGCTTCAAATCTGAAAAACAAAATGATGTGCAAAGTATGTACACAATTTAAAATCAAACATCAAAATTCAACAACCTACCACTAAAATGAATGGCAATAGAAGCAGCAAATAATAACATAAAGAAGATTATGTCAAAGATGACTAAGATGTATGAAGATTGGTATGAGAAGTTACCTTTGTCTTTGCATTCTTATCTAACTTCAGTTTGCACCTCTACAGGTGCTACTTTGTTTTCTTAGTCCATGGAATGGAAACGGTACCAATAGAGGTAGAATTTTCTTAGTTACGAGTATTAATAATAGTCGAATTGGAGAAGACTGATCTCAATATGAACAGCTCAACTTTATTGAAGAGCAAAGCCATTTGTCATGGACAAATGTATTAGAAGAGGATGATGCGAGCACATGATAAGAACGTTTATCCTCAATAGTTTCACAAAGGAGAGCTAGTGTTTTGAAAAATTCCTTTGATTCAGAAGGATGCCTACGGTAAGTGGACTCCAAATTAAGAGGGGATTCATGTAGTGGAAAGAGCATTTTCTAGAGGGAGCATTAATATTGGTTGAGATAGATGGGAATGAGTTACCTAGTTTGAAGAATTCAAATACGGTGAAGAAGTATTATGTTTAAAGAGATAGAGTAAAGACAAATACCAAGCATTGTTGGATTTGTGTAAAGGCAAATGCTAAAGATTAATGGGTTTGCAAGATTCTCTATTAAATGCCAAAGTGTTAGGTTCATATGGCTATGAGGAATTGTTCACACTTGTTTGGATAGCATCTATAGCTAAAGAAAGACATAGCATAGTTTGAAAAAGTTGTCAAAGGAAATGCTACATCTAAATGAGTTAATTTATCAGATGGTATCTTGAAGAGTTGAACTAGATTTATTTTCTAAAAATGTGGGATCCTATTGTTTAAAAAGCCTACCTGTTAAATTTCTTTTTTTCTTTGTTAAGCATTCAGTAAACCTATTTTTATGAATTATTAATATTTTCGAATGATTGATTATTGAGCATTTTCAATTGTTGAAATAAATTCATAATGAACTTTTTTTCTTAGCTTATCTTTTTACATTTCATTGCTTGTCGATTTGTTTAATAATGATTAATAAAATGATGAGGAATAAACACAGGATGCCTTGATATTTTGATAAGAAAGACCACTATTCTATCTGAAAATTGTTGTTTATTTCAAACTTTGATAATCAAAAGTTTGAGATTACCTCAGTGAAGAGATTTTATGGTTAAATTTTTTAAAAAAAAGTGTAAGAATGAAAGAAGAAGAACCATAGAAAAGTCATGGGATAAATGAATGGTAGTGAATGTGGAAAATGTTGTCTAATTGAAAGGAATGAGTATTGAATGTTTGTAGAAAGAAAGATGAGGATGAAAGAAAGAAAGAAATATGGTAACAAAAGCCATGAAAAATTTGAAAGACATGAATGAAAGAGAAATTGTCATTACATGTGCTTTATTAAAATAGAGTGGATCATGAATGACGTTAAGATGGAATTTTATATTATCATTGCATTCCAACATGAAAGTAGGAATCATGTATATGTATTCATATTACATTGAAAGAAATTGCTGAAATGGAAGATATCCTTAGTGGTGTCCATGGAAACAAGGATCATTCCCCAGTGGATAATACCACAAGTAATATCATTCCTTCCCTAGTGAGTAAACCAAATACAGTTGATAATAGAGAAGAAAAAGAAAAAAAAAGTCTAGTTTAGTTCGTAAGGGTAAAACCAGCTTGGCACTTGCTTATGAAGGTTACGCCCTAAGATAAGTCCAATGTAGTTGGCCATGTCTAAGCCCAGTCAAGTTAGCCCATAAAAGAGTAATAGGCCCAATATAGTTGGCCATATGTAAGTTCAATCAAATTGGCCCATAAGAAAGAGAAAAGCCTAATGTAGTTGACCATGTTGTAAGCCCAACGAAGTTGGCTCGTAGATGAGGAAAATCCTAATTTAGTTGGCTATGAGTTGGCCTACATGAAGAAAAAAGCCTAATCTAGTTGATTAAAAAGAAAACCAATGAAATTGGCACCTTATAGAGAGGTTATGCCCTATAGAGAAAAACTTTTTCCTTTTGTTTGCTTTACTTGGTTTATGTGGAAGAACAATGTAGTCAGGTTTGAGTCAACTTCATCTGATTAAGCGAAAGGTCAGGTAGGGGTTTTTTCATTTGCCAGCTTTACTTGCTTAGGCAAAAGAGTAGTGAAGTCAGTTATCCTCTCCATTAACTATGTGGAAACTTGATGAAGTAGGTTTTGAATTAACTCTATTCGATTAGACAAAAGATTAGATGAAGATTTTATTTTGTCAACTTCACTTAGTTAGGCAAAATATTGGTAGAGTTTATGGTTCTTTCGTATGCTTCATTTGACTAGCTAGAAGACTGGTGAAGTCAGTTTTCTTTTTGTTTTCTTCACTCAATAAGGTAGAAAATCAATGAAGTAGGTTTCTATGTCGAGTCTTTTTCATTCAGCAACATGTTTAAGTCTATCGAGGTAGGCATTATGTGTAAGTCCACTCTGTTTGGTTATATGGAAGAGCAATAGAGTTGGCAGCCCCAAGTCCTCTTTACTTGGTTAGGGCTCTTCACTTAGTTAGAAAACCAATGAGGAAGGCAATGTGCCAAGTCCTTTTTATTTGGTTAGGCAAAAGACCAATAAAATAGGCAGTGTGTCTATCTGCTTTATTTAGCTAAAGAGAAGATTATTAAAGTCGGCATTTTTAATTTTCTTGTTAAAAGTCCTATCTCTTCAGTTAAATAAAAAACTAGCAAAATTAGCACCTCATCAATTAGGCTAAATATTGATGAGGTTTGATACATTATTTACAATTGGATTAGGCATAAGTAGTTAGGATGTCATATGTGTAGAAAAAAAAGGAACTTTCTTATAGAGGGGCTTATTAGGACCCAGACAAAATCATGTCTATTTAGTTTTTGCCTTCTTCCTAAGTTCTTAGCAATAGCCAAAAAAGGGCAGTTATAAACACCCTATTTTGTTTGGGCCTCTAGTTGACCTTTTCTTGATTTTGGGGGCTAAATGGAATTTTCTAGTTCAGGTACTTCTTAAAGAGTTATAGACATTAGAAAGGTCCAATTGAGGTTCTGGTTGGTTTCTATAAGCTCAGTTTAATGTGATAAGACATCTAGGCTTAATTATCCGATTTAGGGGGTTGTTGAGTTTCAAAAAATTGAGACTCGAGTCCTAAAAATCCAAGAGTGTTAAAAGTTGATTGGTAGGAGTCTTTTGAGGTGATTAGAGTGCTTAGTAAGGTTATTTGGATAAAAAAAGACTTGTTTTTAAAAGTTATACTCAAAAGTTAATATAGTGACAAAAGTCAATTGTAGGCAAAGTCAATTGTAAAAAGTCAATATTTGGCCTAGAGATAGATTTTGAAAGTGGAAAAGTTCTACAACTTGGATTTCAAAATTGATTACACCAAAATGAAATTGAATATGGACTTTAAGTTAAAAAGGGTACAATCGAGACCGATTCATGAAATAACCTTAGGAATTTAAAAAGCTAGAAATTCTCTAAGGCTTGATTCGAAAAAACCTGGATAGCAAATTCAAATTTCTTTAGCGAAAGTCATTAAGACAAATTTATATTATAGGAAGGAATGTTTAATTACATTTTTATATTGCATTGCCAAATCATGATCAATTAAATAGAATAAAAATTTATACAAGACTAGTGTAGGAATTTATCATGGCTGAATTCAACACGTGTTTAATATGCTAATTTTGTTCATCTATTCATTAATGGCACAATTATAATTTCCCTTAAAATTAGTTAGGAGGTTAGTGATTAAGGTAAGATCACTTAAGGGTGATTAAAGCTTAAATCACCAACTTAGAGACCTATAAATAGGGTGATTAGCCATGATTTCATAACTTTTAATCATTTAGCAAATTTTAGAAAAATCCAGAATTCTTTTTTTCTCTTAAGCTCTAATCATCTTTGGAAGAAGACTTAGCTTGGAGTAGATATAATCTTTTACTTTTTTCTTTTAAAAAAATTACTAGTTAATTAACATGTTTTGATGATCAATTTATGCTTTCCATGCTTAATTTATGATTTGGCCAAGCTTATTTCTAGTTCTACTTGTTTAAGCCAATATGATTTATGATCATCTTGTGTTTACATCTTGATTTGAGCTATGATTTACTTGATTTCATGGTATTCTAAGCATGATTAAGTGATTAATTGCTGAAGTTTAACTTGAAATCATGGTTATTGATCTTAATATAGTATTTAAACGAGATGATGTATCTAGACCTAGGTTTGGCTAACATGAATTCATAGGGATTTGATGGTTTAAGCTTGGTTAAGCTAGGTTTTGATGGTGATAAATTGAAGTTTAGATGATGAATCATAATTTCTTAGCTTAATTAGGTGTTTTAACGTGATGAAAATGAAGAAGCTTGGTTTGGCCAGCTTAGGTTAGGATGATCTTGAACTTGATTGATTTAATTTCATATAATCTTGCTAATTTGAGCCAGTGCGAGCTAATTTGAACTTGAATCTAGTTGATTAGTGCTTGAAAGTATGTAATGATGAAATAATGAGTTCTTGAGCTAGTTGAAGTGTTTGAACAAGCTAAAGAAGCATCCTATAGGTTTGGCCATGGTAGATTTTAGTTGAACTTGAATAGGCTTGACAAAAGTGATACTTAATTGGTGAAACCTAGATGAATTAAGTTAGGTTGAACTTAGTTAACAAGATATTTATGCTTAACTGAATGAATTTAGAAGCTTGCTTTTCAATTATCAAGTTTAAATAGTTGAAAACCATTAATTGATTGTTAAACATGTTGATTGAATTGAATCAAAGCTTTTTTGTATAAATTGCTAATTTATAAGAATTTGATGGAAATTGATGATTTAGATGGGCATAATTAGGTTAGAAGCAATTGGCCATGTTGAATTTATGTTTAATATATGTTTTGTTCATGATTAGTTGTTAGCATTATAGGATAGTATTCTATATGTTTGATTAAAATGCATGATAGGATGTTTAGGTTGAATAATACCTTGCTTTCATAAAAAGCTGCCCTAAGGACAAGCTTTGGTTCACTTAATCAATAGGTGAATCAAAGTTGGATTTTGTTTAATAAGCTCTTTAATGAGCAACTTAGGGGTATTAAATAAAATAGCTTGAACTAAAGCTGATTTAGAGCAAAATAAAAATATTTTTAAGTGTTTAAATATGTTTGGTTGAGTTCAAAAACTTGGTAAGCATTAATTTGAGTCATTAGGTAATGTCTAGGTGAGTCATAATGTGTTGTTTGGACTCATTTAGATGCTGGTTTCAGCACTTAGGTGAGTGGCATTGTTGTGCCATACACTTGCTAGGAATAAATAATAGTGAATAAAAGCGATAGAATAGGAGACATTCGTATGACTCTGAATTATATTGCCAATGTTGAAAAAACATGTTTCTAGGTCTTGCCACTTAGGAGTCTTTGTTGTTTCTTCATATATGACATTTGTAGAGTCAATTAGATCTCGTTGCTAGATGTTTGAACATTTGGAAATGTGTTTTAAAAATGTGACAAAAGGCTTCATGATCACCAGTTGTGTTTGAGCTACTGTTGCTGTCCAACACGGTGGTCTCATAAAAAAAGATATATTTTTATTAGTTTAGAGACCTTATACATTTTTGTTGGCATTTTTCCTGCAATCCTCATTGATTGGGCTGTGTAATAGGCTAGTCAAATGTTTGATTTCGTGATCGAACAAATACAATAAAATCCCAAAACACAAGTTTGCTCATATAGCTCTGTTTCATAGCATGATCAATATTATGAACTATTTTCGATAAAGATAATGATTTTTTTTTTTTACTTTTCTCATATGTTTATATAAAAGTAGAATGAATAAGCTTTCCAAGCATGTACGACTCGTTCAATGGGTATTCCAGATGAATCAAGAAAAAAATCTGGAAGGTAGGCTGGTTGGACACACTGAGTGATGCAGTCACATTCAATTAAAAAATTTATGTGACATTCAAAACGATTTTCTGGCATTTTTTAGTATTTTTAGTTGAAGAATTGTGAGTCAGCATTCATAAAAATTTGGTTGGATGATTTTATGTGATAGGAATAACCTGAAATAAATTTGGAGAACTTGAAAGGTCAAATATGTCCCTATTTTGGTTCTCTCCATTTTTTGTGTCCAATTTTTTGACACATTCAGATGCCTCAGAATTGATTTTGGAAGTTATGTTAGTGTGTAAACAATTCTAGGAGCATCCTAGAAAAGGACCTAGTGTCTCACATTAAAGTTTCCAAGTTGACTTAAATAAAGTCAATTTTTAATATTGTTTCTAAAATTGTGATTTTCTTCAATTTAGTCCAAGTGTACCATTTTTGTAATTTCTTTTAAATGGAGTAAAAATTGCTAAAAGAATACTAAAAATGGAGATAATAAGTGAATAATTTTGGGAGTCAAGTATTTTTGTGGAATTTTTCCTTTTTAAATGATTGTTTTGCTCTAAATCGATTGTAAATTCAAGCTAGTCCCAATAAGAGTTTCGGGATACATTTTTGTTGATATTTGTTTGATTTCGATTTTGATGAATAAAAAGGGGAATTATGATTGAGCATATATGATTGAAACCAAGGAAAATAAATTCGGATACGTATGGTTAGTTGGTTCCAATATTAGGCATCATTAGAGGGATCGAGTCCCTACTTGTGCTGTAATAGACGCTTAAGCCTAACTTTATAGATCTCTAGTATACAGAGATCATAAAATCATCCCTTTAGAGTTTTGTAACTCTTTAGTGAATGATTTTAATAGGTGACTGATCACACCTATAGCCAAAATAGATCGATGACAACTCTTAACTCAATCACTCTCGTATTTTAGTACGAGAGGTTTAGATAAGCGATTTATCTAACTAGCTGAGGCCCTACGATGATTCAAAGTGTTGTTTGCTCTGATATATTGAAGTTCATATCTTGATATATTGTAACAGTGGACACTTTTAACTTAGGGTAATATAAGATTAATTAGGTACCATCTTCTTAGGATTGGCATTGTTGGGACCATAGTCCTATATAGATGTGGCAAAATAAATCCGAACTTGAAAACCCGCCCCAAAAAACCCGAGCCTGAACCCGAACTAAACTCGATTTGACCAAAAAGTCAATGGCCCGAACCCGAAAAACCCAAAATCGAATGGCCAGAACCTAAAATAGCCTGAACCCAAAATGACCCGAACTTGAAAGAACCTGAACCTGAAATGACCCAAACCCGAGCCTGACCTAAACCCAAACCCGAATTTAATACTAAAAATAAATATGAAGAAATTATAATTAAACAATTATTTAAAAATAAAAAACTTTAATAATGAATTTTATTTTAATATTCTTTTAATAATTTAATTAAATATTAAAAACAGAATTTATATTTTAAATATGATTAAACTTGCTCATAGGTTGGGCTGGGCCGCAGTCCAAATTTTTTTTAAAATCCTAATCTCAGGCCCTTATTTAACGTGCCCAGACCTATCTATTAAAGCCAAAATTACTGTTTATCACGTTAAAAATAGTTTTTATTAATATTATATATTTTATAATTAAATTTAAATCAAAATATATTAATTTAAAATCACTATTTCGAGTCAGGTCAGGCTAGTCTGATATAAAAATATGAGAAGCTAGGCCAGACCTAATTAGACCAAGCAGGTAGCCCAACCCTTGAATAGATCTATATAAAATAAAATATTAATTTATCAAAAAGTAAATCATATCATAAACTTTGAAAAATATTATTAATAAAGTATATAATCCATTTATCACATTTTCTTTAATTTTATTAGTTAAACTCATTAAATATTGAGAGCTTGTATATGTTAGTATTAAAATTTCAATTCTTCTTTAAATATTATTATTATTATTATTATTATTATTATTATTATTATTATTATTTTAAGTAATAGTAATTAGAATCTTATAATAA
>JBBYHL010000016.1:5819101-5840522 GCA_038381835.1 Adansonia madagascariensis | reverse complement strand
AAATTATTATTTATTTTCTTTGTATATATTTATGAAAAAATAGAAGGTAAATGAAAAATGAAAAAGAAATAAAAAAATAAGAGACATTTGTGAGCAATCAGCTGGTGACACATGTTGTCAATCGGTTGCTAATAAAAGATGTGATGAAAAATCTAATCAAAACGACCATTATTATCATAATAGTAATTGGAAACTAAATTGTTACATTTTTAAAGTTTAGGAACCGAAACAATATTTGAGCTAAGGTTTGAAAATTATGGGTGTTATTTACTTGTAAAGTTATAAATAAATATGTACAGAGAAAATTATAATAATAATAATAAATATGAGTATATTAAAATAAATTGCAAAAGGAGTATTACCCTTTTGTAATGATTAAAAAATTGATGAAAAAAAAGTGAAATTATTATGAAATATTATAAAAACTACGTATTCATAATAGGCCAATGGACATAACATTAAATAAAATTAATAAAAACCATAATCAAATTTTGAAATTATTATAAAAATAATCATTTAAATTAATTTCTTATTGAAAATAAGAAAAGAAATTTAAATTTAAATTAATTAAAAACGTCAATGTAAATAAATATATTTTATTATATAAAATTTTAAATTGACATAGAACATTCATTTAAAAATATATAATTGTCGAAATATTAGACTATCAATCTAATTTTTTTTTATTCTAATGTTTTAACTTTTTTATATTTATGTAAAAGTCCTTAAAATTTCGAACTTTTTAAAAATGCACTTACGTACACGTACAGCGCTGTCGTAAGTCCTGTGAAGTGGATGACAAATGTGTAATATAAATTTTACAAAAATAAAAATAATTTTATTTCAGGCTTGGTTGCATACATCTCATCATCCTCAACTGCATTTAAACCTAATTTTCAATTCCCCCCGTGCCTCTCTCTCCCTCCGCACTTTACCTTCTTACTTCGAACCCTAATTACTCTTTTGCTCTCCTAGGTTTCCGTTTTCTCTCATTTTCTCGTCTTTTTTTTTTCTCGGATCTCGTTGCTCGCCCTATGGAGTATGGTGGTGGACGCAAGAGAGGGAGGCCCGAGAACGGCAATGGCAGCTTCAAGAAATCCAAGCAAGGTGCGAATTTTCCTCTGATTTTACATATATTTATGAATATCTTTATCTATTTGTTTATATTCATGTTTACATCAGTTCGTTTGTGTTATATTTATGCTGAAATGATGGTTTCTGTGCTTTGAAGAACTTTTCCCTTGCTTTCTTCGTGCGAGCTTTTCTTCGTTTTGTTTCTTGAGGTACTGAGAAAGTGGGAAGCTTAGAATTTCTGTAGTCTAAGAGTGTTTGTTTGTATGGAAAGCATTATTGGAGATTTGAATTTTAGATTTTATTTTAGTATCTGGATATAAACATCGGTTGCTGGGAATGTATAAAGATAAATATAAATTGAATGAATTATACCCAAGTTTAATTTCACTGTGGAAGCCTTACGAAAGAGAAAAAAATGAAGGTTCGTCAAGAGGAAATGAAAAGTAAATTAAAGGAGCATTTTGTTTGAGTAAAAATTTTGCTTAGTTTCTGTCCCATTCAAGCATACACATAACTGTGGATTTTTTGAAGTATAAAAGCTGGTTTATATGCGTGGAGTTTTAGGAACCAATGTCGAAGTATTAAGATAATATGAGGGAAACGGATACTTAATTTAAAGTGAGTAAACAGAATTCTATACTCAGTCTCATAGATGCATATAGAATTATGTGGAAAACTATAGATGAAAGTTGTACGTATGACTTGGCGTTGGGCATGGAGTTTAAATGTTCTACAAATGGGTTTAATTGATTTTTACATTTCTATGGAACAGAATATGTTAGCTTAATGATTTTATGTTTACTTTTTTATTAATGGTTAAATGGAAACTGGCAACTAGTTAAACCTGCTTGTGGACGTTTTGAACATTGCTAATGTTGGAGTATCATCCATACATGTGGATGCGTGTGTTATTTCACTTAGTTTGGGTTTGCTGAGCTTAACAATAGCGAGTATGAACTTTGCATGTGATTCTTCATGTGCTTTATTTATGATCTCTAGTGTCTTTCGGTCATGATTGTAAAGCACAGTTTGTATTGTGATAGTGATGGATGTTCCTTCTTCTCTTGTTCCTGTGTGGTTCAGTTATTTGGGGTAAATATTGAATATTCGGTCCATTGATCCTTGTTCCATTCTGGCTAAGCTTTTTGTGCATGAACTAACAATGATAGCTTACTTTTGGCTGTAAATCAACTGTTATATTTGTATCTATTGTATTGTTGCAATTTTTATGAGTATTGATTTGTGATTTATATCTTTTTATGTTAAAATTTGGTGATTTCTCATTTATGGTGATTCCTGTAGAATTTTGGAAATGCCTTTTGAACCAAATAGATATTTGCCTTAAATCTGATTTGTCATCCAGAAAATCATGGAAAAGGAAAACTCAAACTCTATTTTGTCTTATCATCTGAAACATAGTTCCTTGGAAATAGGAAGCTCAACTTACTTCAAAAACACATGGTTGATATTTTTCTGGAAACCGAAAAATATAAAATGTGCTGTTTAAATATCCTTTTCTTTCTCTCATTCCTCATTTTCTTGAAAACAGAGTGTTGCTCTAACAGACAAGACTAGTTTACAAGTCTTTTACTGGATGTAATTACCAAATTGTCAGCCCACTGTTCTATTTGTTAGTAACATTGATGATTATATTCAATAAAAATGATGTAAACCGATTGTTCATATTCAATAAAGTGCATATTTTCTTTTGTAGTAGGGATAAGAAGTGGTAACATGGTATTGAATACTTTGTAAAGTTAAAAAAATCAATAACACTGAAAGTGAAACTGAGATAAATTAATTAATGTTCTGCAACAGAAATGGAGTCCATTCCAACTGGTATAGGAAGCAAATCGAAGCCATGCACAAAGTTTTTCAGGTTCAAATCTTAACCTATCTAAAATAAATAGCCAAATCTACTTCCATCTATTTCTAATTTTTATAATATGCAAGTAAAATTTTCTTAGACAATAACCTTCTGAAGCAAAATTATGTGATCATGACTAATGAATCGGTCAGTTAAAGTGGTGATACAGGTAACACTCTTGGCTCTAATCATGATAAGAAAGACTATGGAACAGAAATGGTTGATTTCTTGGATTAACTACTTGCTGGCCTATACGTAAACAGAAAGCAAGCGTGCAGGATGCAAAACTTTTCCATGTTATAGCATACTGTAATCTTTTCAATTAAATACATTAACATGACCGTTGAGTGCGTACATGAAGTGGGGTATGGGTAGTCTATTTTCATGGATAATGGAAATAGAATGGCCGAGGAAATATGCCTAAATTTTCTCTTGAATGTATTTTTCCGTGTTGCATGTTAGGGCTCTCCATTTGGATGCAAAATTATGGGCATGTTAAATTTTTAAACGGCATATATATATTCAACAGAAAGTTAATAATATAATCTGGTATTTCATTAAATTGATACTGCATTCTTATGAATTGAATATTTGGAGAAATGCAATTTTCTTTTATTCAATTGGTATATAATTTTGAGGATTTTCTTTTTGAAGAAAATAGGAAAAAGTCGCGAGGGTTTGTTATTAACTTTCTGTTGAGTATTGTGTAATTTGAGAGTATTTTTGTTCATTTGCTTGATCGATAAATCTCGTATGTATAGATTTTTTTATATGTTAATACTGTTCTTTTCCAATCTTGATTTCTTTTCGTTTTTCTAAAAAATAAGCTTTAGATTCTGATAAAATGGTTTTGGATGTTATTCACTAGTTGAGTGGTGTGTTCATATGGTGCCTTTATTCATTCATAGCATTCTTATGTGACTATGTCCAAAATTTCTTGTTCATGTCAAGTTCGCTTGGGAAGGTTAAAGAGATAAGGACTTTTTGTTTTGTCCCCCACTGTTGAGTTATGACTCTACCATCTTTTCATTTTGTCTCTTGTAAAATCAAGAACTTCGTCGTTCCAGGTTCAATTGGCTTTTCTTTGGTGCAAATCAATTCATTGATCAATAGAGTCTTCTTTAATCTCTCTTGTGTCCTATGTAAAACCTTTTTGAGACTGGATTCCTCTCCATTATTTTCCAGTACACACATCATAATCATCCGCTCGTAGGATCCACTCATTAATTGTGAAAATCATGCCTATTAATGGTCACTACAAGTCTACGGGAAGCAATGAATAGAAAAGTTATAAAATGGAGCTGGATTCGTTTTTTGCACATAAAAGTGGATACCATGTGAAAATATTAACTTGGTTTTGTGTGCATTTATTTGATTCATGAATAGATTTTTATCTTTTTCTTCGAGGGAAAGAAAGAATGCATCTTGATTTTCTCCAGATAATGAATCATGTTATGGTTGAAAATTTCACATATACATTATTCAGTTTTTAATTAGTTCAGTTAACGAAATGTAATTGAATTGGTGAAAAGGTTGGTATTTCTGAAATTTTAAGGGTAACTTTTTGTAATGGTATAATTATTGTTATAACTATTGTTAAAATTGTTGGCAGTATTCTCTCTCTCTCTCTCTCCTAGAAGTAATAATAGTTATGAGCATTTGTGTTGTCCTAGTCAAACAGCTTAGCGATGATTTATCTAGTGATAAAAGCTGATATTCAATAATTATAATTATATGAAAATATTTTAGTGATGACAGCTGAGAATAGGATGGAGAATAAAATTTTCCAGGCCTTAAGGAATTGACATTGCTTCAGAATACTAATATTGACATTAGCTTCATGCTAAATTAAAGAAAAGTACCATGTAGCTTTTTTTTTCTTCCTTTTTTTTTTTGGAGGAAAGTTATTGATATGATCTTTAATGTGCTTGATATGAATTCTAAGAAGCTGCTATCGGGAATTTAGAATGGCATTATTGATGAGGGTTCCTATTAAATATATGGCTAATTGGTGAAAGGTATAATACAATTTGCAAAGATCTTGTGACGAGTAGCTTGGTTGATACATGACTTACTGTTTTTATTTTGGCTAAGCTGATGTCAAAACGTTGTTAAGATCAAAATATCTTGGGTTGATTCAATGAATGCTGGGTAGGTTTATGATATTCTGATTGTTTATTTTCTGTTTCTTGATAATTGAATGTCCTTGTTGTCTTGGATAAGTTATCAAGCTCAAATCCCAAAAGATTTAAAAATCAAAACAATTTGCTATTGGTTGGTTAAGATGACCTTATTGCAATGATATTATCAGAAAAGAAAATATGTTATCAGGATCAAGGAGTTCTGCAATAAAGTTCAATTAACATATAAGTAGTGTAAATTTATAAGACTCCTTCTGGAGAAAAAAGAATAGATTGTAGGAAGCTTTCTAAAACCTATTATGTTTACTTTGTTATGCTTGAGATGAGAGGATAGGAGAAGAAAGCAGTGATTCTAGGATTTGTTCAATCTGGTGAGTGATGACTAGTTGATTACATTCACCAGAGGGCTCACTATATTACTGCCTTTGCTTATTAGATGCATGGAAGTGTAAGAACTTTCTTTTAAATATTTAAAGCTGAAATGAAGATATTATTGGGTCCGATTACATAAAGATTATGAACCATTTTGCTTTGGGAGGGAGAAAAAGGCAAAGAAAGATTAGAGGATATTGATAAACAAAAAAGTTGGATATTGTTGTCTGTGCATGTGCTATGGAGATTATGTGTTTGCTTTAAATACCAGGGTCTTGGACATATATAAGAATGTAAGAAAGTTTGGTGATCTCTGCTACATATTCAATTAGCATAGTTGTTTATGTTACATTTGGCTTCTTTCTCATTTATTCTGGATCAATCATTAAGTAAGGGCCATCTTACAATTTTGTGAGTTAGACGCCCCCTTTTTCTTTTGAATTTTATGAACAGTTGTTGTCATGCATTTTCTTGGCAATCATATACTGGTTTACTTGCTTATTTGTTTTGAGAATATTATATAAAAAGTAATTTAGAAATTTGAACATTTGAGATGGAAGTATGGAGTTCTGACTACTTATTCAGGCAGATTCCTTAAGCTTATATGTTGTTAAAATATTCAGTTTCATTTAGGGCAGCTTAAAAATTGTTAAGCTTCCAAGGCTGGGATGCAGCTTGATATTGAAAATATTTCCTTCTCAACTCATTGGTTTTAGAACTTATTTGGGGGAGAAAATGACATCTAGATTGAAGTATAAAAAATTATGATTTTTTTAAAACTGCTTTGTTTAAATGGGCTTGTTCATTTGCATGGTTCTGGACAATAATAAAGGGTTGTGGTGCGTTCTTGGCGCTTGTTACTCGATGTAATTATACAGAAGATTCCTATCTTGTGCAATTCCTGAATGTAAATGTAGTAGCACATAATAATTTTTTAGTATTGAATGAGCTCGTGTACACTTGAAGAGTCTTGATTAGTTTATAATTATATTAGACTGCACTGCTATTATAGCATTAGTAAAAGTGTATTTCGCTGTTTATTTCACAGCACTTCCGGGTGCCAATTTGGTGAGAGCTGTCACTTCTTGCACTATGTTCCTGGTGGCATCAAAGCAGTGTCTCAGATGCTTGGTAGCAATCTAGCTCTTCCTACAGCTTCCAGAAATTCAGTAGTCCCACCATCCTTCCCCGATGGCTCATCTCCGCCAGCTGTAAAAACCCGTTTGTGCAACAAATTCAACACCCCTGAAGGTTGCAAGTTTGGTGATAAATGCCATTTTGCCCATGGTGAGTGGGAGCTCGGCAAGCCGACTGTTCCTGCTTATGAAGATCCTCGTGCCGTGGGAGCTATGCCAGGAAGGATGGGTGGCAGGATGGAGCCACCCTCTCAGGGTCTTGGTGCTGCAGCCAGCTTCGGAGCATCTGCCACTGCCAAGATCAGCATTGATGCATCCCTTGCTGGAGCTATTATTGGTAAAAATGGTGTGCACTCAAAGCATATTTGTCGTGTTACGGGAGCCAAGCTTTCCATAAGGGAGAATGAGTCGGATCCTAGTTTAAGGAACATTGAGCTGGAGGGAACATTTGATCAGATCAAGCAAGCTAGTGCAATGGTTCGTGAACTCATTCTAAATGTTGGTTCAGCCTCTGGAACTAGCATGAAGAATCCTACCATGGGTGGCTCTGGTCCAGCAAACAACTTCAAGACTAAGCTTTGTGAGAATTTTTCCAAAGGATCCTGCACTTTCGGTGATAGGTGTCACTTTGCGCATGGAACAGAAGAATTGCGCAAACCAGGAATGTGATTTCCTCATGTTTTGTGTCAGGTAAAAACGCTTGCTCTAGCCTTTGGTTTATTTTGGTATATACTTGAATGAGTTTTGCTTTTTACCGGATGCAAAAGTAGCTTGGAGTCCAAGAGTTTTCTAGGTTTTGTCTTTTTCATATGTTTGATGATTTTTCTCTGTATACCTTCCCGTTGGGAAATGGAAGCTATGGGGGAAACTAGCTAGTTTTTTATAAGATGCTTTATGTTGCAGCAGTAAGACTAAATTGGACAGATTTGATTGATTCAGTTCGTTCTATGCCTTTTGATTTTCATCTTAAATCGGATCGAATAAATATTGAATCTCCAAAGGGGTTAATATTATAATAAGGAAAATTATCTTATGTGTTGGTCGCGGAGGTTTTCAACTGTTCATGCAGAATTAAAATATTAGCAAGTTTTATGATATATTTATGAAAATTATTAAATTAATCAATTAGTAAATGAATATTAGTAAATGAATATTTATGAAAATTTTTATTACTAAAAAATTTCATTAATCTTTATGTAACTTCATTAAGATATCCAAGTGTGAATATGGAATTAAGTACCAAAGTATGGAAGTTCCTATAAAATTAGAAAGGTGATCAAAGGAAGAGTTAGGCGTTGAATTGGGTGTTTAAAACTTAATTTTTTCATTGGAAGTAAAAGGGGGAGTTAGTTGGAGCTGCTGGCGTAAACAAAGGTAAGCAAAATTTAAAATTCAAGGTATTGTTATCGAGGTTAATGTTTTGAACTCTCACAAGCTCCAGATAAAAAAAAATTCAGTTTAATTAGATTTGTCAATTTTGATTTAAATTCAAAAAATATAATAATTTGTTTGAAACTCAAACTCGATCAACTTGATTCGATTTAGAAAAAATCAATAACTCGAAGTTGATCAACATGAACTTAGAGATAACCTAAATCTGAAATAATTGAAGCTTAAGAGAATTCAAACATTAAATAATTTGAATAATTAATCTGAAATGAATTGAATTTAAATTAAGTATAACTTTTTTTAAAAAAAAAAATGTTAATAAAAGTAGTACTTGTAGCCTAAATTATTAATTTGTTTTAATTTCATATATTGTAATTAGCATTTTATTGTGATACAATATGTACATATCATTTGGTAGGTGTAAATTGATTATATTCTTATTTTTATTCTTTTATCTATATGTAAAATAACGTAATAATTGTACATGTGCATATATCGTACATAATCTATAATTATACAATTATGATAATTTTTTAACATAAGATTAATATAATTTTTTTGAATTGTTATTTTACTTTTTAAAATATATTATATTAGTCGGAATGGAATTAATTTTTTTTTATAATTATAAGTAGTGTTTAGAATTTATCACATTTTTTATTCTTTTTTAATTATTTTTTTAGTTTTTTAATGTGTCTTACGAGAGTATAAGTCCTAAAAACTCTTTGATTCTTTATTTAAATAATTTTTTATTTATCATAGCATAAAAAGTTTGTTAAATGGTAATACACGTTTAACTCGAATTTAAAAAAAATTACATAATTATGCAAAAATCAAAAAATCAAATTAGATGTATATTTATTTTTATAAAATATTACAAATTTTATATTTTTAATAATTTATAAAATTTAATAAAATTTTAATTAAATCGGATTGATCAAATAACTTATTTAAATTTGATTTGATTTGAATTTAAAATTAATAAATTGAACTCAAATGATTTCAACATTAATAACCCAAGTATCAAACCCAATTGATCTGGACGATTGAACTCAATTATTCGAGTATTAAACATGATTGACTTGAAGTCAAAAATGGCATGATCTGAATAATTTATGTGTTAAACTTTATTGACCCGAATCTAAAATGATACGAATTTAAAATGATTTCAACTCAAAATAACTTAACACTAAAACGATTTAAAACAAAAAATGAACCGAAAATTTTAAATTTTAAATTAAATCAATCCGAAGCTAACTAACTTTAGTCGATTGACAGGTCTAAACATATCATCATTTTCAACTATATGGTTGACAGCTTTCAATCACAATAATGCTACATGAAAGTTCTGTCTAAATCTAAAATAACAGTTTTTATATAATGCACGGATACGGTTTTTCTATCAACGATTCACACCTTTCAATCTCAAGTATGCAGATACCATATCGCTTGCATATGGCAAGCCAACTGTTTTATTCACATTAACAATACTTGATGAATATTCTTCTTTTAGGTTCCGAGATGATTATTTCAAATATATTCTTGGTATGTACTGTAAATATTGCATTATAAATGGGTTAATACGTAAACCAGTCTTTGAACTCTATATATATATATATATATATATATATTAGTTTTTTGGTATTTGAGAATAAAATTCACAATTAAATTATTTTAATAAATTAACATCATTAAATAAAATGGTAATGTAATTTAGTTGATTAATAAAATCACCATATATCAAATTAATGCCAAGTCAGAGATATTGTAGTTAAATAAAATATTATTAGAAAATGCAATAATATTTGAATAATATTCAAATAAAATATTCATATAAAAGAAAAAAGATGGATCGTAGTCCTTGCACTACTGCCTCCGGTACCAAAAATTCCAACTCCCTACCATGACTACAGAAAAGGTTCGAACATTCTCTGCAAGTTACGCATGGCATCCTTCATTTGCTCCATTCGCTGTATGATGTGCGAAACATCGGACTTCAATGTATGCACTTTCTCTTACTAAACTGCTAACAGTTGTTGTGAAGTCAAAGTACCATATGGAGTGTAACTGGTTACATCTGAACTAAAGCAAGGACTGCTGACGGAGGGAGAAAGCAAACACATAAATGTGCGCTTGAGACCAAGCCTAATGATAGAAACTAGGATATGTAGATGCATCTTCTCCATCTACAAAGAAGTAGCATAATGTTCCTACAATTATAAATTTTAAAATATATAATGTTAATGAGTTCACTAATGTTAATGAGTTAATTTCTCTTAATTTGACTAATGTTAATGAGTTATTAACCTAAAATTTTAATATATAAAGATATTTTGATGATCTTACAAAAATATCTCTCTTAAACAATTCATCCTTATGCAAATTGAATTTAAGACATACACATCAAGCGTAGACTCTAAATTGGTTACGTATAACATGCTCGTATATTCTTATCTTATGCAGATAATTCATCACAATAATGAATATGAAACATATGTTATTCGATTCATGTCTAAACACAAAATTTTCTTTTCCAAGTTCATTAAGGTTTGCCATAATAATTTAATTGGTGATCAAGTAATTAAAAGCATAAGAAAAAAAAGTTGAATAAACAACTCAACTATCATTAATATAAAAAAAATAAAAATAATCTAAACTACATGTTGAGTTCCATTGCAACCCTAGAGAAACTAATTTAATTAATGATGAATAATAAAAGCGTAAAAAAAGGATTTCACCATCATTATATTAAAAGAAAGATAAAAAAACTAAAAGAAAAAAGAAAACTATGATTGACTTGATCTTTAGTCTTTAAACTACTCTAAAATCTCTCCTGGCTTCTTGAATATTACGGTTGCTACTCTTCTCTTAAAAAAACTAGGGTAAAAAATAAAAATGAAAACTCTACTAGTCTACAACCCTAAAAAGTCCTATTTACATAAATAGCTAAAACTCTAGAAGGGGAGCTTCGTGTATAGTAACACAATTAGTTTATTTTGGAAAGTATTTGATTGGGTTCACTTTACTTTTTTAGTACGTTATTGTAACTCGGAAACTTCTTCATGCCATGGGCATATAAAAATTAAAAAATATTAAATTACTAAATAGTTTAAACATATAAAATAATTAAAAGTAATTTAAAATAAACTAAAAATTACTAAAATCTAAATAAAAATCTCTAAGACTTAGCTACTTTAATGTATATAATGTGACTAAATAACTTTATTTTATAGAGTTATCATAACCTAGACTTAAAATTTTGCTAGTCCTTGAGCAAAACAAAAGCAAAACTAAAAATAAAACTAAATGAAACGACACTCACTAAATAGAACAAAGCATAGCTGAAAATGAATGCACTCAAACAATGATTCCCTTAAATTTCCTCACAAGTTATCTCAAAATCCCAACTCAAAGTAGAATATAAAACATAAGCTAAGTTCATACTTCAATTCAATCACATGCTTCGAATGGATTTTTGATGCATATGTCTATATAATTTCTTTACATCATTTGCATGTAATCTGAATAAGTTTATGCCAATGTAGAATACAAATTAACACTAGATTCTTATATGTTTGCTTTTCATCTCAGACTAACACTTTATCAAAGATCATTTAGGACTTCATTAAGCTTGTAATGAAAGCTTAGAGTAAACATGGGGTAAAGGATATCTTCCTCAGGTTATAAGTAATATAAATCCTAAAAATATTGCTTAGGAATTATATTAATTACAATTACTTATAAAACCTATGATTTATATTAACTACAATTATAGTAAATATGAAATATAAATCCTAATACATTAAGGTCTATATTACAACTTCAGGGTCAAGGATATCATTTTTAAATCTTAATATTTTACTTAAGATTTATATTACTTAGTAATATAAATCCAACATTTCCTGTTTCATGCACATGCCTAAACAATGAGGGTTGATCCTGGTTTTTCTTATTAGGCTAAGCTAAAATATGTGACAAAAAAATAAAAGTATATATAAATTAAGCATAAAGGGTGAGAGTTGTTCATAATTTTTCTTATTAGGCTAGGCTAAAATATATGGCAAATAAATAAAAAGATATATCAATTAGGCACAAAAGGAGTAGACTAAGGATCTTAACATATAGGTAGGTTTAAAAAGGTTCAAGTGATCCAAAAGTGGCTTAAATAATTTTCTTGATATAGTGTTGTCTAAGATTTTGCCTCAAGAGAGAACTCAACAAATTTTAGGTTTCTAGATATAATCGCAATTCATATCAACATAAACCGTCTTCAAATAAGTAATACAAATATAAGTAAGAGATCAAGTGCTCAAAATTTGAAAATTATATCCTAACAATGAGGCTAATAAAAAATATAATAGAAACTCAAATCATGCTTATATTTTTTTCAATTGTTAAGATAAAAAAACAACGAAGTTCTCATTATTAGATTAGGGCTTTATCATAATAAGTTCAAATATCTTAAGCTTAAAACAACATGCTTTACCATATTAAGTTCAAATATCTTAAGCTTAAAACAACCTAGACACTTAAACATATTATACTTCTAAATTACGGTAATAGTAAATAAGAAAAAATACAAAAAAATAATTAAAATAAAAAATAATTAAACTAACCTAGGCTAATTCAAAACCAAAAATTAAAGATTTTACCCCCCGAACTTAAAACATTGTCTTCAATGTTTATAAATAATAAAATAAACAATAAGCTCCTCTTTTGATGAAGAAAGTGTGGGAGAAGCTTTAGTTGTCCTCTTTGATCTCATCATGCTTATTAAAGTTGGTGGGAAGCTGTAAACGAAAACAAAAGAAATCAATATTAGTAAAAATATCATAAAAAAGTAGAATGTAAAATCAAAGAAAAAAAGATTTGAAAACTTAGGTTGCCTCCCAAGTTGATTTATCGTTATTAGCTTAACTATCTTTAATGTTATTTGGGTTTAGCTAAACTGTTATAGGACCTTTGATAACTGAATTTGAGTCTTTAAAACATATAAAATGTTTTCCGTTCACTTTGAATTTCCTAGGCCATTTTATGTCGATCATTGACCATCCTGGTGCTTTTTTATATTCTTTTAAGTGTGTAGGCACGAGCTTATGCTCTAATGAAGGTGGTTTTGCAATGAAAAGCTTTGATGATGATATTGCATTAGCTAAAAATATCAATGGTTTGAACTAAGAAGTAGATTTAATGGAAAACGTTGGAGCATTCAACAATTTTGAACACCCAATCAAATCATTGTCATCTCTTTCAAAAGTATAAATCAATGATGCCTTAAATGGATTAGTGGCATAACCTTCTATAAATAGCTTATTTACACTCTCTACCATACCATTTGCACAATAATTATTAGATTTGTTTGGAAAAGGTGGAGGTGAGTTGAACTGAGTCTTTTCTTTTTAGACCTTTTCATTATGTTTTTCACCCACAATATCTTCTTCAGGCTTGATTGGCAATTCTAGTTGCTTGTTATCTTGTTTATCTTTTTACCAACCATTATGTTAATGTCACTTAATAAAGTTCCTTGAGAAGGGTTATTAATAGCATTAGCAAGCTTGCCCATTTAGGCTTTTTGATCCCAAAGTAATTCTGCCTAATCTTGAAGTATAGCATCAAGTTTCACCATGTAATATATGAACATCTCTTGTAAGATGGCTTTTCTTCCGGGTAAGATTTTGGACTTATGGTAGAAAATCATGATGAAAGGTTGGCTTGGCTAAATATGAAGGCATTTGAGTGTCAATCCAAGAAAAATTTAGGTGATCACTCTTACATCAATTATAGATGTTGGAATAAAGATTGTCCTACCACATGTATGGTTTCCAACATATTAAATGGATTTAGCATAAACTGAGTAATAATCACTAGTATGTCCTCCCCCACATAATTTCCAAGTTATGAACAGGTGTTGGACAACACATGCAATCAAAGTGTCAAGCTTCTCACAAAGTGTAGCCACTTCTACAAATAAGTAATTGATTGTGTTCCTTCTTACAATTTCCTCAAATGATCATTGATAATTATAGAGCTCACCTCTTTAAGCCATTTGAAAAATAAAAATAAATAAATAAATAAGAAAAAGAAAGTTTGAATTAAGACTAAGATGGCTTGGTATTAATATTAACAAAATAGTAAAACAATTCCTTGACAATGATGCCAAAAACTTGTTGTCGAATTTAATAATAGAAGTGCATGTATCACAATAAGTAATATAGTGATAAAGTAGAGTATTAGTCCCACGAGGAATTGTATTAAATTTATTAACTACTAAAATTAAAAACAACTTATTTAAACAAATAATTAAAATTTATGTTTCTAAAAACTAAATAATAAATAATAAATCAAGCAAACAATCAATGATAATAGCTTAAGATTACAATTTCCTTCAACAATTTATTTGAATAAAACCTTACTCTTTTAACTTGACTAATGTTAATAAGTTATTAACTTAGAGTTTTAAATTATTTATAAGTATCATCAGATGGTCTTATAAAATTCTCTCTCTTAACCAATTCATCCCTATGCAAATTGAATTACAGATAAACTTATTAAGCTTAGACTCTAACTTTGTTATACATGACTTGCTCATATATTCCTATCTAAGCTGCAGATCAATTTATCATAATAAATGAATAAGAAACATATGTTATTCATCCATGTCTAAACATAAATTTTTTTTTTTCAAGTTCATTACGGTTTACGAAATTCATCTAATTGGGTGATGATCATTAATATATCCTCTTTCACATAATTTACAAGTTATGAATGGATGTTGGATAACATATGCATTCAAAGTGTCAAGGTTCTCGAAAAGTGCAGCCGCTTGTGCAGGTAAGGTATCGATTGCATTCCTTTGCACAATTTCCTCAAATAAATATTAATAATTATTGAACGCTATCTCTTTTAAGCCACATGAAAAATAAAAATAAATAAATAATAAAAAAAAGTTTGAATTAGATTGCTGGGTATTAATATTAATAAAATAGTAAAGCAATTCCTCGGCAATGGTGCTAAAAGCTTGTTGTTGAATTTAACAATGCAAATGCACGTATCGCAATAAGTATTATAATGATAAAGTAGAGTATCAATCCCACAAGGAATTGTATTAAATTTGTTAACTACTAAAGTTAAAACTACTTAATCATATTCAAACAAATGATTAAAATATATTTTTCTGAAAAATAAATAAAGGAAAATAATAATCAAGCAAATAATCAATAATAAAAGCATAGGATTACAATTTCCTTCAACACTTAATTTGAATAAAACTCTATTCTCTTAATTTGACTAATTTTAATGAGTTGTTAACTTAGAGTTTTAATTTACTTATAAGTATCTTTTGATATTCTTATATTATTCTCTCTCTTAACCAATTCATCCCTATGCAAATTGAATTAAAAAGAAGCTCATTAAGCTTAAACTCTAAATTGGTTACACATTATATGTTCATATATTCCTATTTAACATATATATCAATTCATTATAATAAATGAATATATAAAACATATGTTATTCAATTCATATCTAAACACATTCTTTTTTCTAAGTTCATTAGGGTTTACTAAATCAATGTAATTGGTGATTAAGCATTTACAAGCATTAAGAACAAGATTAAATAAACAATTCAAATATTACCATGAAAAAGAAATAAAATAATGTAAAATACATGTTGAGTTCTATTGTAACCCTAAAGAAACTAATTTAATTCATTATAAATAAATAAAAATATGAAACAATGAAGTTTCAACACCATGAATATTACAAGAAGCATAAAAAGTGTAAAGAAAATAGAAAACTAAGATTGGTTGGGTCATTATTCTTCAAGCTACTCCAAAATATCTCTTTTTTTTTTAATCTTATGCTGGCTACTTTTTTTTTCGGAAGATTAAAGTAAAAAAAATCAAAATAAAAAGTCTATCTATTTACAATCGTAAAAAGTCCTATTTGTCTAAATAATCAAAACCTGAAAAGGGAAACTTTGAATACAACTAACCTAAGCTGTTTATTTTGAAAAGTATTTGGCTAGGTCCACTTTGGTTCTTTAGTATGTCGTTCACCTCGAAAACTCCTTTGGGTTTTGAGCCTATAAAAACATAAAAATACTAAATTACTAAATAATTTAAAAATAATTAAAATAATTAAAACTAATTTAAAAAACTAGAAATTATTAAAATCTAAATAAAAATCTTTAACGTTTAGCTACTTTAATACATATAATATGATTAAATAACTCTATTTTATAGATTTTTCACACTATAACTATTGTGACTACATAAAATGAAATTTCAAAATGTTGTTAATAAAACAATATATTCATATATAACCGATTATTAAACTTTAAAGTAGTATTTACATCAAAATTAAATCTTATTCTCTGGTAACCTGTAACCAGAAAATGAATCAACCCTTTTGTGTGTTTGGTAATGTTTCCATTCTTTTTCATGTTCCTAGTAACCTTGACCATTTGGGACTTTCTTTTCCAAGCATTAGCATTTCATACTTTTTCAATAAGTTGATCTAAAATATCAACAATTATCCAATCACATTTGTAATACTTGCAATATTCTAGTTTATTAGTTCTATGAAAAGCTATAACATTTTTCCTCTGAATATTTAGCATGTTTTTCAGGCGTTCTTCACATGTGGCATCCTATAAATTTTAAATCACATGTGTCATATCATCTGTGAGGTAAGCTTTCTATTTTTGTTCCAGTTGGGTGATGGAGGAATAACTTATAATATTTTTACAAAGTTCTACAACTAAACATGTACAAATTTTAAAATTGAAATGAAGGAAATTACAGTTTTAGTATCAAATTATGAGTACCTCTTTTTTGAATGGCTACCTCTTATTCAAATAAAGAAGCAGATTGTAACCAAAATAATGATAGTAAAGAAGTTTTTCTTTTCTTTTCTTTTCTTTTCCTTTTTTTTTGGTGGGATTGAGAAGCAATAATATACATAGTGTAGGTCTATTAGTTGGACATCCAACACATATGCGTTATGCATATATTTGGATAAACCTATCAATTGGGTAGGTTAGGTCAATTCAAGTTGCATCAATTCAAGTTTGTGAATTTTGGAGTTAATTTAGGTTTAGATTATTTTTGTTTCATGTCATTTCGGGCTTCAAGTCACTCAGGCTTAACACTCGGATTAATCTAGTTTAGGTCACTATAGTTTCGAGTTATTTTTTGTACAGATCAATCGAGTTTAACACTTGGATTAATCAGGTTTAAGTCAATCAAGTTTAATACTTGGGTTTATTATATTTGATCATTTTGAGTTCGAATTATTTCGAGTTGCTTGCTTAGGTCATTTTGAGTTTGAATTATTCTAAATTTGGGCCATTTTAAGTGCATGTCATTTTCAAGTTCAGGTTGGTCTATTTTAGGTTGATTCTTTTCTAGTAAAGTGGGTTTAGGTTGGGTTTGGGTTCAAGTGGGTTAGATGGGTTTTTTGGGTTCAGGTTAGAATTGACAATCTACATTGAGGCATCAATTTATATTAGTGTAAAATTAATTAATTTTATACATTTTTATAATTTGATATATGATTGATATTTTAAAAAATTGATTATTGATTAGTAATATAATTACACTCATTGTGCAAGTTTCAAATCAATCCAATAACTTTATCATGCATGTGGGTCAAGAACACTATCAAAGATAAATTTTTTTTACATCAAATAAATAATTAAATATTTTTAATTTATCTAAAATTTCACATACGTATTTATAAATATAAAATATAATGTTCGGTTAAATAAATATAAATCATATACAAAAACTGAATTAATTTTATATCGATGTAAGTGAATCTCCTCATGTAGATATATTAAATTTGTAAGCCTTATTTATGGCACATGATGATTACATTTTCTTTAAACTGCCATATAAATATATATTATTGTTTCTGCTTCTGCCTAATTTATTATCAAGTGCTAATATAATAACTTTATCCTTCTCCATTTTTATGAAGTTTCGTTGTCCGTGAATGTTCATTAATAATATCTAATGATAATATAACTTGGATTTTTTCCATTTTTATAGGTTTCATTCTACAAATATTAGATTACATTAATCAACTATTAAAATTATGACAATATATATATTATATCAACATGAACGTAAACACGAAATATGTCTAAAAAGATTTGAATTCAAACTTTGCAATAAAATTAAAAGATTCAAACTCGAAGAAACTTAGAACTCAAACTTTATCCAAACTCAAAAAAGCATACTGAAATGGTTACTTCTTTTATAAAATGTAAAAAAGAAATAACTTATCTAAAAGCCAAAGTCGGCTTAAGCCCTAAAAGTTAAACAAAAAATAACCTAAATTTGAAAAGACTTAAAGCTAAAATAGTCTAAACCCAAAACAATTCATTTCAAAATACCCAAATGTGGACCTATTTAAATTTGGCATTTGCCACCATTTTACATATCATCAGTCATGAAGAGGTTTTTTTTTTTATATCAATTTTTATACAAATTTTGATATCATAATTTACATATTTCTTTTACTAATCCTTATATTTAAAGTAATAATATTGTTACTAAATTTATTCAACCATCTTCATTGAAATAAGTACGTGCCACATTCAAGGTTAAAAATTGGAGTTGTTTATCATTTAAGGGCTTTTCGGCTTTTTCTTCAACATTATGCCTTCCTGAAAGAAAGTTAATTGTTACATATAAAAGGTCACTCAATAAATATGCTTTTCTATATTTGCTTACTTGCCATCTAATAATCTCGAACAGGCAGATTCGCCTTATCAGTAAATTACTATAAACTTTTGGGAGCCTTTTAACAGCAGTTAAATCTATACAACGCTAAATGTTATCCCATGGCATTGCCTAATAAATTCCTTTAACCTAAAATAGATTAACTTTTCGCTCTAAGGAACAATGTTTTCAAACCCGAATTAGCCATCACAATAACAGTCACAGGTTAATTTTGTGGCCCTTCAATTTAGAATGTCCTCCATTTGCTTTCTTTCTAATTTTATTTCCATGACAGTGAATTTCAATCATCGTAATCTCATTTCATCATTTGGTTTAGGCCTTGGCAATGGAAACATTGATGTCTATCTTTTGCTTTTACCCACTGGCTCAAACTTAGGATTGAACCATGTGAGGGACGGCCGTAGCCTGATTGACTTCGGTTAAGGTCTTGGCCAGCTTGGTCTAATCAGTCATGGAGTCATGGAAGTGAAGAAAACTTATGTTTCGCCAAATAGATCAATTTAGGTTCATAGTGTCATTGATTATGTCCCTATGCAAAACTGGCCTGCCTTTCCTCTAAGTGATGTCACTAATGTCACTGAAGTTGTGAAAACTACTCGTTTCCTTTATTAAATCTCAACCATGGAGCGCATGTTTGCTTCGAGCTGCAGAGTCAGCAATCAAGGTATATTTCAGTGGCATCCACATCCAAACCCAACCTGCTGTCATGAAAAACCAATCCAACGAGGTCATGAATTTATTATGCACTGAGAAGTTCTTAATATTTTGAACCATAACAATCATGGCAATGTCAAAAGAGAAACCGCTAGAAAATTAAAGAAAAAAAGTTAAAAAAATAATATTATTAAAGCAAAATGGCTTTGAAATGTATAGAATGTTTTTTTAAGGCTTTAATATGCCTCTAAGATATACCAAATCTCTCAACCTTCAAGCAGAACGGTGAAAATGACTAAACTTATATAAGTAACAAATAGATGTGTATTTTAATGAGATACCATTTTATAAAAGTTGTGTTATTTTATGATAACTTTATATATAAAAGTTATGTCTTTACAAGATAACTTTATAATACAAGATTTGTGTCTTTATAACACAACTAGTCAAAACAATTATATATTTTATAAATTTGACTTTGCTAAAATATAAGAATGACTATTTACCAACATTTTAAACTATTAACAATCCCCCACTAGTTTAAAATGTTGATAATTTAATGTCTAGTTTTTCACACAAATAAATACTATGCATATAAGAAGGTATCTTTCAATTTGAACCATCAATTAGTGGATATATCTTAGAATTCTAATGAGTTGTTGGTGTCCGCAAATTGAACCATAACTTCTAGTATTAGAATTGAAGATATACCACACATTATATTCATTTATATTTCTGTCAAAGGCTGTTCATTTTCAGCACTATTAATGCCATGTACTTATCTTGTTCACAATAAACATTTACAAGAGAAAGCTCAATTCTTCTTGTCAAAGCGGCACCACTTTTATACTTATATAGGTAGAGTTTCTTAACGTCCCAATTGCTTTGAAAATTCAAATAATAAATAATGAACTCTATTAAGAGTATTTATACTCTTCCTCTATACATAATGGACTGCACTAGTATCTAATCAACTTATTTTTGAATGAGTTTTACTAGTCCATCACATACACATAATAATAACTTGTTCTTATCCATTAAACTTTAAAATTAGAGGTTAATAATTAAAAGTTAGGTTTCCATTATTAGTGTTTATTAATAGTTTTAGACTCATTCTACTTGTAGTACTACTAATCAATTTATAGGAATTTATTTTCTTTCATGATAATATCTCAAAGTAGAGATTGAATCTCTAGTAAAATCGAATCATGGGCTAACATGTTTAAACTCTCTATTTACATATTACTATATGACTTTAGACATTGTTATCTCTTTCTAACAATTATAGGAAATCATTGGCATTGGTTTTAGCCACAACTCTTATATTCATTAAAAAAAATTTCAACTATTCTATTTTTATAATATTTTATACAACTTGAATACAATTATATTGCTAATATAATTGGATAAAATAAATAAAAAAGCCAATCACTTTTTAGTCTTTTAACTGTGAAGATCTTTTTAATGGTTTTACTTTTAATAAGTTGTAATTAACTTATTAACTTGTATAATTTAAACATGCTAAAAGTATACCAAATTTTATTCTACTATGGTGGTATTTCTTTATTTCTTAATAGTTTATAAGAGATTACTAACCCACCATTAGTAAGATATCCATTCTTTTTATTAAAGAATGTTCTTTAATAGTATTTTAACTATCAATGATATCTTGTTTATAAATACCAATTTTTTGTCTTATAATATTCATAACAATCACTTCATCTATTTTGTCATGATGGTTTAACATTTGTTCAATTTACTTATTTTATGAAATCCTAGGAAATTAATTTTATTATTACCAAATATGTAAATCATACGCCATATTATCTTTTCAACCAAGTAAATTATAATAAAGAGGCTCATATCCCTTTGTGAAAAAAAATAATATTAATGTTATTTCTCATAGCTTCATACCATAACTAGTATATGACTTTAAATTTATTATTTGTATATATATATATATATAAAATAATATTAATGTTATTTCTCATAGCTTCATACCATAACTAGTATATGACTTTAAATTTATTATTTGTATAT
>JBBYHL010000016.1:5803648-5816858 GCA_038381835.1 Adansonia madagascariensis | reverse complement strand
CGTTGTATATAAACTAGGCCTTTTGAGACTCAATTTGTTGTATTTTGATGATTGGCCGTAGCCCATGTCACCGCATGGTCAAAAAGAGATTGCATCCCTAGGTTCGTAAAATGAATTTGGTCCAAAAAGACTAAGTTCAAACAAAATCAATTTTTGGTTTCCTTTCTATGTAGCTATGGATCTCTTTATTTTTCAAATATGGTGAATAGTTAAATCTTTTTTTTAAGAAAAATTTGAGACCTTTAGACGTAAGATTTAAGAGAAGATTATCGTATAATTTATACCAATAATAATTTAGTATTTGTGTTGACACTCTCTTTAAAAATTCAAAAATTTTAGAGAAAATGTTCGTTTTAACATTTATGTCAAGAGATGTCAAATTATGAGATAAAATAATTTTTTATTTTATTTTGATTGGAATTTGGAGTTTAATTTTTTGTAAGTGTTTTCCTTAAACTTTTTCTACATTTAGGATTCTTAACTTTTTCCTCTCCCATATACAAATTTATTTTCGTCATATATTTTCAATTACACGTTGGAAATTCAATTTTTCCTAAATTTAAATTCATTTGAAAATCTTTTTTAATTTTTCTTCTAAACATGGAATTTTCTTTTCAATACGATTTTTTCTTAAACTTTTGCCTAGTGAAGGATCATTAATTTTCCTTTCCTTCAAACATAAAATATTTTTCATTAGACATTCTGAGTTTAATTTTTTTCTAAATATAAATTCACTTGAGATTTTTTTCCCTTTTTTTTTTCAAACATGGAGTTTTCTTTTCCCTGAAATTTTCCACTAAGCTCTCCAAGCATGCAATTTTTTTCACCCATAAATTTTTTCCATTTGTTTTATTTTCCCGATGGCATGGAATTTTTCATTAAAATACACGAAGTATCAAAATTTTCAATTTGATCCCCCACACCTTAGAATTTTCAAATTTTGGGCTTTTTTTTCAAAATTTTGAAATTGCTTCTAATTAAAAAATTTGCACTTGGAATCTTTATAGGGGAATTTTTATTTTTATTTTCACCTACTAATTATTAATTAAATATTTTCTTATATTTTCTTGTTAATGGACTAGATAGAAATTTTGGTATTCTAATGGGTTAAGTGTTAGTGAATTAGGGTATTGGGCTTTAAAACCCACAAGATTTTGTAGTTTAAGGCCCTAAATATTTGTTTTATCCTAGTTATTTTCATTAAATTTTATTGATTTCATTTCTTTTAATTTAATTTCCAACTATATGATAATTAATTTACTTGAAATTTGATATTTCCTCAAGCAATTTAGTTCTGTTCCAACTAGTTCTAATATATTGGTTAAAGAATACAACATAGCCATCCTGCTATTAGATGGTGGCCTGCAGCTTATATGACAAAAGGCATGGGAGATTATGATAAAGGCATGATTAAATTCAACACAACAAGCAAAAGTAAATAAATAGAAAAATAAAAAATAATTGAAATTCGGCTAAGGGGGTTTGAGACCCCCTTCGGCCAAATTTCTTTCTGTATAGATATTGTAAGCTAGTTCATTTTAGCTCCCTTAGTTCATTTTAGCAAAATTTGATATTTTTCTAAGTATTATCAAAGCTTTTCAAGTGTTCAAGGTATTTTCTCTATCAAAAATTAATTTTTATTCATACTATTTTATTTTTTTCATTTTATTCATCTCATTTTCTCTCCAATATGGGAGCCTCATGATCCTAATTTCAACTAGGTGATTAGTTTTGTGCCATGGTGAAAACACCAAGCTTTAAGGCCGAACTTTAGGGGTTATGACCAAATTTCTTAAGTTTCTTGATTTTCTTGATTTTATTTTTCATTTAGATTCATCATTTTTCAAATATGCTTTCTTAATTGTTAGCGGTGTTAAATTTATTTATTTCATGTATGTGTTATTTTATGTGGTCATCATTATTTCTTTGATTTCTCTTGTTATTTTGGTGTTGATATGTTGAAATAATCATATTGGCAAATTTTGAAGTCTCCAATAGTCATTTGGTGGTCTTGGCTCATGTAGGAACTATGTATGATTTTTATTTTCATGTGAAAAACGATTTCATGGCTTTCATGTCTTAACTAGATCTTAGGGGGGATTTTTGGCAAATTTCCTTTTTCATTTTTAGGCTATTAAGGGTGCTTTTGTGGCAATTAAAGTTGTTAAGGGCTAAATAATAATTTTTCCAATTTTTTAAGTTTATTTAAGGGTTTTTCGATAGTTGGCTGAATAGGCTAGGGGCTAATTTGCAAAGCCTAAATTTTTTATGACCAGCACATGAGAATATTTCCATGGACACTTAAGTGACAATATCAAATGGAGTTCTTACATAAGCTATATTCAATGAACTTGTTTCTACAAAAACAAACACTTGCATGCCATCCTAAGTATCCTATATACTTTAAGATAGGAGATCAATTGCTTACTTCATAAGTAAGAAGGCATATCACGTGTTAGTCTTTGAGCATTACAACATGTGTTATAGGTAATGTATTTATGTAAATGTAATTTTACATTACCAGATTATATAAAAACATTATAGTTTTACATAAAACATTGTCAAAATTGTAATGTATTTATGTAAAAAATTATTTCAAGAAAATTAATATATATTTTTTTCAAATATTTTTTTAATTTTTTAAATTATTATATATGTAAGACATTAATCTTTTTAGTAATTCTAAAGTTAAAAAAATTATATTTTAATTTATTACTATTTTTAATATTAGTAATAAATATATTATATTAATAAAAAATAAATTTATAATAAATTTTTTACTTTTTTATTAGTTAAAAATAATTACTACTAAAGATGATGAAAATTAGACATGAATATTACAATTTACATAAATCATTAGAGTGTTGGTAATGTTTGTATGTAATATGTGTTATAGGAAATGTATTTGTGTAAAGAATCTTTAAAGGTAACGTTTGTAAGTAATAAATTATAAAAATATTACTGGGTTACATACAAATATTATAGAGTTACGTAAAACACTACTGAAACTGTAATGTATTTATGTAGAACATTTTTTAAAATATATTATATATGTAGGAAATTAAGTAATTTTTGAAAAAATTTTATAATTTTTTATTAATATTTGTTTTAATATTAGTAATAAAAATATTATACAAATAAAAAATTTATTTTATTATAAAATTTAGTTTTTTATTAGTTAAAAAGAATTATTATCTCACCTTCTTTCTCAGAATGATACTGTTTGTACAAAATTTGTTCATTGTTTAGATGCCCACTTTAGGCATTATAGTTAGGACTTGGATCCTTCATTCATCTAAATCCTCTTAATCAATTGTTATAATCTTGATCTATGTTTCCTTCATGATGATCAACGGCCTTGAAAAATTGTAAGATTTCTTGGATGAAATCTGGACCACCAACTCCATAGTTTTCAAGTATGTAATGTATTCCATGGTAAGACTAAGCTTGATGCTAATGCTTATCCCTTGGTAAGATGTGACACTATTCAACATTAGAAAAAAATGTGATGTATATTGGAAGATGTAAGAATTTGACAAGGCTTGTCAATTAATGGGTGAAAATTAGGGTGAGAACAAGTAAGATTTGAATGAAGTTGAATGTTAAAATAAAAATCCTTAATGTGCAAAGGTAAAAGTTCTCAATTCTCCAAAATTGTCAAAAATTAAAGCATGGAAAAGAAAAACAAAAATGTCAAACAGGGATCCTATTATGGGTTTAATATAGGAATCCCTGAGTCTTTTATAAATAAGCTAAGATCCAGAACATGACAAGAGATGACACTACGATTAGAAGCCATGTTATGAATGCCAAAATTATTGATATTTCGAATTGTTGGCATGGAAGATGACTTTGAATATTGCAGAAGTCTAAGTCTCTTGCATATAGCACTAACCCTAGCTGATTAATATGCCACTGCTAGTGATATCATGGTTGTGAGTTGTACATTCAACAAGGATTAGCTAGGTGATCTACAATTTAAGCCTAAGAGTGTCAAGAAGAAAAAGTTTTTGCAAAGGTTAAGTTGCGTGTAGGAAAAACCAATTGAAAAGTGTGAAGATTGAGCTATGAAGACCTAAATAACAATTGTTAGTAGTCTTTGAAAAAAATTCAAGCAAAATTCATGAAGGGTTCATATATAGATTAGACAGTGACCCTGTAGCAATGTATGATTGTATTTTATTGCCATTTAGAAATAGAAAAAGGTGATCATAAAACCTAGCAATATAATATATGGAAAGGCTATATTTTATAGAACTACCAATAACGTTTGTTCTTATAAGAACACTAATGAACTTTAAATACAAAAACACAAAACCAAACTTTGATATTAAACACCTTTTCAAGTCAAAGCGTCTCAACTGAGATATGACAAATCAAAAAAGCTTGAGACAAAAATAAAGCTAAACTTAAAACTACGAAGGAACTCTTTTTACCAATTCATGCACATTCCTAAACTAGAAATCTAAACTTAACTATCATCCAATAAATTCAACCTAAAACACTAGACTAGAGTAGCAAAATAAGCCGAATGATTCATTTAACTTTTAATAGTGTAAAACAAATTTACAGCGACAAACACAAAACCTTATAATATGCAAAAGGGTAATAGTCTAAATGTCTAAAATTTAGGTTAACTTAAACTTCCACTTTTCGTATTCTTTTTACTAGTTAGGAGATAATCTTTCATTTGTAGTTTTGCCTAACAATTCCTGTTAAAACCAAGATGACTAATGAGTGTTTGCTTAAAATTAATACGATTCAAACACATCATTTTAACTAAAATTTTGTTAATGATTAAACTAGAGAATATTGAAACAATGGCAACAAACAAAAGAAGATTAAACTGAGATAAAAAAGCCCACTTTATCGAAAAATGTAAAACTTGAGAGTAGAACCAAAAAAAGAAAAGGGAAAAAAGTACCAAAAAATAATAGGTAGAAAAACCAGAAGCAAAGGCCATGACTATAATGGAACCAGCAGAAAATACTGATTAGGTTATCCTCAGTATTAACCTACTCACTATTCTTGGACCTTAGATTTTTACTTCCCCAAATAACAAAGCAAAAAACCCGTTTGATATTTGATTACAGATGTTAAAATGGTAACCCAAAAATATCAAAATTTGGTTTTCATTTTGAAAAAGAGAAATCAAGAAGGGTTTTTAAAATTTTAGGGTTTGAATAATTTTAAAGATAGAAAAGTAGATGGAAAGGGTGTTGTAGTGACAGTGGCAGATGAGGCGAATAAAAGGGGTAAAGTTTTTCCAAATTTAGGTGATTCTTTCATCTTTCTATGACCAGGTTAATCGATTACTGCATTTGTTTTTTCATTTTTTCCTT
This sequence comes from Adansonia madagascariensis, assembly GCA_038381835.1. NCBI lineage: Eukaryota > Viridiplantae > Streptophyta > Magnoliopsida > Malvales > Malvaceae > Adansonia > Adansonia madagascariensis. The sequence goes on along the minus strand of JBBYHL010000016.1, from coordinate 5,811,516 downwards.
CAACAGTTAAGATTAACTATTTTTTATTTGATGGCCATAATTTCTTTAAGCTTCTCTGAATATATATATATATATATATATATTTAAATTTCCCACCAAATCCACTAATCATTCCTATGGCAAGATTCAAAGTTAGCAATAAATCATTTCCTTCATAAATGTTGGCTTAAGTCAATGGGCATGCAGGCGTGCTTGGGCTTTTCAATTATCAAGTCCATTTTTTGGTTTGTCTCCTTTGCCACTCCAAAGCTTGATACATTTAGCTTTGGCTATTCATTTTCCTCTTTTTCAATAAATTCTCTAATATTGGCTCAGTTAATAAAGTTATACAAAGAACTTAGACTTAGCACTTCTTTAGAGTAGGATCATTGTTTAAGCTTTTGAAACACCAGTGAAATAATGATATAGCATTTAACCTAACTTCATTAACTGTACATTATAGCCTTTATTGCCAACTTTTTAATCGATAACTAATAACTTCATCAATTTTCTCCACTTGATCTGTCATGATAAAAACTGCATGTCTATTGAAGTCATAATTTTTCAAAGTTTTTACCATCCATGGAAATGAAATTTCCCTAATTTTTTTACCTTTCATTTGGTCAATATTTTTGAAGGTGTTATAATTCTACCCGTGAATTGGAACTTTGAGATATGTAAGCCAAACAGTTCTACTATGTTGTAAAAAAAAGATCCTCTAACAGGACATGGTTCAATGAATACAAACCACTCCTTTAACCTAGCCCAACTTTTTCGTATTGCCTCCAACATTTCATTATCCTCAAACACAATTAAAAACTGCCTCCCATAAATTTCTTTGAACCAAAACATCAAAAAATCCATTCATTATGGAATTTTCCATAAGCCTCTTTGCCTCTAGATATCCCAACAATACATTTCTCAAGCCTATGTAAAGCTTCATCTTCAATTTCACCTTTGTAAAACTTTTTCTTTCATACTAGTTTCCTAGTCTCTACCATCTTTTTTAAGACATCTTTTGCTTGTTCCTTACTATCTTAACATAGCTAAATGCAAGGAAATCAACAACATATGGCTAGCAATGAAAGGAACAAAGTTAACTAGATGACACATTAGAATAGGAAGATCATATTGAAACTAACGATATGCTTGGTTGGGTGAAAAAGGAAAATGATTGAGAGAGAAAGGCCAAAAAATGGGAAAAAAAATAAATTTTGAGTGGAAAGAAAAGTGAGAGGAAAGAAAATTAGGAAGATTATTATTTTTCACACCTATTAACAAAAGCAAATCACTCTAAATTGTAAAGGAACTATGAAAGAAAATGAAATTGATGTGAGCTAAGTGTGTAATTTACATGATTATCCATATATTTTAGATTTTTTTTTCATCTTAATATACAAAGGGTATAATTGTAAAATAATATAATTTTTATTTTTTCTCATTTTTTAATCATACCAAGCAATGAAAGGAAAGACATTTAATTTTTTCTTTTTACTTTTTTTCCTACCAAGCACACCAACAAAAAAAATATTTTCATTTTTTCACTTTTCTCCTCCTCAAATTTTCTATCTTTCCAAATTTCTCTCCACTATACCAAGCAAATCCTAAGATTAAATTTCTCTAATGGCAATAAATCTCCATGGCATTAATATTATGATAGTTCGTACTTTGCATAAAGCACCTCAATATGGAAATTGAACAAAGTTCACAAGCTTTACCATTTGGTTGGATTGCATCACACATCTTTCAAGGTATGTATATATATATACACATGTATCAAAGTTTCAAATAGCCCAAAATGTGGTTATGCTAGACGCCTACATAATTCAAATCAACTAAGTGGACCAACAGTTAAGATCATGTTGATGACGTAAAGAAACATTGATGATGTAAAGAAATAAGAAAGATGCTAGTGTAATAAGAAGAATAACTTTATTCACTGTTATGGTAAACAACCTCTAAATAAAAATCATTCATACAACCAGGTTCTTGATTAAGTTATAGCTAACATTTTTTTTATTGAGTTTTTTAATCTTAACAAGCCAAGATGTGTTAAGAATCTAACTTGGGAATGTTTTAGTGTATAAGGAGCCATTAGACACAATCTCCAACTTGTCGTAACCTAAGGATAAAGAAAAAGTTGTAGATACTGAGATTTGAATTCTAAACCTATTAGATGCCAATTGACTGTATGAACCAATTGAGCAAAGCTCCAGGTTCTTAAAAATTGTCATCTTAAGTGCCAGCCCACATCACTCAAGTAATTCCCTTGACAATAATGAATAATCATAAAAATAATCAAATTACTCGAAATATATATAAATAAAATATTATATTTTAATTTTTATTAGATGTCTTAATTTTTATGTTAAAATTTTAGCATGCACATTTTCTTTATGTTTTGCAATTGAAAATTTGTTGGATAATTATATATATTTGAATTATGAAAAACTAAAAATTTGAGATTTTAAGATGCAATTCTAGCTTATTAATGGTAGAATAATTAAAGTTACATATTTAGTTAGCCAATTAAATTAATCAGAATATTTCAATCATAAAAAATATTTTCGAATAATTCAATTTGATTAATGAAAATAGAAAATAAAAATTCAATCAAATGAACACCCTTACTCCAAGTAGATGCGTATTTGCCTTTAGTCAAGCTAGATTCGAATTATAACTGGTAAAGTTGACTTGAATTTGGTAACCTATTTGAGATGATTCGTGATTGAACCCAAATTAATTTAACTTAAAATGTCAAAGACTCGTACTTGTAAAAACTCAAATTAGAAAAAAGAATTTGAAGCCATTCAAAACTCTAAAAACTTAGTAGTGACATGATCCATACTCATCATGACTTGAATCTGTTACTACATAGACTTAAAATTAAATCGATTTCAAAACTCGTAAAAAATAAAATTTATAATTGAAAAACTCGAACTATAGGTATATGATTTTATTAAAAATAAATAAATAATTTTGTCAAATCACTATATATACTTACCTAAACTTAACCTAATTCGAAATGCATTCATCAAATTATATTTATAAATAAATAATTCAAACTACTTTTCTTATTTAATATTTATTTAAAAAAGAAAAACATTAATTTCTTTTTCTTCAGCTCCAAACAATTTTTATTCAAGAACTCTTGTCCACGGGCCACCGCAAGCAAACTTGGAATTGACTACAAAATACGCTATCAAAATAAATATTCCCATTGGGAGAAACGGGCCACATCTCCAAAATTTCAAAACATCAAGGACCAAAAAAGACAAAAAAAATTCCCCTCAAACAAAACGACTCCATCTCGATCTTTAGATGAACACGCGTATCAAATCTTGGCCGTCAACCCCTAAACAAAAAGATCTGACCGTCCAGAGGCTCCCATCCTTCCCTATAAAAGCAAATTGGCCTCAACATATCGTCGGAAAATCAAACGTTTGCGGATCTAGGAAATTTGAAGCGGAATTTAGGGAAAAAGGATTTATGAGCAATTAATCTAATTTTTTGGTTTTAGATTGAAAAACAAAAAGAAGCAAAAGAAATCAACGGATCAATAATTCGTTGTTAGTGGCGACAAATTTCAAGTCTAAAAAACTGAAAAAAAAATAGGGTTTCTTGTTAGATTTCTTTGATCTCGTGGTTTCTATCGGCGAGAAAATGAATGATCAGTCTCAGATGATGAATCAGCCACCGCCAATGATGATGAACCAGGTTCAAGTGCAAGTTCCGGTTCAGCCGCAGATGATAAATCAGTCTCATCAGTTGATGGCAGCGGCGGCTCACTCGCAGGCGATGAACCAATTGGCGGCGGCACAGTCGCAGCCGATGAGCTCAGGGCCCCAGATGATGACTCAGCCACCTCCTCAGATGATGTTGAATCGAAGCTACAAGCCTTGGCAGTCTCAGGACCCAAACCCTAACCCAAACAAGAAATTTCCTTCTTACAATCGTAATAACAATTGGAAGGGCAAAAACGTATCCGCAGGTAAAGATTCTAGAAAGTTCGATAATAAGCCTTTATCCATGGGTTCCGTTTCTGCCCTTTCCTCAGTTCCCGCTGTTCCCGGTGTTGGTACTCAAGGGTACAAACCTCCAACTCTTAACGAGCTCCAATCTCAGAATCGGTTAAAAGCCAGGAAATTCTACGGCAACAAGAAGAAATTCAGTAACTACAACAACAATCGGTTTGCTCCATACGCGCCGCGGAATACGACTTCATTTATAATCCGTGCGAAAAAGTCGGGTGGGATAGCATCTTTGGTGTCGCCATGTCCGGTGACGCCTGCAGTGCTTCCAACGCCAATATTATCACCGTCAAGAGAGGTTTTGGGTGATATGGCTAAGGAAGAATGGGGTGTGGATGGTTATGGGTCGATGAAAGGGTTGATTCGCCTTCGATCACCAGAAGCTGGTCATGATGATGAAGAAGACGATGATGGGGTAAATGGTGGGGGATCGAGTGAGAGCGATGTGGAAGAACATGTGGAAGTGGAGAGGAGGTTGGACCATGATCTGAGTAGGTTTGAGATGATATATCCGAGTTATGGAGGTGATTATAACAATGTTTTGGAGAATAGAGTGGATGATCAAGATACCCATATAGCTCAACTAGAAGAAGAGAATTTGACATTAAAGGAAAGGTTGTTCTTGATGGAGAGGGAATTGGGAGATTTAAGGAGGAGGTTACAGTTTTTAGAGAGGCAGAGTCAGGTAGTGGAGGATGTTAATGAGGAGGTTGTGGAGAATGGTTATGATAATGAGAGTGAGGGTGGTGGTTCTGATGTTAGGGCGATTACTGGTGCTGCTGATCATAATAATGTGGAAATGGTCGAGTTTGCTGCTTCAAATGGTAGAGAAGTTAATTCTGTTATGCAGGAGGATAATAATGGTGGAATGCCACTGAATGTAGGTCTAATGGATCTTTGTATTGATGAGACTGTTGCCGAAGAGGATGGTGCAAGAGAAGACAAGCTCAATAATGAAGGGAGAGGGGATGACAAGTGTCCAGCTTTGAGGGAGAAATTGGTTCGAGGCAAGGAAATTGAGGCCAATGGTGATGAAGCAGGAAGCACTGAGTTTGTGGGGGAGAAGATTGTTGAAGAAGAGAATGATGAGTCAAGGTGTGAAGAAGCTGGGAACAAGGCTGATGGCAACAATGGAGCAAAGAATGACAGTTTTGGTGATGTTTAAACAGTTTAACTGTCCCATGTTGATGTAAGTATTCTCTCTGAATGATGATGCTTGGGAATCTTTTGATTTTGGTTGTTGAAAAATGTGCAACTTCTGGATAGCTGCTTAGTAGATTTTAATGTATTATTGTTCCTAATTTTCTTTTTCATTTTGTTAGTTTGACAGGGAAAAGAGAGGATGAATCTGCTTTGTTCTTATTTTTCTGCCTTCATATTATTTAGAAAGTAGGCATCATTTCCAGCTTTCTTTTATTGTTTTTCTCTAGATATTTGTATTGATTCTACTTCTTTAAAGTGTGAAGGAGAACCTTCTAGTATGTAAGATAAATTTGTGACTGATGTACTGGCATTTCTTTGCTTAATGCTGCAAAACTTCTAACATATTTATCTGTTTATGATACTATTTGCTTGTACCTTTCAAGAAAACATTCAGGTTTTGTTTTATTTGGGTCATTTTCTTTTCCTATCAGTATATTAACAATCACGTTGTCAAATCAATGTCTTCTGGTAGGATTTATGTGGTATTCTGGTTATATTTTTAAACGGACAGAGTTGACATCTGGCGTGTCTTTTGTTATTATGTAACATTTTATACATATATGTGTGTGTGTGTGTGTGTGTGTGAAAAGTGTTCCATTTTGATTCTTAATTTGATACTGCCGAACTTAGTGAAATTTATGATGTGAGATTATGTGCTTCTCTGCTACTTGGTTAATTTGTTTTATTAAGGGGGTAACTCTTGTACAACTTTGTACAAATCTTTTTGCACATTTATATTGTAGATACTTCATAGTGTAGTACCAAAAAGTTGTTGCAATCAAGTCTGCTAGCCAAGAATCATAATGGAAGAAAAGGTATCATCTATGCAAATTTTCTTTACACTTCCCGGTAAGTGCTAAGGTTAGAGATTTGCAAGGATGCTTTTTAAGATTGTTGCCGTTAATAGGGTTTATGTAGTTATGTGAGCATGTGGTTATAAAACAAATTGGGGTCAAATTCTAGCCATTCTTTTTTGTTTCTGAACTGATGAAAGAAGTAGTTGCGGCATTGGGGTTTGATAGGGGAGGCTGATATCGGTTGATTATATACACAATCTTGTCGAGTTAAGTGCCTTGAGTATTCATTCAATTGCCCTTTTGTTAATATTATGTATGCATGGGCTTATTCATGTCAGGACACGTTAACCATGTTTAACCTTCCCTTTCAGAAGGGCCTTCCTCGATGGAAGAGGTGAGAGATCAAAGCTGAAAAGGCTTTGGCTTCACTAGTGCAATTAGATGGCTCTGCCTTTCCTTTGAACATATACAGTTGTGGAATGATGTACAAGCTAAGTTCATAAGTTCTTTTGAGGCTGACAACTACTGCTGCTAAATCTTCTTACCAAAAGCTGCAAACTTTGGAGGTTTAATCTCTTACTTCTTATAGCTGGTTATTGGCTTCTCTGCTCCTTGTAGCAGTAATCTTTCTTTATTACTACAGAAAAAAAAAATTTGTAGTCTAAATAGCATGATCAAGAGATGGATTGTATCAGGTTGCCATATGCTTGTCATTCTATTCGTTGTTTGTATTATCAAAAGGTGGGAAGCACGGAGACGGCTGACCCCCCTGCATATCGGTGTTGTGTAAATGTTTGGTACGGCACTCTTTTGTGCAGGAATACGTGCTAGACTTGGTAGGATATGGCAAAATATATATATATATATGTATAAAGTAAAAAATTTTTAATCGGACATGGCGTGGACATGACAATGGGCACTAAATTTTTCCGAAAGAAAAGCGTTGCTGACGATGAAGCAATGGTGGTCGAAGAAGGTGAAGGAAAAAATAAAACATAAAAAACCTTCCATGTTGCTTCGTAGATTTAATGCCAAATTTTGATTTGTTTTCTAAAAAAATTTAATACAAAAATAAATTTTTAAATTCTTTTTTTAATTTTAGATTTTATTTTAAATAAATTTTAAAATTTTAATTTAGCAAAAAGTTTTCAGATTTATAAAAGTTCTATTTTGAATTCAAGAAGTTATTGAATTTTTACTTTTTGTAATTTTTTATGTACTTTTGAAAATTTTGAATTTTTTATTTTAAAATCTAAAAGGGTTTTTCTATTTTTTTTTAACACTCCTCGATCAGCAATCAAGTAGCGTCGCTGTCAATGGGTATAGCACCTTGGCAATCGGCACAATCTAGTGTTGATCGAACCAATACCTCTTTGATTAGCATTAGCTTTTCTGAAACAACCAAACCGATTTTTAGAAACTTCTAAGATTAAAAGATATGTGTAATTTTTTGCTTTCACAAAAGCGTCCCTTTCAGTCAATTTATTTTTCAATTTCTCCCTTCAAAAAAGTTCATCAAAGCTTAGATATTCACTTGTTTGAAAAAATATATATTTTGAAAAACTCTGTTTTTAAAAACAAACTCAAAACCGTCTTCAAACTTCTTCCGCATGGGAAGACATCATTTATTTTAGATGTTTTACTTATTGATTCGATTCCATTTAATATTTTCCCATCATGGAAGAATTATTTTTTATAAAGTATTTTTATCTGACACCTCTATTTTAATATATTTTTAAATATTGATATGAAAATGTTACCCTTTAAATTTTCTCTAAATACATGGACAAATAAAAAAAAAAGATTAAACATACTAATGTGATAGATTTTTATATCGGATACTCACACTTGAATCTTA
>JBBYHL010000016.1:5776291-5789486 GCA_038381835.1 Adansonia madagascariensis | reverse complement strand
TAGAACCCCTCTTATATTTTGGAAGAGATTCCACAAACTACTTTAATTGAGAGATATTACCTTAATTTTCAAAAATTTTGATCTTATAAAAAATAATAAAATTTATTATAAGACCCGATTTTGACAAAAAGTACTATACTAGACTCTAAAGACTCAAAGTTGGTTGAAGACACCAGAATGTCCCCTAAAGTATACCTTCAACAAAAAAGTATCTTGGTAACTCTAAAAGACTCAGTTTTAGATAAAAATTATTAAAATACCCCTAAGGTGTGCATCATTGTGAAAACATCCTTGTAACCCTAAAAGATTTAAAAACATCATAGAAAGATGAACCTAACATTGTTATGCATATTCATCATGAAAGCATCTCGACAAACATAAAAGATTAGGTTAAATTATTAAAATGCCCCTACTCGATAATGATATAGAATGACTAATATACCCTAAATGGGTAACATAAATATCAAGTGTGACCTAAAATGCAAAAGTTGCTAATAGGTTGCTAAATCTCTCAAAATTGCATTTTAAACCTAAAATAGCTAAAAGTGCTAAAAAAATTCTAAAAATACCTGATATACCCTAAAGAGGCAATTTTCGAGGCAAAATAACTTTTTTAACCCTAAGATGTAAGACCTTTCCTAATGGACTCCTAACTTTTTAAAATTTTCAAGTTAGTCCCTACATGATTTAAAATTACAAAATAACATCAAACTCATCACTATCAACATAGAAAACATACCCAAAAATCATAGAAAGCATTCAGCCAAGTACCTTTAGCCCTGGGACAAATTTCTTCAATATATACAAATAAATCCCTAAGCTTTTTAAAATTACTAAAGGTCTCTAAATGTTTAAAAATGCATGATATAAATTTAAACAAGCTTAAAGTGCATGAAAAATGTTCATAAAGGTCAATGAAGTGTTCGGCCAAGCTTGGATGACATAGAAATAATTTTTGTAATTTAGTCATTATAGTTTTTAATATTAAAAAATAGAACTAAAAAACATCAAAACTCCACCAAATCACACTTGTAAACATTCGGCCAATCTTAGAACTACCTATTCAAAGCTTTAAAAATTTTGAGAAAATCTTTTTTAGTTCCCACAACTTCTAAAAATCACTAAATAATCCAAATCATCATAAATAAATTAAATCCAAAAGCCACCATGAGGTTCGACCTTCATTCAAAAATATAACAATAAAAATTTTCTAACACAATAATCATATATCCTAATTCTACCAAGCTCTAATCAATATCATCATGTGATAAATCATGAGAAATAAACATATAAACATGTTTTATCAGCATATTAATATGAAAATACCAAGGAAAATAGTCTTGACATGAACACACACACACACATATATATATGAAAAACTCAATATCATACAAACAAAAACATATTTCATGAAGAAAATCAAGTACTATTAAGAAAAATCAAACATAACAATTAAATCAAAGAATCTTGTTCATAGCCTTCACACAGGACCTTTCAACATGTATCAAAATCCATGAGCGCAAAAATTATTTTGTCTCACTAAAAGGAAGAAAAATGAATGAAATGAACAAAAACTAAAAATTTTCTATGTGTTTCTAACCCAAAGATACAAAAAATTGTAAAAAACTTGATTTTGCTTAAATATTATTGCCATTCTTTTCTGGGAAAACCATTAGCCACTCACTTGAATCATCCATCCCATATTTATAGGGGAAGGATTCGGCTAAGGGGAAGAAAAATCCCCTGGGCCAAAAATTGAAATATATTTTTATTATTTTTTTTCATGGATATATGTAAATTAAGATAAGCATTCATTAAATTATCTTGTACTATTAGCCTCGTTACCATGTACTTGATGATGATCAAGATAAGATCACCTAATGGAATAGTTAGAGTTAAACTAAATTTGTTAGGTGATAATTGAAATCCAACTAAATTAGTTTTCATGAAACTAGCTTATAAAATTCTAAAAATAAGAATTAAAATTAAAATAAGTAAATGTAAAAAAAATTGGAGATGAAAGAAATAGAATAAATGGAAAAATCTTGATTGGAAGTCTCAAACTCATAAAATTGTGCAAGAAAAATTCTTATGAAAAAAATTGATATTAAATGAAAATGAATTAGAATTTCAAAAGCTGTATTCAAGCTATTTTATTGAAATATGTAAAAATATTAAAGTTCTAAACTCTCAAAATTTTACAAATAAGAAAAAGTTCATATTTTGAAACTAAAAAAATTCCAAAAATACGTTCAAATCTGTAAAAATGAATTAAATTCAACACATTACTCAAAATATTAATAAAAAAATAAAGATAAAAACCTGAAATTTGAAACAAATTTTACCAAACAAATTTTGAGGATCATGACATTTCAGGTATTGTGAAAAATTCAAAATTAAAAAAATAAATTTGACAACTTGACACCTCATGGTAAAAAATGCAAATACAATTTTTTTCTTTAATATTTTTAATTTTTGAAAATGAGTAACAATATAAATACAACACAAGTATTGGTAAAAATATATGACAGTTAATTCACCAAATTTCACCAAAAATTTTGAAAAATCTCTAAAAATAAAGAAATTTAATCAAGATTCATCTGCAAAAATAAATATCAAAATTGGTTCTGAAAATATTTAAAGACTAATTTTTCTCTGGCATATTCATCATTTTTATCTTATATTTATTCTTTTTGACCCTCAAAACTATATTTTTTCTGTCACCTATATGTATGGCCATTTAGACATGACAAAGAAGGTCTTGAAAATGCTTATTTCCTTTTGGAGGATGTCAACACTTGCCAAGGCAACCGCTTGGTTTTTAGTCTCAAATATTTAAAATTGTTAAAAAAAAGGAGCCTGATGAAATTAGATGTCTACGAAAGAGTTGGCTAATGTTAGCTAGACATACTATAGCTTGGTCCAAAATAAAGTCATATAAGTTTTTGAACCTTAATGGACCTCCTAATAAGTTTTATCTGAATAAAACTTATATCTAATTAAAATTATTTGAGCTTGAAATTTATCATGTATAATATTAGTTATCTAATATTTAACAAACCAAGATATCTAAATAATACCAATCGATCAAGAATCTCAGGAAAGTGACCAGTTTGATTCTCTATTAGACTCTTAGTCCAAGTAAAACTCTTTTTCACTTCAAGACAAGATATAGTCAGGTAAGACAAGGTATGTCCAAATTAAGACATTTAATTCAAATAAGAAAATCTTATTCACCATGTAATAAAAAGACAATAAAAATTCAAATTTTATAAGTCAAAATTTATGTCTTAAATAAATCTTAATTGAATTAATCAGTTAAGTCTTCCATTTAATTTACCTTTTATTAAATTAAATTTAAATCTCAGATTTAATCCAACAATTCCATCTTATTATGTGTGACCATTAGGTTTCCAACATGTTGGCAATGAGCATGTACCATAGTCTAACTAATGCATGCACCAAGGTTAAGAGTGGGATCTAGTAACTCATAATGACCACCCAAATGTTGTAGAGTAATTTTTGAGATGTTTGAAACTTGTTAATGACTAGCCTACTAATGTAGTTCAGTCTTTTCACAAAACACCTCGAATTTAGTAGAAGCATGGTACAATATCTACTCATGCTTCAATTCATGTTAGTTCTTATAACTCATGGTTAGTGATAAAGAAACTATGAGAAACAATTCCTCATAATTCACTATGTTTTAACCAAGGACTTTAATCCTATTAACCATAGTTAAAAGTAAATATGATATATCTTTTATGTCTCTAGGAGTGGCGTATCCTCCCTGGATTACTCATTACCTTTATATGTTTCATGGCATACCTAAAACTACCAACCTTAGACATCTATCAAAGTAAACCTTATCATGTTGATATCTAAGTATAAAACTCCATAGACAAGATGATATTCTATCCTAAGTCAAACGACTATTTACATAACTAGCACGTGGGAACATTTTCATATACAATTAAGTAAGTAATACCAAATGAAGCTCTCATAAGGCTATGTTCAATGAAATTGTTTCCTTAAATAAGCATCGCCATGGCATTCTATGAGACCAATTTTTTACTTCATAAGTAGGAAGGCATAATATGTGCTGGTCATTGAGCATTAGCAATGCACTATCTTAACAATATAATAACCAAAAATGTTTTTAGGAAGTTGGCTTTAATGCATAATATCCCATATTATAATATGTTATGATTCCTTTGCAAGGCCCTTTAAGCTTTATGGGATTCATCCTATAAGTGATCTCATCATGGTCAATTATGCCAGTAACATGAAGGAAAACCTTTTGTCAATAATATTAATGATTGGTTTGCAATTAATTGATATATATATATATATCCCATGTCCTAATCTGGTCAATGGCATATACCAACAATAAATGCTACATGGATTCCTTGAGATTAGAATGAACCTCTTTCCAAGTAGGCCTAGGTTTGTTAAAGCAATAGTTGATGTAAAAATAGCTAATTTGACATAACTATCCATGAAAGTACTATAAAAGCAAAGCATTTTAATCCATAAAATAGGAATAAGTAAATAATGAAATGAATTATTATTAAAAAATTAAATGAAGAAAATACAATGAACCTACTATCTTGAAGATATGACGAACGAAACTTATCAGCAAGATAAACTAACGTTGGCAATCCATTTGTTAGAACTCTACCTTATTTCTTGGAGTAGCCAAGAGCTGTTGTATCAACAATGGGTACCTAAAGGAGTTACAAGTCAAGTATCTTGATCATTAATTCAATTTTCAAGGAATATCCATGGTTTATGGGTTATTAACCAGGTCGTAATCTATTTTCGAGAGTGCCATAGAAAAGAAAGGTAGTTGGCATGTAAGGTTGAAAGGCCATCGAATTACCCAAATCTTATGTTGGCTATTCAGAATGTGACCTATATGCCACCTTTCTGTTTGTTTTGACTTTTTACTACTTATTGCATTTTATCTATAATATTGACATTCACCAAATTTATTAGTAAATAAACAAATGAACTTAAAAACTCAATATAAATTTATTTTGAAGTAATAAGAATATAATAACATTGTATTATATAGCAAAACATAATATAATAATAAGGTAAGTACAAACTTTTTAACTTTGACTTTTAATCTTCATCACCATTGTCATTGTCATCATCATCGATATCTCTATCATAATTATCTTCTTTTACCCTTTTTTTTTCTTTGTCATCATTTTTTCCTATTCATCTTTCTTTCCCTGAATTATCCATATTCATCATTATCATTTTGTTCTTGATAGTGTGCTATAACAAAATTTATGTCTTATAATTATCTATAAATAAAAAGTTCAAAATTTTCAAGATCCTATAAATATATTACAGTTGGCAAAAAAAGGCACTTTTATTTCTTGATAAAACATTTTGTTAAGATTAATTATGTCTTTTGTATAAGGTCAATGATTAAATATACTCTTAGCCTTTCTTTTAAAGAGAGGCAACCAATCCAAAATTCTCTTTTTATTAAAAAGATAACAAGTATAGCAGACTTGTTGACATTGATGGGCTAAAACAAAAGGTACTTTGCTTGTTGGTACTAGCCTGTGCTTTAATTCAACAAGACCATTATTTAAAACATCATCTATAAAAACGATATGGTGAGGAAGCTTGTCCATTATGAGATGGCTATGTTTTGAAGTTCCACCAATTTTTTTGTATTAGGTATAAGTGGCCACGTATTAAAACTAGTTTTTTAAAAAATTTTGAAATTTATTAAAGTTCCATTTAAAATATGAATTTTAAATTCATCTTTTAAAGCCAAAGGAAAACAAAATGGGTTTAGGAGTTGGTTATGTGTGAGGAAGGTTAAAATACCCCAAAACATATGTAAATTGGAACCTATTAACCATGTTTCATCTTTGAATCTTGATGGTTGTTTCTTTCAATCTTAGTATTTAAAAATAATTCCATAAAATGACAAGAATAGTTTCCTTATTGAAAATGATCCAAGATTTATGCAACTAAAAATTTCCTATATTCCTTGATAGTCCAACAAAATATAAGATTTTTCATTTTTAAAAAAGGAACGCGAATCATCATTTGGAAAGGTGATTATGTATTAACTATAATTTCTAAAATCCTCCCCAATAGCATGGCAAAAGATTCGAAAGGTACCATAACCTGAACAATGCCTTTTTTTCAAAATTAAATCCAAATTTTATGAGTATAACCAAGATTTCTACATTTCAATGTAATGTATGACGAAATTGAGAGTGAGTTAAAAAAAATCATAAAACACCCTAATTTAACATCATATAAGTAACATGAAGTTGCATTATTGAGAATGACTCAAATTTCTTTTAACCATAAAATTTCTTATACTTCTTGAGTGTCTAGTGGGATATGATATTTTTCATTTTAAAGAAAAAATTTTGAATCATAGTTTGAAAAAGGGTATTTTATGTTAATCAAAACTTTCAAAATCGTTTCTAAAAGCATGGCAAAAGATTTAAAGAATATCTTAACTCGAAATATTACTTTATAATAAGAAATATCTGTAAAAAAAAGAGAAACCCTCTAAGAAATATTTTTCTTTTTCCTTCCAAGGCATCCATATACTTATAAAGATATTTGGAGAGGAAACTTAGATTAGATTCTAAAAGAGTCTGGTGTGGAATTTTTGCTTAAATAAAAAAAGCATAAAAAATCATAGCAAAGGGTAGTTAGATAGGTTAGAATCCCCTCCATATATCTTTTATTTTTTTCAATTAGGTTATTAATTTTATGAATTTCCATTTTTCCTTCATTGTTCTCTTTTAATTTGGCTCTCAATTGAAATTCTTTAACTTTTTAATTTTTTCCTAATTTGGTCTCCATCATCATTTTCCTTTAATTGTCCTTCAATTCCACCTTTTCGTTATCTCAATTCCCTAAAGTAATTTTCTAACTATACTCTTTTATTATCCTAATTAGTTAATTTGGCCTTTCCCCATCTCAATTTTACTGATTGGTACTAATTTCACTTTTCAAACTTTTCACTATTTTTAATTTGATCTTTTTTTCAATTCCACCTTTATATCGCCTCAATTATTTCAATTGATCTCTAATTGTGCTCGTTTAAGACTTTAATTTCATTAATTTTAGCCCTTCTTCTTTGAATTTTATGAATTAGTCCTCCAATTTGATTTCTTTAAATTTTGAGTATTTCTAGTTCAGTCCCTTTCTTAATTCCCTCTCCTTTCACCTTATTTTCTTTCATTGATCTATAATTGCGCTCGCCTAGTATCCTAGTTTCACTAATTTTGCCTCTTCCCCTTTCAATTTTATGAATTAGGCCTTTAGTTTGATTTCTTTCAAATTTTGTACTATTTTTAATTTAATCCCTAGGTTATCTATTTTTAATTGAGGCCTTAATCCCACTTCTCACAATCTAATCTTTCAATAGTATTTTTTTATCATTTCTTCTTGTAATTGGACATTTCAATTTTCGCTTCTTCTTGCTTGAATTTTCTCAAATTTTCTTTTCCTCAATTCCCCCATAATTCTTTTTTTCCAAACTTTTAATTCTTCTAACTCAATCCTCACATTTTTTTTAACTTATTTGCTCCATCAACTTAATTTCTTCAATTTTTTCCTATCAACTACCTTTCCAAAATGTCCAATTAGAGATACAAGACATTCTTTGGTGACCAAAAATTAAAGAAAATTAATTATTTAAAAACCAAAAAAATTAAGTGTTAACAGTTGTCCCTTTTCATTTATTATTGAGAACAAGGAATAAAGTAAAGACTATGGACAATAATTTTGTCTAGCTTGGAAATCACATCTTGGAAAGAACTTTTTCTTTCTATTTAATCCATTAAGTTGATAAATTAGATTTTAATGATTTTATTTAAAGAGCATACCTCGATGGTAGTCTCAGGTCTCAGCTCGTCTTAAGAAAACAAGTTTAACTTTATAAAGAAAATATAAATCACTAGTGGAAGTTTCATATATCACTACCAAAGACTTAAATGAGTGATTTTTTTTTTAAATGCTTTGGATATTACTACTAAAGACTTGACCATAGCAAATTTCGGATATAACCACTAGAAACTTTAGATATCACCATAAATGACTTGAACATGAGAAATTTTGGATATCACTAGTGGAATATCACAACCAAAGACTTAACCATTGGAATTTCTAGATATCTCCACCAAAGACTTAAACCATCAGAAATTCTAGATATCACCACTAAAAACTTAACCATAAGAATTTTGGATATGATCACCAAAGACTTAACCATAAGAAATTTTGGATATCATAATTGTAAGCCTTGGATATCACCTCTAAAGATTTAGCCATGGAAATTTCTAAACATCACCACCAAAGACTTAGACCATGAGAAATCCTGGATATCACCACCAGAAACTTTGGATATCATGACTAAAGACTTGAATGGGTATATTTGCCAAATGCTTTGGATATCACCACTGAAGACTTATCCTTGTATGATTCTAGATATAACTACTAGAAGCTTTAGATATCACCATCAAATACTTGAATGTGTCAAATTCCTTTTCAAACACTTTGGATATATCCATTGAAGACCTATACAGATAAGATTTTGGATATCATGACAAACACTTTAATGTCTAAGGTTCTTTTCAAGCATTTCAAATATTCCCACAAAAGGCTTGTCCATGGAAGGTTCTAGATATCATTATTAGAAGCTTTGGATATTAACAAGAGTTGAATGTGGAAAATTTTGGGTACCACCACTAGAAACTTTTACCAAAACAAAATTTTCTTCATTAAATGCTTCAGATATCACCACTAAAAGCTTGTCTAAAATAAAAATTCCTTCATTATATGCTTCGGATATCAACATTGAAAGTTTTACTAAAATGAGAATTCTTTCATTAAATGCTTTGAATATCACTATTGAAGATTTTACAAAAATAAGAATTCATTCATCAAATACTTCAAATATCACCACCTAAGATCTAGCACCTGCACTAAAAATTTTCTTTAGTTAAAAATTCATCATTTAAAGTTAATCAATCAAAAGATATACAAAAATTCTCCATTTAGAATTTTTCTATTTTAATTTTTTTAATCGTGTGCTTGTTCATTTTCTTAGCTCATGATTTTTCTTCTTTCCCCATATGCAATTTAGGATGCAAATGCTCTAATTCAGTATACATAAATGTTTATTACCAAGGAGCAAATGAAAATGTCTTCCTCGAGTAATGTATAAGTTTCTTGTAAGATGCAAATGCCAATGCAGTTATAAATATATATCCCTTGTCATAACTTATCGAATACAAACTTGACACATTATAGGAAAAAAATAATTTTTGTTTAAGAATAGGATTGGTTTTCTTCTTTCGCTATATGCAATTTAGGATGCAAATGCTCTCATTCAATATACATAAATGTTCATTACCAAGGAGCAAATGAAAATGTCTTCCTCGAGTGACGTATAAGTTTCCTGTAAGATGCAAATGACAATACAGTTATAAATATATATCCCTTGTCATAACTTACCGAATACAAACCTGACACATTATAGCAAAAAAAAATAATTTTTGTTTAAGAATAGGATTGGGTTGTCAAACTAAACTGCTTGTCCGACTTTTCTAATATGGCTATTAAAAAATAGCTAAGAAATTGAAGTCAACATCAATATTTTTGGGCTAGATGTGATCGAACACCTATTAAAATTGGTCCAAAAATTTCAAAAGTCATTTTAAAAATACTAATTTTAAGGTCTATGTTGAAAACTAGAAAGAGAGTTAGGTTCAAGAGTCGGTTATGCATAGGGAAGGTTACTATGCCTTAAATCAGTACCTAGTAGCCATAAGTTATCTAAGGCCAAGTTTCATGATTTTAATTTCTCAATAGTTAGCTATAGTCCCCTTAAAATATTATTTATGATTTTTTATTTGTCAGAGATACTGACTTCTCATAATTTTGAGAGTTTCTTATATTCCCTAATAGTTCATTTTATCTTTGGAAAATGTTTTTCAAATCATCATTTTGGAAAAAAGGTATTTTCAAAATTTCAAGATCTTCGTTAATAGTTTGGTAGAAGATCATGGAAAAAAACTTTAACCCAAAGATATTGTGTTTTCTTGTATAAGAAAACAGATATGGATGTGTTATGTCTTAACGTAAAATGTCAATTTTATCATGACAAAAAATATGACAAACCAATTTAATTTAGGATGGAATTAATAATATTTCAATAAAAAAAATTAAAAAAATGATTTTTATTAGGAAAATCTTAAGTTTTAATAATGTTAAGATTTCCTATGACCCTCATTTGCTCGAGGGATCATAGGAGTTTTTATTTTAAAAAACAATTCTCAGTTTATTAATTAGAAAAAAATTTCAAATTAAGATTATTTTCAAAATCTTCCCTAATAGTTTAGCAAAAAACCTAGAAAAAGCCTTAACGGGAAACATTGCTTTCCTATAAAATAAAATGGATTTAAGCGTTAAGTTATGGCAAAGGCAATTTAATCATAAGGGTAAGAAATATATTCAGTCAATCGAGGAATCAACAACTAATTTAACAAATAAATAGAAATAAATAAATAGGACCTTGATGACATATATCTCATAAAAAGCCTCAATTACTTAAGAAAATAATTGGATAATGTCTAGAAACAAGCTTAGATTAGTATTATGTCTTAACTTTGATTTTGGTTTTGATATAACAAACAACTTAAGCTAAAATTAATACTCAACTTGGTATTTGTGTTTAAATTGAAAAACATTTTGAAAAGTATTAAGTTTGTAATTTGTCAAAAAATATATATGGTCCAAAATGTATATTTATACTTAGAATATTTTTTGAGTTATGCTTGAGTCAACAAAAATTATTTTACAAATGTTTTTGAAGGTTTCTCTTGATACAAAGAAACAAATGTATCGATACTATGCTTAAAACCCTCAAACGTATCGATTCAAGTGTGTCTGTACTGATACAGCTTGCTTGGTATTGATACTTACCCCATGTGTATCGATACAAGGCTTGGTAGTAGCCAAGGTTTGGCTAAAACCCTCAAATGTATCAATACAAGTGTGTCTATATCGATACAGCTTGCTTGGTATCAATACTCACCCCATGTGTATCGATACAAGGCTTGGCAGTAGCCAAAGTTTGGCTGAAACCCTTAAATATATCGATACAAGTGTGTCTATATCGATACAGCTTGCTTAGTATCGATACTTAGCTCCCTATATCGATACAATAGGTTGTAACAGTCACTTTTTTGATTCATGTATTGATATTATTGGTATTGTATCGATACTATAGTGCAGGCCTGAATGAAAACAAGCATTTATGAAAGCTACAACGACTCTCTAACCACCACATTAAATGCCTAATCTATGAATTAATTTCTAGCTATAAATAGAGGTTCGCAATAGCTGACAAAGCAGAGATACAAAAAATCATTAAATCATTGAACAACAAAAGCTCAAAAATCTTCAAATTCTTCATTTTGTACTTGTATCAAATTTATACTCTTCAAGCCTATTTGTATCTCATTCATCTTGTACTTAAATTCCAGCAAACATCTACCTACTAGAGGTTCAATCTATTTGCAAAATACTTTATTCATATCACAAAAGGGGTTATGTGAAAGTGAGTGAAAAGATTTAAGAATTTGGGGTAGAATTCTCAAAGGGATTGAAAGGTTCTATCTAAGCCTTAAAAGATAGTGGTGTAAGGTTATACCTTAGCCTTAAAGGTAACAATTTGTTTAGTGAATTGTGGGGATCACCTTAGGAAGAAAGTACCAAGCAGAGAGGACATAGGTGCCAAGTTCAAGGACTAAACCTCTATACATTGATTGTTTATTTTTTTGCCCTTAACTTATTTTTAATTTTCAATTTACTTCAAATTTATTAAGTTTTTATAAGAACCAATTCCCCCCTCTTGGTTCGATCTTTCCCTTGAGCTAACAATTGGTATCAAAGTTTTGGTCTCTATTATAGGTCTCACAACCTTGAGAAAAGATCTTTCATAGCTTAAAAATGGAGAATGCAAACATGGCAATCAAAGCCTCAAGAAGCCTACAAGAGTTGAAAAGCTAAGATGAAGTTTGTCTCATGGCATTTAAGACAAATGCAAATGCCATTGGACTTGAAGGACATTCCATCATAAGACATTCACTCTTCAATAGTGATAACTACTCATATTGGGAGACAAGGATAAGGCTCTTTATCCAAACAAATGACTATGAAGGATGGAAGATCATCGTTAATGGACCACTCATCCTAAAGAAGAAAGTTGAAGATTATGTTATGCCAAAGAAAGAAGAAGAATAGGATGAACAACATACCAAAATGGCACAATTAAATTCCAAGGCCATGCACACACTATTTTGTGCTCTTGGTCCAAGTGAGTATAATAGAGTCTTATTATGTGATAATGCCAAGCAAGTGTAGAACAAGTTAGCAACCATACATAAAGGAATAAATCAAGTCAAGGAATCTAAAATAAGCATGCTTACACTTAACTATGAATTATTCAAGATGAAGGCAGATGAAACCATTAAAGAAATGCCAGATAGGTTTACAGATGTTATCAATAGGTTGAAGGCATTGAAAAGACCTATCCAAATAAAAAGATGGTGAAGAAGCTACTTAATAGTCTTTCTAAGTCTTGGGAAGCAAAAGTGACAACAATTGAAGAATCTAAAGATCCCAACACACTCTTTTTGGATGAACTCATAGGTTCTCTTCTAACCTATGAGATGAAGATCAAGCATGGATAAGAGCCATCAAAGAAGGCAAGTATTGCCTTTAAAACAAAACACTCCTAGTGATAATGATGAGGAAAAGGTTGAGGAAGATGAAGAAATGGCCATGTTTGTAAAAAGATACAACAAATTCATGAGAATAAACAAAGTAAGAAGACCTCATAAAAAAAAATGATGAAGGGAGACTCAGGCAAGAAAAAGAAAGAACAAATCATTTGCTATAAGTGCAAGAAACTAGGACACATCAAATTTAAATGTCCAATGTGGAAGAAATTAAACCCAAAGAAGCAAAAGAAAAAGGCTATAGTGGCCACATAGAGTGATAGTGACATATCCGATAATGATGATGAAGAGGTGGCTAAACAATGTCTCATGGCATAAGATAAGCCCAAGGTATCTTCTAATGCTAATACTTACTCATTTGATGAATTACAAGATGCATTTGATGAATTAGCATT